>JARQTG010000023.1:1138988-1529867 GCA_030142615.1 Syrista parreyssii
CTCTCTCTCTCTCTCTCTCTCTCTCTCTCTCTCTCTCTCTCTCTCTCTCTCTCTCTCTCTCTCTCTCTCTCTCTATCTCTCGCGACCTTTCAACTCGTAAATTTTATTCTTACAAATCATTCCCCGCGGAAAACGAAAAAAAAAAAAAAAAAAACAGATTTCCTGAAACCATTAACCTTATTGAACACATCCGGGACTTGCGGCATAACTCAAAGATTTCTTGCCGGAGAATATACGTTGTCGGATTTCTCTGCTCGACCGTGCCACCCTATATAATAAGGCTTCCCGTGGGACACGTGTACCTTCCTAGATAGAACCACTCAAATCTGAAAAGCATGTCTAAAATCGTTTAGGAATTATATTTATGGAATTTCGTCCGGTCATTTCATAGGGACTTTTTTTTTTTTTTTTTTGGTTCTGATCAACCTTCTATGATTCGAAGGGGTTGGGTGTCTGGTGGTTGGTCGACTTTGATAGGCACGTTAATTGATTGCGAATGGAGGACGGTAATGTACGGGGTGGAAAATTTGAAAAATAAAAAAAAAATTATTTTCAATATACCGAGACACGTTTTCTCGCTACGGATTTCCCGAAATTCCGCGATTGTAAAGGTTTCTGATAAAGTGCCAGGAATTACGTTGAGTCATATAGGGTTTCCTTAACGACGTCCCAAAGCGTCTCGTTTACGTCGTGTCTGACGTGAAATCCGTCGGTTCCTGACGGGACATTAGCGATTCAGATATTTATATCTCGCGGGGACTCGGAGAATCGTGGGGAATTGAGAATCTTGAGGGTGTAGCGAATACAAGTGGATCCGTTTTCCGCGACTCTACGCCCGAGTACAATGAGAGGATTTTCTCCTTTGGATTCCTTCGCCTGAATCGAACGCGAAACTATTTTAGATCCTGACAATCTGCCTGGCATTTATGTCTAACGAATCGACGCCAATCGGTTTTTCCTTTTTTTTAGCTCGGCAAAAACTTCTACGTGGAATTTCATTAATGGCCGACGTAACGTCTCAACGATGTTATTCAGTAGTCACTCGATACTTAGAGATATGAGTCGAGTTTAAATTAAAATTGTCGAAAACTTTCAGACGAAAGGAATTTCGCCGTTTAATTTTCACGTAATTAAATTTATCTTATCGCCGAGCGTCCCGACGTCTCATCGACGTGTGATCCATGCGTGAATAAAATTAGAGATTTACAGGTGACTCCTTAACATTCAAACTCATACCGAGATGGCCCCTCCAAAACACACCAGTGCTCCTAGGACGGACCATATAGACGTCCCACTACTTTATCCCGATTTCGCGACCCCCCCCCCCCTCCCCCCTGACGCCCGTGTAACATTCCCATAAAATACCTTAGGTCACGACAATCCAGTGTTTATCTCAGAATTGGTCCTTAAACGTTCATGGGGAAACCTGTGCCTTCAGTCGAGAGTGAAGGACGCGTGATGTTTGCGAAAGGTAATCAAGGATATTTGGGTCCCCATTGAATACATTTACGTTCGGATCTCACGTTGCTCTCGGTGCTACCTATCTCTAATTACGGTTCTTGCCTAGTTCCACATAGCTGCACGTCATTCATTAATCTGAAGTCCTAAGCTAATGGAATTAGTTTATAGGATCCACCGTGCAGATAAACCCAAGTCCTCCATCTCTGCTCTTCGTAATTCTGCATACATATATCTCCCGCTTCACGTGTCTCACCGTGATTTTCTCCATGCTTCCACACCCACAGCATATCCCGCGGAGTCACCCCTCGCCCCACGTCACCCATACCCACGCCTACCAGTTTCCACCCTAGTGTCTCGAGGTCGAGACGGTACCGTATATGACGTGGCCTTAGATAATTTCACACGTAGTGATCCAGGCGCCATTGTGCCCGCCCTGTTAGGAGTCCCGGGCCTTATCTCCCGAACTAGTTCAATTAGGCGAGTCTACCAGGAAGGCCTTAATCAGGCAGTTTCCTAGTAAAATGAACTACCTCATAGAGATGGGGATGTCTTAATGTATCCCTTGGATATGACGGTTCGCGCTCCCCGCTCACTGGTTTGCACGTTTAATTTATGTTACGTAACTCTTAACGTTACTTTCAATGTATTATTATTATTTTTAAAAATCAAATTTATAAAAGGAATTTACGTTCGTCCGTCACTTCGAATCGATACAGCCTCACCGTTTGTGTACACGGAACTTAATGTCTCAACTGTTTCTCCCTTGTATCTGTGTGCCAGCAGACCGAAGCCTTGTGAGCCGTTTAAACGATGAAAATAAACTTTTCCACTTAAAAAGCCAACGCCCGGGGAAAAACGTGCTTTGGCCTTCGGGCGGTTTAACGCGACGTAAGATAATCCTAAACCCGCGTAAACTCGCCTGGGAGAAATTTTATCTCCACTGATTTGCGAAGAGTCGACAACCTCAATGGGGTTAACCAACGTACTGCTGTGATCAGCTACGATGAACCAGTTATCCGTGACGGGCTGAAGCTTTACTTTGATTATGTCTTGGGTTCGCTTACGATGAAGGAATTACGGTGACGATGGTTTACACGGCCGATATACTTTTCAAAGGGTTATTTTTGAAGCGGGCGATCCCATAATCGACTGGATTTCGAGAAGACTCTCAGGCGATTGGATGGCTCGATTATGAAGACTATGAACATTATAATTAAACGCAACGCTTATTCGACTAGAAATTCTTCGCGTTCTCCTTGCTAACCCGTTGCTATAGATACGATGAAAGCGGACGGTAATATCGACCGGGAGCTACGGCAGACGGACGCTCTCGGCGGACCGGCAAGTTTAAACAAGAACGAGGGACAGAGAGAGAAAAGGAGTGAGTAAGAGAGAGAAAGGTAGAGAAGGGGGGTAATTAGTTAATTCGTTTGAGCATAATTACGTAGAAACCCTCAGCCCTCAGTTTCAGTGGCCTCTGGCCAGGAGGAATCGCCCGTCCTGAGCCCAGGAACTTTCGCGGCCTTCTTTGACTAAGGGTGAATTTTTGCTCCCTTTTCGCCGATAAACGAATTCCTACGTCTCTTCCTCGTAGTCTCTGCTTACTCGTTGAATGTATTTTTGTTTCAATCTGAAATCCGATTATGCGCGACCAATCGGACGCTCGAGAATCTTCAGGACGTTCATTCGTATGACTTGCACTAGTCGCTGCATGTTATTTACGTAGAGAGTAGAGCTCGCGGACGAGCGATAAGCTCGCAAAGCACTCGAAAGACTTGCTCGAGGAGTTTGTGTGAATTTCTTGAAAATTACTATCTAACGAGGAGATGGCAAAGTCCTTTATATGCTATTCATTATTCTGTAGATCAGAGTAACCAGTGCATTAGCCAGGCGGTGTGTTAATGGCTACGTGAACCTTTGTAATTTGACCGTGTCGATTGGTCGGGAAAAGAATAGAGGATCTACAAACAGACGTAAAATAGCAGATTGACTAGTGGCTGCATCGACTCTCTCGTGACTGCATTCACGTTGAAGTATCCATCCACGAGTGCGTCCGTGGATTATTTGGGCTGCGCACGTTTCCATAGGTGGAAACGCTTGGAATTATGGGCCCTCGGTGTCGCGACTCGTGGACGCGATTATTCGTCGAGATTTTACGATCGACGATCGTTGGATATTCGCGAGGATCGTTTCGCGTTGGCCAATCAGCGCGTCACGTATCACCGTCGAGCGGGGGAAGCAGCCAGTGACGTTCGACTGCGTTACGCAATCAATCTTTCGGCATAATACTACCCGTCTGCCAATCAGACGTTCGGAATTTCCGACAATTTACTGCTGAATTACTTTCCATTTCTCTCTCCATCTCTCCCTCTTCCTGTCGCTCTTGTGCTTCTGCGCGTTTCCAATGATGACTTAATCGCTGTGTTATTTGTAGCACAGGTTCGTTTCAATGATTTTTCTTCGATCTTGTCTTCCTGTTTTTTGTCTCTCTCTCTCTCACACACTGTTTTTTTTTAAGTACAACTAATCAAGATATTGATGTTCCGTTAAGTTATTAGTCCTCCAAAGAAGCCGTTGTATGTACTTGCACTTGAATGAGGTGCCGGCCACGTCATGCCTTGCGGTGTGCCGCTCTTTGTTGTCATACTCTTGGATTATTCAAGCACACCGATCCTTTGATCTTATAATGGATGCCGACCTGTGATCTGCAACTTCGATAATTAGTTAATTGCCCGACACCGTCCTGTCGCATGTAAACGTTTTGGACAGACGATATTCCAAAGGAATGACAGTACGGCGCATACCTGTATGACTGACACAGTGTATGCTGGTTGTTCCCTTACGCGGGTATAGTGGGACTTATTTACGTTTCGGTTCGTAAGGAGTTGGCCCCTCAAATTTCAACTGATGGCACGGCTGGACTCTACCTACTTGTCTCGTCTTATAATTACGCGGGCTTTGTAAACCGAGCTTGCTTGCTACGAACTGGTGCAAGGAAATTTGATTTGATCGTTCAAAGTCCCTCTTGTGTCTGATGATTATTCGAAATTGTCGTCTGACGAACTACGTCACTGATCTGCTGAGCTGTAAAGACATTTTTGTTTGATTTCGACCGCAGGTACACTAGAGTACCTGCGCGGTCTCTCCTGATTACCAATGGCTTTAAAGTACTCTACGTGCTCCGTATATCTTGTAATTATGTAAACGCATATTCAGTCACTGCACACGGACGGCGCGGTCAAAGTAACGAGGGTTAGATGGGGGGATCCCTTTGATCTCTGCCGCATGGAAAAGTCACGAGTTACCGAGGCGCGTCCGATGCGCCGAGTTCTCGCGAAAATCATAACGAAATTCCGGGAAGCATTTTCTAGGGAATTCATTAGCATCGAACGTTCCCGATTGATTTTTATGCTTAATAAATTATCGCGCTTTGAGATTCTCCTTTGTACCGAATGCCTGTGCTTTGCCATTTGCCATTAATTTAAGATTACGATACACTCCTATTGATTGGTCAATCTTTGTTTATCAAATGTACGCTCGTAGCATTCAGTGAAATCTATTCACGTTTCGGGTGGGCTTAGTTTATATTGCGTAATTTTGACAGCTGTCAAACTGACGTCTGTCAATTATATTTTTGTACGCGCATATACAGGCTTCTTCGGGAGTACAGCGCCACGTGAAGATGATTCTATCGCTCAAATGAGATTCACGGGCTAACTTCAGTTTGGTACGATACTCGTGAATGATATATATGTATTTTTTTATTTCACGTGCTCCCTTATCAATGCCGCTTGAGTATTCCTATTATCAGTTTGGCTTATCCGGATGGCATTTGGCGATGAAACAGAAAGTTACCCAATCAGAATGGATTGGATGGGGAAACGATTTTTTGCTTGATCCAACCGATCAGGGTAGGAATTGTTGGTAAAATAACTGACCCTCATTTATTTCTCGATAAGAGTCGTGCACGTTGATCATTATGTCTATTCGTTCACGGATTGATGTGTTGATCGCTCTATGAATTTCGAGCTGGAAGAATCAAAGTTCATCGTCACAATCGGCCGTCCTCGATAGCTTGTACGGTACGTGTATAGGTGCCATCGTAACTTCTCTATGAGGGAAACGCAAACCTTTCTCGGATAAACAGACATAAATCGGCGGAAACGATGTCTTTTTTATAGTGATAATAATACGGTTTCATGGGTTTTCCACGGGCTTTCCATTTGAATTTTATATCCTTTTCACCCATTGTGTCCAGTGCGTCTGGTTGCGATGCCTCGCAAGCATAACGCTCTATCTGCTGCCTATATATATATATATATATATATATTTCTAGGTATGTATATACACAGTATTGTATATATATATATACACACATAAGATCTATAAAGCAAGAGAACCTTAGGCAATGGCTGGCTTGAATGCGATCTGCTCGATAAACAATTTTTCACGCGATTTCGTGGCACGCATTAAATGTGCATCAGCCACGTTACCCCCAGGAGAACGGTGCCCAGTGATTTACTGCCTGAAGACACAATGGCGAATGGTTCGCCTCTTCCGGAATCGAGAGCCCCGTGAGATTTCAAGCGTAGAGAATTCAACGTCGAGGATCTTTTTCTTCTGGCACGCCATTCCGGACTCGATGGGAAGCTCACTCCTATTATATCGATCCTCAGGTCACCTGTTCTCGTCAGTTAACGATTTTCTCAATGTGGAATCAGACGAATCTCAACGGCCAATTCAGTGTCGCTTCTACGTACGTGTGTCTATCTCTTTTTAGGTCTCTTGCTTCCCCCTATCTCTCTCTCTCTCTCTCTCTCTCCCTCTCCCTCCCTCTATACCAATCGTCAGAGAGCCAAGAATTGGACTTCGCTTCGTTTCGCGTGTGTCAGTGGCATGAACCGACTATCCGCAAATGACGGTAAAATCAAAGAAAAAGCGAACGTCATAAAAAGTGCTTTAGCAGCAGCGTCAATCTCGCTTTTCTTCGAGGGGCAGCTTGATGGCGGTAAAATTGGAGGTATTCCTGGTAATCCGTGAACCAGCTCAACGGTATACCTATAGACATCAGTCTGTTATTAATTCGTCTCATATATCACAGTTTCTTGGGGTGTACGCGTTGTCGGAGGGTGAAGTTGCGCACGAGGACGTCTGTCGTACTGGTAGATGCTGAGTGGGTAAGACAAGGTCACCCAGAGTTTCCAGACCGTGCCTGGACTATGGCTTTTTGGAGACACAGAGAACCCGGGACAGGTAAAAGGCAGGGTGGAGATGGGTAGTCGACGAAAGGGGTAGTTGGGACCATTATGGAAGTAAATGCGGTACGTACAGTTGCAAGGACCCCGTAGCAAGGTGAGGAAGAGTCAGGGGTGCTGGTTGGGTGGCTGCGGTTACGGGGTAGCTGATTCGTACTGAAGCGAGTTTGTACTGCGTGGGCTCGCTTGTCGGTATTAGAGTTTGCTTGCTTATTAACCCATTTACGGTAGACGCGGGCAAAGCCATAAGGCACAAAGAAATACGTCTTAGCGTTATTTTGTTCGTTTGCCAGTCGCGCCTCAAACCTGGAACAATTTATGCATTCACTTAGCAGCTCGCCTCGGTCTCCCAGATCCAAACTAGAGACCCTATGGATCGGTGGCTTGTGCCTTGCTACTGGAAATGTTGTTGCCGTCGGGATGCTGGGCGCGTCTGTGCATATAGACGCGAATACCAGCATGGTAGTTTTGCTTGATAGTTTTTTCTTTTTTTTTTTCTCCCTATTTTTCTCATATTCTCCCTGGCTCTACTCTATAGCATCTACAGCTATATACGTCTGTACACTTCTTCTCCGTGGGTGTTAAGAAAAACGACGTCTCGCCCTCGTCGTCTCTCAGTTTTTCTCACAGTCTTTACGAGACTCTGCCACCACTGTTGTATTATTTAGCTGGCTGGAAATTGGAATTGCCTGGTTACTACCAGGATCGTAATGGTATTTGTAACGGGAGGTACAGCCAGGACTACGTCGGGTAACTATCCCTTTGTAAGGACGCGAACAGTCACAGCCCTGGAGCTTCCTTTCACACGTGGAACTAATTGCGTCCAGATTCCGTTCTCGGCTCTCGGATTTCGCGTTACCGCGAATTTCGAGCTTTCCCACCACGTACTCCAGCTTACGCCAGCGTATACGCTTACGTAATACTAATGCTTTTCGAGCTTTTGACATTTAAGCGTAAGTTCGACTCGCGGACTCTCGCAATAACGATTTATCTACAGTCCGCACCATCCACACGTATCTCGCATCGAATTTATGCAACGCGACGGCGCTTAATGTCACGCGGAAACGTAAACTGTTTGCCGAGGATACTTTTAACTTCTGTAAAATTTCACATCCACCACGATTAACCGCGATTACGGTTCTCGTATACATTTTACATGTAAATTCAAATTCATGTTACGCGGATGCTGGAGACTTTTCGAAATATATTATACAGCCGTCGCGTACAACTTTAAGCTTCGTACACAAACGGCTGCATGTCTTATCCGCAAAACTTTAGTTACTCGAGGGAGACGAGTTGGATGTACGTATATATATATATATATGTGGGTATACCTTTAAGTACAGAACTTGCTTTCAACCCTTACGCAGGGCCCAAAGTTTCCACGCTACCCTCGTATCTACCAATTTGCTATGCTCAAACCGACTAGACCACCCCGGACTGTCGCACTAGTGACGTTTATGGTACACGGGGTGACAAATGAAACGTCACCGATAAAGGATGCTGGGAAGTTAATGCACTGCAGCAGCCGTTGTCTCGAGCACGGAGTAAGGCGAGCTTTCACCTATACGGCCAGAGATCGTGCACGACCTCTGAAACTTGCACTCGGTGCATCCAGCGCGTGCATCGTCTCCATGCATGCATGCACCTGCCAGAGAGAAAGCGTGTTTACACGGTATAACGATAGGGAGAATACGAGATGAGATTAATGTGGGTGTGCACCTTTTTTTTTTTTTTTTTCGTGGATAACATTTTTTTTTTCCCCTAACGGAGTCACGCGGGATTGGATGCTGTCGAGAGAATTTTTGGAATGATTTTATGTCCTGTAACGTAAAACGGATAGGCAACGTTGGCCTTTCATTAAGATAAATCGATCGGTAATGGAGACTGCCGATCGTAACTGACAGTATGGCAATTGGATAAGTTATCACCTGATAACGGCTCTACATTATGCAACATGGATGTATCGTACGTAGGCAGAATCGCACCAGGCTCCTCCCGTACGGTCTTTTTATAGAATAGACGCATTTCGTTTCTCATTATTGCCTTGGGTTACCTCGAGCACTTTTGCGCAATGGCCGCGCCACATATCTCTCTTATCTTGATACATTACAAATTGGATGTCAACGTTTGCTCTCGTAAAGAAAAAAATACTTGAATACCGCGGTAGGTTGAGGTTGCTGTATTTATATATGTATGTGTGTATATATATGTGTGTATATATATATATATATATATATATACGTATATAATGTAGGGGGTGAGAGATCCTGGGGTATACCAGACGTCGTAAAGTGCGACTTCCTGTCGCTCTTTCAACCAGGTCCTCCCACCATCAACCTCTCTTCCCGCTCCTTTCAAATCCTCCCAATGGATCCTTCATTCTTCCAAATAATGAGCCACCACAGTTCACGAATCGAAAATCAAAATTGCGGTCTTTCACGTGTTACGTAACTGTGGAGTTATTGGGAATCGATTGAGCCCACCTAATCATATTGCTTCGGTAGTCGCATTCACACCGCGCGCGCGCGCGTCTACGTTTGTATATATATATATATTCAGATATATTCACCAAATGCCTACAAGGACCTTTCACTCAGTTTTACAGAGATTTTCAATCAACTTCCACAGTACCTGCCAATCTTTACAAGATTATTATCAGCCAGAGACGTAGTCAGATTATCAACTTATCCCTGATCATCATCATCGTGGCTGGCGAAAGGGGTCGCGATCACGGGGATGAAAAGGAGCTGTGGCGAGGGGGTGGAGAGTGCTAATGCTGTAGTCGACGTCGCTAAAAATTCAACCCTTTGAATATACGTGAGGTCCCGAGGCAATTACCATCATTCGTTTCTCTCGCGTTTATTCTCCCACGCCCATTCTCATTCTATACGGTGTTTCCTCGCGCACTCTCTGTCTCTGGTCTTCCACGTAAACGCCAAACCCGCTGACGGGTAGTTAAATTACAGCTTGTTCAACTTTCAAATCGGAACGGTATATTTTTAAATATTCCTTTTTTTTCTTGTCCCTTATTTTTTCAAGCTCTCTCCTCCCCCCCCCCTACCACCTACTCCCGCTACTCTCTCGTCCTCTCATCCTATCCGCTACGGGTATAATGATGCGATTAATATGCGCCCGGGTGTTTTCGTATCTTGCCGGGAATAATACATTGGCCCTTGCGGCATATGCATAAAACTCCAATGTGGGGGCCCCCTTATAGATTCTCAGCGCTATTACAGGGCGCTTCAAACTCTATGGAAATAATTAACGTGGTCGAGAGTCACGATCCTTTCTTATGGTATACGTATAAATTAATTTTTTTTTTTTTTTTAAGGCAGGTTATTGCTGATATATTCTTTGCTAATTCGTATAGATATATTTTTGTGCTCGGGTGTACCTGGCCATGTTTGATGGCTAAAGGTGCGAATTCCCTCTAAACAAATGGCTCGATTTTCTCGGCCCTCGTCGGCTCGTCCCTCGAGATGTACGGCCTTTGGAATTTTTTCATATTATAAAATTATACTCCTACAGATTTATACGGAGGCTGCGGTGCTTGGAATCTCAACGAGGTGTACCGTCGGCGGCGGCGGTGGCGTTCTAGAGAAATTATGAGAGCGATATTAAATCTCGACTGCGCTGTGATTTTAATTGTGGCGAAACAAAAGAAATTCGTGTTAAGCTGTAAAATATTATTTGCCTTTGTCATGGTTTACGGTGCCTGTCCACGTCTTGCTCGCGTTTCATTCGACGTTCTCTTTGGGTCTACGAAGGCTGCATCGCGGTGTTCTCACGAGAGCGACATAGCGTCACTTGATAGTTTTCAGAGTGTCGATTCGTAATGCTTTGGATTTCCTCATTCGCGTATACTATTTTCTTACGAGTCCGTGTATATATATATATATATATATATATACATTTTAATTTTATCCACGCAATACAACCCGTCTCTGTATAACTTTTGAATCTACCGACCTAACCTCAACTCATTCCGGTTATAATATCAAGGATAAGGAAGCCTCTTCATTCCCAATGCGGAAATCAAGGAAGTTTGTTTACCGTAGCGTTAAGGCACATTCACAGTCGCATAACGTTGGCGCACTTGCATTCATTCTAGCTCCGCCTGCATATACACCCGTCGGCACTTAAACCATTGAAAATATTCGGGATATAAAGTATTTCATACTTTTCATCCATTCGCTGTGCACGTTGCTGAATCGCCGCAGCTTCTCCAACCATTACCGCAACGCCAAACGCTCTTCCCGCGTTATATCCCTATGACGCGGCGAATATTCTATACGCGCGGAATTCGTAATTCACCGTGGGCCGGCTGTACGCCTCCGGCATATCTTCCGCTCTGGTCCTACACTTTGATCCCGCTTGTGCGTTCCGTGCCCAAGCACCCGTTTGCCCCTGCATCCAGAAGAATGTGTACCTTGCACCGGTATCGTGTAGTCAGTGCACACAGTGCACACAGTGCACAATACACAGCGCCGTGGTTTTGCTCAATAATCGCCCACGTCAACGGTAAGAGTAGCGACGCGATAACCTTTCCATAGGAACGCTTTTCTGATGGATAATTTTACGAACTCGCAGAGAAGGTGCTGCCCAGGTCACGTAAAAACGTATAGGAGATGAAAAATAGCATTTTAAAGCAGCACTCGTCGGGCATGTTCGTTTATGATTACATGGGTCCATTTTTTAAATGTCTAAAAAATAAATATGAAGTATTACACACACACACACACACAATATGTGTGTGTATATTTTTCCCTAGGAGATTACATGTAATGCGTAGCTATTTTACTCTTGGAAAGATCGTTATATCGCGATGCTACTGGAAAGTTTTGCACTAGGGGTAGCAGGGGGTAGTTTGGATTGATTTCTGCCAATTTCCGGGAGAAATGCTAACCAAGTGCCGACGCGGCCAATGTCAAGGAGTTCGGACTTATATCTTAGAGCATATATGTACATACAGTGAGTGATTGGAACGTCTTTGGGATGTAATGAATTGAGAGGTCAAAGGGGTAGGTGCAGGGACACCAATCGCGCTTCCGCTTCCATATTTTTGTGGATGTGAATGGAGCGGAGCTCCTCGCTTCGTCCGGGTGGCATAAGAGAAAGGAAACTGTTCTCGAAGATATATGGTATGGTAACGGTAACGATAAGGGATTGAGCATAATAGTAACTCGCGTCCCACGGACATAGTTAGTCGGCTCCATGAAAAATACTAATGGCACCAGGTCACTGGGAGTAGAAGTAAATTTCGCAGGTGGACGCCGAGCACAAAAGATAAGGGGATGCCTTGCTACGCTAAACGTAATATGTGAACTGCAACCGTTGGTCGTTACTCTTCCTCTCTCTTTTTTTTATTCTTTTCCTTTTCTACGCATCCTTTCATTTTTCGCCATTTCGTTCCCGTTGCCATTATCTTTCATAAAATGAATTCCGGATATGCTTTATGAGAGGCACTCGACTCTCTCTCTCTCTCTCTCTCTCTCTCTCTCTCTCTCTCTCTCTCTCTCTCTCTCTCTCTCTCATCTACCTCCATAGGTACAGCTCATCGATACTGAATCAATCATTTTATTCTCGTTCGCTCTGTCATCTCTGCCTTCCCTTCGAGTCCCATTGTCAAAGCTCGTGGATCTCCTTACTCGCAATCAGCAGTACGTACCTGGAGCTTATAGCCATCTGCATAAAGAGAGACTACGCGTCACGTAATTCCTCTGATTGAGCAAGAGGAACAAACGAACGATGGAAATTACGCCTCGCTTTCGTAGATCATCGATTTTACACGGCTGCCATTCTCGGGAATTTACGTGCCAGCTGACACGTCGGGGATGCAACTATATGCATACTGTGTGCACTGCCATTTGAGATGGACGCTTCCGAATGCAGCGACGCTTCGCGCGGATATAATTACTTTTGAGACTTTCCGGACTCGCGTCTTATGGTCATGCAGTCAGCCCGTCTGTATACCCAGTGCATTCTGGGCGTTCGCATATGCACGCGTATATATTTGCTCGCTGCAACCGTCTCATCGATGCGCTTTACGGTGCATCGAAGGAGCGAAACTTTTTTCCCAGCTAACACGCGATCCTCTCGTATCCAATGCGGATAAAGTCTCGAACGATCATTAGAGCCGCTGCGTTCACGTAAGTTACATGAGAATTACGATACTCGCGGGTAACTCGTATCCCTGGGTAGAAAGTAATTCTTTGGCAATTAGTATGCTCGGGGATTCATGCGGCTTTCGATGCCTTCGGGCAGCGCGTCGAATTATTACGTGCGAGCCAAGGGCTGGGCTCTCTGGTGTACGCGTCAGGGATGGGCGGAGCAGGAGGAGAGAGAGAGAAAGAGAGAGTGCCAGAGGCTGGGATAAAAAGGCCTAACTGAATGCATCCTGCCGAACCGATAAGAAATCTGGAACAGTGAATTAATGAAATGCAAATAACATTTGAGCGCATGCCGTTCCGGATTTCACCGATTCCTCTTCGTCCGATGATTCTATCTAGGCACTCATTGCGATGTGGTGCAGAGAGAAAGCGTGAAGAGTGTGGGGGGGGGGGGCGCCTTTCTCCTATCCACTTTCCGTTATAGCCTGCATCACTGATTTGACGATTGGAATTCGCATATCGAACACTCTGAACGGCCGAGAGGAGGATGCTGCGGAATCTACTAAATCTCTTGGCATTAGGGATGCTGGGAATCGGTAGTGGTATTACCGATCCTATAGAGTTAGATACTTTAAATTTTCTTTTTTTTTCTTCTTCGTTCAACTTCCTCGTATGCTGCTACATGTACCTGTCTTTCTCTCTCTCTCTCATATCCTCGATATTTTTACGAATCCAGGCCGATCTAAATGGACTCACGTGATACCTCTCGGGTTATCTCCGGTGTAGCTACACTTCCTGAGACATGGGCTGCTCTTCCTTATTAGCCACTAGGAGCCGATGCTAACTCAGGCTCGTGGTAACTTTCGAAAGTATCGAAGTCCCAATACCGCAGGATCCGACCTTATTAGGTTAATGGATAATGGGAAAACTTGGCTCCAGTCGACAGTTTATTGTTCGATACTTCTACACAATAAGTTTGAATCTGGTGGACGCGACACAAAGAGATCCAATCGCGTAAGGACTTCTTTTCTCCCTGAGGATAATTATACCGTTGGCCATCGGAGATACACACACATATATATATATATTTCTGTAATTTTTTCAAATCTCACACTGCCTACACAAAGAAGACAAATTCATCGCTACGGTCATACGACAATACGAGAGAGGCGAATTTCGCGTATACGAAAAGGAGATAAAGATGCTTTAAGTCTAATAAAGTCTCGCTCTGGTACACTTGTGCTTCGGTAATCTCGAAGTGGTAGCCTCCAGGAGGAATGCCACACTGGGACGTATTAATAATGGTTGGGTAAGGGGGTGGAGTTTCTGGTATACCGACGAACCGAGCTAAGGGTCGGTCGCTTGTGATTCCATCGCCAGCTGCTGCCGTCCCGATATGCACTGTATTAACGGCATAATATGCTGCACCACGCTCGTACCACCCACATCCAACATATCCAACGTAGCTCTTACCTTACCCCTTTACTCCGGACACCCCCGCAACCCCACTCGGAGAGTTCCGCCATTTTCCTCTAGTCTATGACGTAATTCACATCTTTTGCCCGTCATGAAATATTTAAGAGTACGCCCCCCCCCCCCCCCACCGCTTTCCCCTCTTCCTGCCGCTCGCTCTTTGAACTTATACTTACGTACGTACATATATTTATATACGTGTTCACGTATATATAGACATAGATATACTTGCATTTATCTAGGACGACCATGTGCTCCGTACGGTTTTCTGTATATATATATATATATTTACCATAGAAGCGATACTGTCTTGGTATTCCTCTGGGCAATGATTTCGGGCAGTTTTGTAATATAAAAGAAAACAAAGAAGGAAACACGATTCGCGTGTGTCAGAATGAAAAAGAAAACTAGACAAATGCTTCGATTCACTTCGTACGACGGATTTTCTAGTATTTACTGAATTTATCCGACGCCTTCGGCACTCGTCATTATTGAGGATTCAAATGGATTCCTGATTGCATTGCTTCGGCGCATCTTCGGCAGACAGCGATTCCCGCCGTTGGTTTTCTACCGCGGCGAAAACTCCATTCCTCTCGGTTCACTTTGGAATTGACGTATATTTTCATTGGAAGGTCGATTACCGCGGGCTTGTGCCGGCGATTTATTTGATTTTAGAGTTTACTTCTCGTCTATCTTCCAGGGAACGAATCTTCTCGGGAAATACCAATTTCCATCTTCGAACGGCGACGCGGCTGCTCTCTCTGTGATATCGCGTGATTTTCTCGAGACAATTGAAAATTTCTGGTTTCATTGACACGTAATTGTACAAGAGTGACAATCTTTTTTTTTTTTTTTTTTCTTTTTCTCCTTTTACCCCGTCAAATTCCCATTTTTCATTTTATTCCCAACGTCTCGCTCCGCGCCTTCGCCGTACGTACTATTTATTTTACGTGTACGACTCACCGCGAATCTCGTTGCCATTTTATGATTGGCTCGTGATCCGTCGTGGAAACCTTTTTCTAAATTTACGACGTTCCCGATACTCCGAGGGCGTCGGGGCGCGATATAAAATCCGCGAATGATACTTGGACGCGTACCGATACGACGTGCGACCACATATACCCGTAATACATTATAACGAATACTGTGCTCCGTACTTCTCGGTGCCCTCTTGAGGTACAATCGGTCTAACAGAAATTTGCCCGGACAACAGACGAAACATTATTATTCCACGCGCGGAGTCTCTTCTTGCTTCTTCGAGTGCCACTGGTTATAAGTGAGCTTAGACGAGAGACGAAGTCTTCGATGGTCACTGTTGTATATATATATATGTATAGATACCATACAAAACAACCGTACCTTTTCTCCAAAAGACATACTTGTATATATGCATATATATATATTCTATTGATTTTCCTCGGAAAGTGCCACGTGAATATTCATGATACTGTTAGATGGATTCAGCGCCAAGCTACGGTGCTATTCACTAATGTATACCGAAGACAAACAGGCAATATAAGCAACGAGATCCGTTTCCAGCAACCCACGTAAGAGGCCATCGTAGAATTTGAAATGCGAGCAGAAGCGATTTCCAGTGCGGCAGACGATTCACTCGGAGATATACGTGCCAGTGTATATATAGCCAGCAATGGTATAGATACGTAATGCTTTGATTAGCAGTAAGGTACCTGTACCTGTACCTTATACTGTCTGTGTGTACTACCTATACATCTACTGCCGGAAGACGAGAATCATGGCGGACCATATAATGCAAACGGAAAATCGTGACGATTCGAAATCGGTTTAACGCAATCAGGTGAATTCGCGCTCACTCGCTCTTTCTTGCTCTTGTATTGATCTATCGTTAGGTAGTAGCGGCAGCCATTTTCTTTTGTACAATCGTTACCGCGCTCCTGGCTTCTTTAGCTTGATTGCTCGGACCGCTCAGACCGCCGGCAATGACTCTCCGAGACGGTGGGATGAAATGAAGTTCAGAGCCTGAAGTTGTACCTGTAAAATTCTGGAATCTGACGTTACGCAACTTGGCAGTGTATATAGTCGCGTGTATTGTGTAATATTGCGCAATTGTATTTTCTGTATGCTGCACATCGAGCGTTACAGGCATTGATAACGATTAGTCACGGTTTACTCGTTCGTTAAAAATGTTGTCTATGTTTGGCATTATTATTCGTGTATTTAGTAGTTTCGCAAGAAAATGTCATTTTTTATTTTTTTTTTATTTTTTTTAACAGAATTGCATATTTCACACATCGATGTCAGATTCACGAAAATGTCCTACCGGTTACTAGGCGGTAAACCGGCAGGATGTTTTGACGAAGAACATGTCCGCCTAACTTGGCCGATTAGTCACCAGAACAAGGCAGTTACAACGCGCGGCCGTAAAACCGTAACTGTCGACCCTAAATCACCTAAGTATCCGGAAACCGAGCAATAATGAGTCCGAAGTGCTGGCGGAATATACATTTCCGTGGAAGTGACCGAGTTGCCATTGCGACCATAGTAGTTGACACTAATTATTGCTACGTTTACCAAGCTCGTCACCAACTTAACCACTGTAAACTCCGTCTTTACAACTTTTATATATATATACATATACGTGCGTGTAACGCGTGTAATAATATTTTTTATTTTCGAGAGCATCTATTATGCAGTTGAAAGTTTTACGACCATGCTTTTCCAGGTTGACGTAAACAGGTGAATTATCAGGTGCGTGACGTCACCGTCAGTACCTTAGGTTACCCTCAGGGTAAAAATCGCTAAGATTGTCCCAAAACCATAAAAGTATTAATATTTACGATGGCGCATATATACATCATATAAAACAGACATTGGGGTTGTCGGATAAGACATTTATATTTCATGACGATATATATATGTATATATAACCATAGGCCTTGCACATATATCTACGGGTTTAAAGTACCATAATGTAATTCAAGCACGAAGGAAAAGACGTTAAAGACGTGAAATAATATTAGTCGACGCAAGGGACAATTGAAGTGACGTAAGATCACGACATCTGTATGATTAATTAAATTGGTAGGGAAAACCTTTCGACAGCGCAGCATCCCGGTCGAGATATAAAAAAAAGGTTACGACCCCCTCACCGCAACTCGTAAACACGTCCTGACACCTGTTGTATTTTAGTGTAATAGCTTTTCAGCGGTTAAATGTCCGATCGAGGGCCAACCCGATAACCTTGACACGGGTCCGGATCCCATCTGCGTAACGAACGCACCTACGCTTGTTCAGGTTAAAGCGGCGCAGCGTGCGGTAATCGTCCAGCAGCAATTTCCTCCCTTGGGAACAGCTCGAATCAGGACATCCGTTCTCACGGGTGGTACGTGCGATAGTATTTTTTTTTTTTTTTTTTTTCCATTGCTTGGGAAAATACGTGAAGACGGGTAAGACCACCGGGTGTATTAAACAAGGTTGGTACTACCTGGTTTATCTACCTGTGCGTATCCCTCTATGCCTGATACCTGTCTAGCTCAGTGTATTTTGCGAAGAAGCATTATTCGGGCGAGCGCGTCTGCTCGAGCAGCATTTTGCGGTAAGTAGAAGAGAAATGAAGATTGGCAAAACGATAAAGGCTCGCGTTTTCCTGGCTCGAAGTATACGCAAGGGACGCATGGGTATAGGGTGGTATATATGGGTGGTATATGTATGGGTATGTGTGGGTGGGAGGGAGGTGGTAGTGGTACCTACATATACCTGGTCCTAAAGACATAAAAGTAAGGAACGTAGTTACTTACAGTTGGCGATCTCTCATAATTTGGCGTTATTTGGCATAATAACGTGGGGAGGGTCCAGAAGGGCGATGGCAGTTCGGGTTCACACCCTCCCCTTAGAGTAAATCGCGTCACTTTCGCTCCCCTATTCAGTGGGCTCACATTCCGTTGCTGTAGCCGTAGAATTGGTAGATGCTGCGAGAATTCACGCGATAGTACGCATAGAGGGGATGTTTTTAGGAGTATCGGGGAATTTCGACAAGACGGGGGGGATGAAATTTTTATCCGATTTACAAACAATCCCCCACTCTCTTGACCATGCGGCGGTATTGTACTGCTATACTGTAGTCGTATCTGTGGTATCGTTGAATGTCGATGGAGGGGTGGTTAGCAACCCTTTTAAGTGCAGGGGTTGTTACAGCGGTTGTTTAATTATTCGCGCGCTTCGGAATTAAAAGGAACATGGAAACTTTGCTGAACGTTATAATAAAATGATGCTGAGCGCCCAGACTAGCTTTGGGTTTTCACGTGAGATTCAAGTGCTTGATCGAAGAAAAGAGAAAGGGTCTGCTCGGATGCTGGAACATCAACTACCCTCTGTAGCCACCCCTCGTTCGCTGGTTCACAGTGTCTAGCGTGGCTTTTAATGTCAGCCGAGGCCAGTATCGACAGGCACAATACCAGGGTGGTTTTACGGGCAAGGCTTCCTGTTTATCTCAGGCCAGCTCGTCCGGTTTTGTAACCCTGGCCTGTACCCTTATCTTGCCACCTCGCGACCCCAGTCTCTGATACACAGAGGGATGATTCTGCCGCCTCTTATTCTCCCTTTTATCTCGTGGCTTCGCGCCACGCGACGTAACTCCTCGCTTTGGTATATACATACATAGTGCCTTTACGTATTTTCAGAGTTTTACCGTTACTTGCCGGTAGGCCACCTCTCGGGGTCTCTATTCTTCGTTAGTTGCCCCATTTCCATAACCTGAACGCCTTTTGCCCTGGGCGAGAAAAAAAAATGAAACGGCCTGTACCAGCAACCTGAAATGAAGTCCTGGACCGACCTACAAGTCTCGGCGTTTATGGAGGACGCGAGGAGAGTAGGACGTTCGCGTATCCTACCTTGCTGACAGTACGTAATTATCAAAATTACCAGCTAGTACTTTTTTTTTCCTCCCTCTTTCTCGCTCTTCTGATCGTTTTACACAGTCTGTCCTTTTCTTCTTCTCTCTCGAGCCTCTCGTGAGCTTCTCCGTCATTATACACGGCAGTCGACGCGAGTCCGACGTATCTAATGCAAGCCCGTGCATACCCTTGCAGGATACGTAAATACTTTAGGAGACGAAGTCTCGCAGTGCACGCTAGTAAAGTCCTAGGGAACTTTTGCTTTCCATGACAGAATTTTATACCTGTCCTTTGCCACTGCGTTCGACCACGTGCATAATCATTGTAATTAAGAAATACAGACAGAGATCGCGTATGCACGTTGAAACTTTAATATTCGCCTACTTTTATTTTCTTTTTTTTTTATTTTTCTTTTTTTCGTGTTCAATCATAGCAGCGACATTGTAATCATCGTATACGATGGCTGCAGTCACTAAAAATCGTTTTCAATAGTCGTTCTGAATCTACTGGATTGCTGTCGCGCTTTTTATTTCCGCCGTAATTCTTCGCTCTTCTCTCTCGTGAAAATCCACACGTGAATCTAGATGGCTGACGTTAACGATTCCACGTCACGTAATCATCCGGTTTACTTTCCGTAACATTTTTCGAATTTCACGTAACGTCAATCAGTCTCTCATTGGAGCCAAGAGAGATACGTACCCCGTTTCTCTATGTAAACTCACTTCTCTCGAGCAAGTATTATACCTTTCTCTCTCAAGCTTTGTTTCCAGCCATCTCTTCCTCTTTCACTCTCTATTTCCCTTCGTAGACGTTTCTAGCTACGAAGACGCATCCTCCTCTCGTGCATGTCCAATTCGCATGCAATCGTGACATCCCCAACGCCTGGAATATAGGGATATTCCCTTTGTTATCTCGTTATCTTGGCACGACTTCTTGTTTGCACCACCGTACGATACTAATTTCGTGATTCCCAGAGGCTATACACTTACTGTATCTAGATAGCTATGCACTTGGCTCCGTAGGCTCACACGCGTTTCCAACCTCTATGAAGTCTTTATTCGTCCCCCAGGCTATGCACCTTTATTCGCCCATGTCGTCTCCTATGGGAAAATAGCTTGTGGGTACTTATAAACACTTAATAGACTTTCCTACTAGGAGAGAACATGATTCGTTAGTGAAAAGTTAGGTTATGTTATGTTAGATTAGAGTAACGCGAAACCCACTCGAAGGTAGAAGTCGCTGTACCTGCGGAACGTTAAGCGACTCGGTTTCACTGCAATGGTCCGTTCTGTCGTTATCGCGTAGTTCGTCCAGATGTCGCACTCGACGAAGAAACGGACACTTATAAGTTTCTCGCACGCGTTATATCTCTTTCAGACATCTTATACGAGCACGGTCACGGGAACGTAACGTAAAGGACGAAAATTCCTTTTGATGTAGCTGACTCCTTCAGTCTCGTAATTTTCGAAAAGCGTCAACCCCGGCTTCTTCTGGCTGTGGCGTCGCGACGCTTTGCACACTGAGAAATCGTCCAACTGGAAATCGACTTTTCCACAAAGAGTAACACGAAGATATTTGAACTGACTATTTGTTCGGTGCGATATCCTTTGACCGGGAGCAGCACCAGTCAGAATATGGCGCAGTTGGCATACAGGAAGACGAAGAAGTAAACATGGAAAAAGCGAAATAAAGCGGTTATCCCATGTTATACTTATTTGTACACTTATGGTTTCTCTATAAACAAGACTCAATATCGGGTTGACCAATCAGACAACGAATCTCTCTTGGTTATCCCGTGGGATTCTTACGTGGAGCCAGATCTCTTTTATCAATTACTTCATCGTCCAAGTATTTCTTAGCCGCTGGCTATTGATCGATTCATAATAAATTCACCAACGATACCTACCTGTATCACTGGGTGGTAGGTGTATTCGTTATATTCTCCCAATAAATTCAATATCGCTAACCGCTTTATCGTTTTATTGTTTATCTACCACTGGCAGCCTGAATGTCGGCGCATAATCATCATAATCCCAGGATCGCTTCCCAGAATCCCCACGGATCGAACTCTTAATCAGTCGCGACCGTTGCAGTGAGTTTGTATCGACCAACAAAGCAATACGTAATATCTATCAGACGTAGGTAGAAATTCTATCAACGGTATCGATAATAATAACAATGGCTGTAACGATTTTTCACTTATTCGGAATTTCGTGGATTTCCATTCCAGCGAAATTCGCCTGGCTCGAAATCATCCGTTTTGCTTGCCAGCCATAATGCTTATCACATTGCGCAATGTGACATTACCCGGCGTAATGTCGTGTATCGTTTAATAACGACGTACTCGTCCGTGAATTCGTGCTATTCGCATTTAGCCACAGAGAGGTCAGTAGTGCAGTATGCATTCTCTCAGTGAATGTGCCATTTTCAAAGGGCTGTTGGTCATTTTGAATATTATCTCTGGTACCATTCCTTATGGTTCTCAATGTCGTGAAACATCTCTCGCTTCACCCATCGTAACCGCCTGGCTTCTCCAATGCTAAACTTTCGATAGACGTGAAATTTTATTCAATCATTCATTCTGGCAAATTTATCCGTCGGACTTTGCTAACGCGAACTCGGCCAATTAGCGCGTTGCAGTTGTTTCTGGCTTCGCTGAAGTTGGTGGTTCGCTAGTAATGATTTTTTCGAAATTCAATAAATCTGAATAGCACCTTGTTTGCTAACAACCCTCTGCCCCTTCGCGTCGAGTCCAATTCAACTGTCCAAGTCAACAGCTGTTACATGCCTGCTAGTAATTATCAATGATACACCGTATACCTTATCATTATCTAATACCTTCTATTCGATAACCCAACTACGTCCACTTACGGCGACAAGCCGTATAATCATGGAAACTGATCTAAACCAAGTGTCTGATCTTAAATTCACTCGTGTTATTATACCCTTGACTATTGGGGTGAATTTTACCTTTAATCGATCCTGGATTATTTTTGGGATTTTTCACACGCGAGGGTTAAGCTAAAATTTTTTGTAATTTCATTATTGCCAAGGAGTCTGTTCTAGGGTTGGTTTTTTATTTTTGTCAAAAAGAAAAATCTTTTCCTCAGAAATTATGGTTACAGGTCAGGGGGTTGACGAATGAGGGAGTAACTTGATGTGAACGATATAGAACAGTTCTATACATTTTGTAAACCCCCTTTACACTCGCGTTACGACACTGGGTACTGTCTGCTGCACGTATAGGAAGATCAACAACCTGTGGATATTTGGGAATCTGCTTTACTCGACTGGGAAATAATGGTGTATTCTCTGCGTCTGCTAGAACGACGTGTGTACGTCACTGGGTTCTCTAGCGGAATGGATGAGATATTGTCGCACGTAGTTTGCATTGTGCTGCAATAATATTAATAACGCACGATCAAGAGCTGTCAAAGTAGATTAGATATCAGAATTCAAGGGACGCCATATGTATTTTCCCTTTGATATATTTGAGTCAACATTATCATACCAAAGGACTGTAATTATGTTATCGTACAGTGCGCAAAGGCATGACGCGATTGTACACAATCTATTAGTTAATTGATTAACTCGTATTAACTATGCAGATATAGACGCTTCCACTCAGCTGTATTTCTGGCTGACTAGTTGCTGATTGTAATTTATTCCCTATTCTCCAAATTGTTACTGATTAACCTAGTTGCGTCGCGTTCACAATTTGATGCGTGGATATTGCGCAGACGACACGCGCAGCTTCATCTCCCGATTGATCTACACGAGAATGTATGGGAAATCGCAAAATTGAATTCTTTAATCCACCACCGTGTCCCCACGTGTCCCTCGTCCCTGTTAACCATCGCTTCAATGTTTTCAACCCGGCGATCCCCGACGGTCGGTCAACCCACCCCGTTTCATCCCTTGTGTAATACCGATGCTCCGTGTAGCCCTAAAAGATTGCAAGAATGATTTATAGACGCCATTGACTCCAGAGTAGTGAAATACGTCATCCTGCATGACCATATTAAAAAAAAAAAAAAGAATTTTGTCAAAGAGAAAAAATGACATTGTTCGCTTCCAACATCGATAAACGTGAACGTGATCTGTGCTTTTTCGATTATCAGAATTGGTCCATTATTTCCATGTCCGTTAAAGATGCTGAAAATGAAATTTACAGATTTTTTTTACAACATTTTTACGTAACTAACCACTCGTCCTATGCTTGTATCTCTAGAGAAATGTGGTGCAAAGGTCGACGTTCTAGAACGTCAGATACGTGACATTCGTTCATCGGTCCTTGAAGTTTCCGAGTAAAAATTGTTTTCTACTCGCCAAAAACATTTATATACATTTTATACATTTATACAACCATACCCTTAGTATAGGATAGTCTCATTGACTATACCTTTATCTATACTTCGTCTGAGCGAGCCACTGCAGATCTACTGTATTACTCAATAATTTTTACTCGGATTGAGAACTAGTTGAGGTATCGACTTCCACTTGCTACCACAAGGTTCCCTCGTCACTTTGAAAAGCTGTACGTCTGCACTAGAAGTAATAATAATGAACTCGGTCAAGGTGACGTGGGAAACGCAAATTAAAATTGTATGAATTTTCTCGAGGGGAAAAAATAAAGAAAAAGTCAAACCATACCATAGTACCTATGTCGTAGCCCCTATGCCCGTACGAGAGTATATCATTATTATATATTACATCCCCTTGAAAATGTATAGACCGTACCCGATGGTAGCAATACCAATGGAGCGTCGTGAAAATTCCATAAGTCATTCGATACCACGAAATTCAATCGAACCAGACGCAGTCGTAACGATATTCATCCCTAAAAGATAAGAAATTATCATAATATCAAGTTTGCTATTGGATTTCTTGGGGTTACTGAATATAGTAGATGATGCTTTATTTGAGGTACCAGAAGGCTTGACACGATTTTTTCCAAATAATGATCTCCTAGAGAATCCGTATTCTCTGGCAGACACCCTTCTCCGTGTAGGGGAAGAATAATTTTAGACGGAGACAGACAAGGGTGTGATCGCACTAGCCGGAAGTAGGGGATGTAATTTTTCACAGAATTCGAAATCCACTTTACTCCGTCGGGCTGGTGGTGACTGTACGAGTCAGCTCGTGGGAAATCGTTATAGGTACCTTTAAGCGACGAGAATTTCCTAAGCGACGCTGAGATCCTCTTACCGGGTGTAATGACGACGATAATCTCACGATAATGATACCAATTTCATGAAATATCACGATCCGGTGTTACCTACGTGGTACACAGTCAGATAAGTACTGGTTTATTGGACATGGTGCGTTTCCGGTTTTGGATGAAATTACGTACATGTATAAATTTAATAAATCGATGTTGAGCGAAGATCACGTATTTCGGACGAACGATAAGCACAAAGTATCATTTATGAATTAGGAACAAATATTCTAAGGTAATTTCCGGTCTAGTGGTTAGGGGTGTAGAAATCCGTCTCATTTGCTTAAATCACCCCCTTCTGACCGCGAGCAGCCAGTCTACTGCGGCTTGACCGCAATTAGAAGTGGGCGCGGTCGTGAGCGAACACACGGAATGCACACGTGGGATATATCCTTCGGGGATGAGAGTGTTGGGCCCTTGAGAGAACCGGGGGTTGTTCAGGTATTTCTGGTAATTTATAATGAGCCACGTGAGAGAGGGGTGGAAACACAGTTTACAGGAGCGTCGGCTAATCTACGTGTAATTTCTCTGGGGCGTTAAGTCTATTTGGTTCTGTACGTTTCCGCAAAGGATTAGCGGGGCAGTTTCGTGGACGAGGGATGACGAATGCTTAACAGCCCTTAAAAAGGTTTTAAAAATGACGCGTCCACTCGCGCCATTAACAAGGCCCCAGAACAGCCCTTTACAAGTGGGAATAGCGTTGTGTGCCTGTCTATATAGCGTGTTGATTTCGCAACCCTCTTGCGGTTATTCTTCGTGGATGCCAGAGAAGGGATGATAAAAATAGATGGATATACGAATGAAAATTGTGTGGTCGGTATTAAAATAGCAACAGCAAGATACGGATGGCTTCATTCGCCGCGTATCGTTGCGGGAACTGAATATGGCGGCCTTATTCGCTTCACCCTTCTATTCTCTGTCTACTTTGGAAAAGCCACCCCCGTGCATTGGATTTTTCTTTTTCTTTTTTTTTTTTCGTCAGCTTTATTATTCCCTGCGGCTCGAGGTGCTTTCAGGGGCCACGAGTAAAACTCGACGGTGGCTGCCGAAACACCTTGTAGCCAACATTGTAAACATGTCAGGTTGACACCTGCTATACCGAGACCAGGCTTGGTAATACAATAAAAAGTTACGTGACGGTTTCGGCTAAGGGGAAATTTTCTCAGATACGACGAGACTTTTTCTCTGGAATACGTGGGATTTGCATTCGCGTTCTCGTAAATACGAGAAATCTTTTGTATGATAATCCGCAGCATCATGGACCTCAAATCAATCGTCCGCGTCGACGACCTTTCGATTTATCGAACAGACCAAGGGCGGCGTGACGGGTTCAATCGGGAACACTCCTGCAGGATTCTTCATTTGACACCCTTAAATTTGTCCGGTTCATTAGCCATACTTTATGCATATCATATATATATATATATATATATTTGAATTTTCAAGCAGATCTTTCCTCTCTTCCGTCCTCCCCATCTTCCCGCACTCCTGTCGCCACATCACTACGATATTCCAGGAATTTAACTGGATTCCTCTTCTGATCTGCATCCTTCGACGAGTCGAATAGCGCGACGTCCCGTTAAAATGCAAAGCAACCAGCTGAACTGGAGTGGCAGGATGGCGTGACGAGTACTATACAAGGATGGGATATTCAGAAACGGCACGAGCAAGAGGAAGAAGGAGGACGAGGAGTGAATTTCTCTCAGCCGCAAGTAGAGTGTGGAGTATACGACATTCAACCCTCTAGTTTATTTCTTTGATGTGAAGCGTTAATTCTCCGAGAGTTTAGGAGCCTCGGCCGACTTTCTAAGTTTCGGCGGCGAGCGAAATGAAATTAGTTTCTGCTGAATCAATTAAGAGCTCCGGCGAGAACCTGTGCCTGACTCATAGGATTCAAAGGTAAGAGAAAACCGTTTCAAGCTTAGACTGGGTATATTTATAATAGTGTATATAACCGGCAGGGTTGACGCCGTGGAAATGATCCTGTACTTTCTATGAAGATATTATAGCAGTAGCGGAAAAAGAGATGAAAGGTGACGCAGGCGAAAAAGGCGACTGTGATTCTTCCTATTGTGTATATCGTTACGTGAAAACGGGATAGGAACTTGCCTGCGGGCTTCGCGCTTGATACTTGGTACCTACCTACCGGGTGTTCCTCTTTAAATTCAATAGCGTACGATAAACATACTTGAATATAGATACTCCGTGCTATGGCTCGGGGCAAATTGTACTACCGCTAGTAAATATATAAATTTGACGTCTCACTTTTGAAAAGTCCAGTATTGCATTGCGCATGCTATTCGCACTCATATTGATTTGGGCACTGTGCGAGCGGGGACTACATTTAGACAGTATCGTAACATCATACACGTAGGTGTGTATTGTAGCAGCTTGATCTTAGGGTAATTGCAAGAATACACTTTGGTGAAATAACGTTTCGCATCTAACGGCGTCGTCTGAAATTTTTTAATTCGAATAGGACGTTATTAATATTTAGACGCGTGGGCGTCTAAGTAATTACAAAAAGCTAAGCCAAGTTGCTGCGAGCAGTAAGCACGCGAGTCGAGGCAACAGCACGCTTCCGTAAGCGTATTAGAAATTTTGGGAAATTCAAACGTCCCCCTTGGTTTCTCACACCCGACCCTTTAAAACTTTTCGCATATACCAAGCCATCAGGATTACGGGGTAGCGGGGCTCGGATCTTGTCATTTCAGACAAGTTTTGTACGCGAGCTAATCAACGCGTTGGTCGCTGACGGGCTTGTCAGAATGACGTCGTTTGTGAAACTTTGGAAATGCTTCTCCCTCTCTCGTCATTGATGGGAATACGTTTTTTTTTTATACAAAGAAACTTACGAACAAGCGTACGGGGAGAAGTTGATCTTTGGGTACAGCGGCTTGAGTGAGTGAGTGAGCGAATGTTTTTCGCATCATTGACACGTAAGATAATAGAGGTGTGTTGGGTAGTTGGTACTTGGGTGTTTATACGATTTTCTAAATCTTCACGAGGTCGCTCGTTACTTTTGATGATGAAATAATCTTTTTTTTTTTTTTTTGAAGTTCGATAATTTCGCACGTCAGTTCGACTAAATTCGGAGTCACGTGGACGGAATACTAATAATTACAGGATCGTATTAACTGTACGTGTAAAATCGTCTGAAAAGTTTTCTAAGCTGCTTAGACGGAAGAGTTTAAAATTGAGACAGACTCGAGAAACTGAAGTCTCATTTACATCCCTACATCCTAGCATTAGAAATTGTACTTGTTTATACGTAGAATAGATATAGGACGGTTCGAAAGTAGTAAAGTCCTTTTCAATGAAGTGCTCGTAGGTACTGGCAGAGGCTTGAAAGGAATAAAGTTCTAGCGGAAGGTTTGGACGGTGCTGAGGGATGCTGCGATTCCCATTGGCGTACCGGTCGTCCGTGTGGATGTACACCCATAGGATTTTATACTTGAACCGTACGCATACATAGTACTCGTACTACGTAATAGGCAATTGCATTTAGACGGTTCTAAAAATAAACGAAAACGACCACTCTCTGTATACGTCTCATACGAGAGAGACGCACGACTCCATGTATTCTTGGTTACAGATCTGAATCCTCGTTCATCCCTTTCGTTCCTCAGGACTGATTTGCCCCACTAAGAACAGCATGTCTTTCGGTTAATCGTCGGCAATTTCGTCCCAATGACTTCCACTAGGGTAGCATATTAAACTCTGAGAGCTTGAGATTCGAGATTCCTGTCTGGACCGAATGAAGCTGCAATTTACTCAAGTTTCCTGAATCACTCCTGGGACGTGTTACGTAAGGTAGAACTCGATGGTCGCACATACGATATACAGTGAATAATAGAATTTTACCGATCCAGGGTTCTTCATGACCTAAGTTATCCAAGATGTCATTCTCGGAGCTCAGTTATATAATCCCAGTCAATCGATAGTTGCATCAGGTGGACGATAGTGACTTAATGATAAGCGTTATCTAGACCTCTAAGCATACTCTGTCTTTTTCTAGCTTTCGGTAACCTTCGTAATCTTCGACTCAAGCTGAAAGAGGCTAAGTCTTCGTTATTCGTTCTTGTCGTATGGGAAAAGGTAATGGTAATCTTGTACGATCACCCTTATTTACAACGGGTGCGTGATCCGTGGCACTCGGCTCTGGTAATTCCCCTTACCAAGCCTTTCGGACCTTCGAACCTCCTAATGTACGAGCCTTCGATCCTACGAGTGTATAGATTATTATCAGGGTCCACCAGGCATGGCGAAAGGCACTCTGGAATTTATTTCCCAATATCCTCGAAGGGCGTGAAGTACCTATGTACCCTTATATGTACACACATATATATATATATATATATATATATTTACCGGGTTATTGTAAAAAAAGATTGAGTTCATTCGAGAAATAAGGTTGAATTACACGTTGTCTTTCTTTAAACGATAAACCGTCTAAAGTCCGTATCACACGTATGTAAAGACGGAGTTACACAACACGATGATCCCGAGCTTAAAAGGTTGACCAGCGTCTCCCTGTACCAAAGGAAGACAACGCGTGCATTACCCAAGTCCGTCGAGATGCCCCTGGGTCGAAAGTTATCGCCACTGTCTGTATTTATAGCTTGGATAAACTTGCGCCCGTGAATTCCCTGAGGTTGGACCAATTGCGGTATTACCAGGAAAACTGATGAAGAGTGTCAGTGGACGCTGCTCCAATTTTCGGAGCACGTACGTTCGTCGACCAGCAACTGGAAATATCACAACCCCCTTCCCTCCCCTCCTCCTATACCCTCGAACTTTGACCGATAGACAGAAATTTAATAAGAGTCGTCTTACAAATATACCTTTATCTTTCCTCGCACAGGCTCCTATGTTATTTTTCAGCCGCGACGCGAGAAAACAATACGCGGTCGTCGTGGGTCTGGGAGAAATGAATGGAGAAGGTGAGGAGAAGTCGGGAATGATGGGTCGAAAGAAAAAGCTCAACTTTTCGGCCGACCGAGAGGTCGTTAAGTGGCAAGTTGAAAAGGAAACGGCGTCTTTCGTTAGCTTTTAGATGCTGTGATGCCAAAGGGCGAGAAAGGGAGAGTGTCTATTCCATAATAGGAAAAGCCAATGGGGTGTTATTCTCTAGGTTTATCGATATCGTTATTCAAACAATTGACTGGATCTGCTGTATTTCATTGGGCGGCTCGAGATGAAGCTTCCGTTATTTTAGGCACGTAACGTTCATGGTTATATTGTGTTTCTGCGAAAAGTGTCTTTTTTTCAAGTGAAATGGACGAATTTCCCATCGCTTCCTACTTCCTCGCCACATCGTCGTTCTTTATTTTGTTGGTCCGGTGGAAGGGAACGAAGTAGAGATAAAACTACGTATACTCACGAATAAGGGGACGTGCACGAGGAGAAAGTGAAGAAAAGGGACAATTATCGCGGCGTTCAGTTTTGCCTGTATGGTTTTACCAGCTCTCGTTATACGACGCTCGTTATGTCCTCGCGGTTTGTAATTGAGGCCTGCCGTGTATACGTCAAAGACCGCACGGGATACGAACGATGGTTCAACATCCTGTCACCGGGGCGCTGTATCTGTACCATGTTAATTGTTACAACGGTATCGAAACTGTTATACAGTCGATACGTCCATAGCTGTTATTGATGTAGCAGCTGCGATTTGAATGAAGTTAATTAAAATCATGGTCTAAATTAAAAATGCAATCACGTAATTGTTTTAACAATTATTCATCGATTCGTGAAAATTCGATACGAGCAATATTTTCACTGGAAATGCATATTCGAGTTTCGGACAGCACAGTACGGTTGGTATTAAAGTTATACAACGTATAATTAGTTGAATTCTTATCGGTTGAATTAGTGAAATTTTTGTAAAAAGAAAAGGAAAAATTTTATCAATATATTCAAAAACCACAAACAGATAGAACAGTTGTACGGACGCGACGATAAAATCCTACAATGATTACCATACCTTTCATCCCTCTGTTATCCTCAATGGGCATTACTCGTTCAAACGAGCCAGTGAACTTTATGAGATTCTCTGCGAATTTACGTCGGATCACTATGCAATTGAGCTTGATGGTTCCCAGTAAAATAGATTTCCGTATTAAGCCTAGTTCAGTCGAAATAGCCGCTACGAACGGGTCTGCTGATTTTCATGCGTTATCCATATTATGGCGCGTCCAGTCAGACGGGTTTTCCTCTCTTTGTACTTTAGCCTCATTCGAAACTACCGACAACCGACCGATTATTAGGGGATGGCTACTGTGTTTGAAAAGGGAATAATGCCGTTCTGTAACTATTCGACCAAATATTTTAGCACCGCCCGCGAGTCAATTTAGAAGCGTAAGAAAAGCATTGGCATTGGAGCTTTGTTCGGCTTTGCTGTGCTTCGTTGCGATGAGCAATGCTGTAGCCGATAGCGATTCTCCAACTATCCCTAGGGAGTCTAGGAACTGTCGGTACTGACCCGCACCGCGCACCCCCTTTAACCACTTTAGCCCTTTTGCCCTTTCTCGACATCCCCTATATGTATTTACTCTACGCGCCATTTTATTTCATTCCAGCGTCACCCCATCTAGTATCTGTACAACCCTTGGCTATATCTTCTTCTGTATCCTCTGTACATTTTCACCCTCGTCTATACCAACCCTTTGACCCCTGATACATATATATAAAACTGATCACGACTTATCCTTTATCGGAGGCTCCATTCACTTCCATACTGACTGTTTTTAGGATAGATTTTTGTTATTAAAAATTAAATCTCCATTCGAAATTTTATTCAATAGATTTTTATAGCATTATTATATTTATACGCCTTATTTATGGGATCGTCAATTGTTGTTTATTATCGATTGGCTTTTTATTTCTCGTACTTTTCCACAGAGGTAATTCGCTTTATGGGGACGTACAATGTCTGCCATTAAGAAAGCCGAAAGCCGAAAGATTTTTTGTTGCACCCTTCACGTAAAAGGCTTCTGATATCTTTTGTTAAGTTTCACGAGAGCACATAGACGTAAGGATGTATATATATATATATTTTATATTTTATATATATATGCTCAGGTTGTCACAACTTTTTGTTTGTCCCGTTATTACCGATAAATTGATACGACAACGGGCTGGTAATATTGCCTTCTTTTTTTTCCATTTACATTCACCTCCACCTCGTTGTTCAGGGTTGCGGCTAGTGCAATGTTATAAAACAGCCGTGTACTACGATTACTGATTGTAACGATTGGAAATGTATCGTGATGCAATTTAACAGCGGCGCCCGATAACTCTCGTTTCGCTACATATGTAAAGCCATTGTTTTTACACCGAATCCAATAAACGATACGAGTTTCGAGCGAACCACTTTGCCCTACGTTTCTCTTCTCTTCTCCATTTCGCTACGTCTCTCTCTCCTTCCTTCTCTTCAGCATCCAGCAGCTTCCTTTCGCGTGTTCAGCAGAAGCAGGAAAACTGAATAACAACCGAACTGTAAATCGATACCAACACATGCAGTTGGCTCATTCGAAATATTGTTTCCGTTATTTCGCGAGACACGGATACCAACCTGTTTCTTTTACCTAAAAAAAAACCACTACAATGTGTCTCAATTGTCTAGTGTGTCTAGACCATTGTAGTACCGTCTTTCCTAGCATTTGTCACGTACTATGTTCACACTGGATACGTATGTACATATATCCCAGTCTAGTATTTCCTTCGAGCACTTTCCTTGGGACTTTTGGAATATTTACAAATAATACCAAAGAATTCATCAAACTGTACAGCTATTGCTTTTGCTTTGCTCGTCTTACTTTCTTGTGCGCGATCTGCCACAAAGCGAAAGACCGTCCTCACGTGGAAAGGTGGCGACACGAGAGACAAAGTATATGTGTTAGGCAAGGGTTGCGAAAGTGTTAGCTTTATATCGTCATTGAGAAAAGGCACTTGTCAGAGTCATGGAATTACATTTGCCCATCCCCCATTCTCTGTATTCTTCTCCCTTTTTGAATACACAGGAAAATAGAAAATTCCCGAAACTCTTCCGTTACGTAGGACAAATGTCGTATGGCCGTGCGACCCGAAACCCATTGAATAAATGTGGGTAAGGCTGGAAAATAGAAAATGCAAATGACTCCCATGCAACGAAAAGGCTTTCCCAGGGAGTGTCGAAAATAACGATTATAGTCCATTGGACCCTCACGATATACATAGAGAGAGAGAGAGAGAGAGAGGGAATCAGTCGTTCGCCTGTTATTGATCTTCGAATTCTCGATACTTCCGGTCACTCGAGTAAAAAAAGAAGAGGGATAACGCAAGACGTTTAAAGGCAATTCAACCTAATTACGTTCCTCGAGAAGAAAGAAAGAAAAAAAAAAAAAAACGTGATTGATAAGAACACAGGGGATTCACAGAGTTCGTTCACGGTTTTCCTGTTCCGTGGATAGTGCGGTCCTGGTAGATTGTTAGCGAACTCTGGAGATGTTAGCTAATAGCTACCCTCTTTGGACGGAACGAAACGAATTAAGGACCTTTTTTTTTCAACCCCTGCCAGAGTTCTCTGACCCTTTTGCTTCTTCTTTTTCTTTCTTTCTTTTTTTTTTAGTACCACATTCCAATGTATCTATTTACGAATTACAATAGTATTGAATTAACATCGTCGGTTCCACCTATGCACTGTTCTCCCACTTTTTCGAGTGTCTCGTTACGTTTTCGTGGCTCTTTTTTTGTCCGTCACGATTAAAACACTACGTTATTATCTCACTCGTTATAAATATTCCACCGCGTACGGTTAGCGGGACGCTTGCGCCCTGCGTTATAACCATTTCAAGCCGTCTGTATTTTTTTTATCTCTTTACCTAAACGTTACTCGACATCATTTAGAAACCCGGCAAGTTTATCTCTCCCTGTCCTTCCTTTTTTTCTCCATACGTGCAGTTTGGCTCTTAGGGTTCCGATGTTAGTCTTACTTTTTACCATGGACGTGTTTCAAAAAGTGGCCACCGCCTTGGCGTAGCAGGACAGTGGACGCGCGTAATGAAAGATAATTATGAAATATTATCCATTATAAAGTAATTAACCCAGAAAGTACCCCGGAGAAAAATATTCGGTCCTTATGCTATAGGGCCACGTGATTCGTCCAGTGATTTGTTGAACCTCAGACAGTTTTATCTTTTAATTTATTATTTTTTTTTTTGCACCTTTTTTTTTAATCATCGATTTTCATTTGTTTTCGCCACTGTCGAACAGTCGTTCGCGCGATATTTCTGGCAATTTTCGAATACCGCAACCGCTTCGCAAATTTGATTATCTTCTCAATTCTGAACGGGTTGATTGATCAATTCTCTACAAATTACACGGGTCGTTGCTTCCCTCGAGAGACTCGGCGCAATCGAGCTTAATTAAATAGCAATATTACATGATCAAAGTGCATAGTCATTATCCTAATTGCGGTTTTCCACTGTACGGCTTGTACCAGCGTCTTCATTATTCGCTCTCAAAAGAGTCGCCCGATTTCCTATATGTCCTTTGGCGCGGTAGTCATTCCACGCAAAATATCATACGGTCAAAGGTATTTTAAAAAATGTAAATGAAAAAAAAAAAGAGAGAGAGAGCAGAGTCTGAAAAAGAAGAGGTGGGGAAAAAACCTATTCGCTATATTATCCAACGATAATTAGTGAGACCGCTGGAAAAATAGTTTAACCTAACGAGCGAGCCATTAGGAGATTTTTCATTTTAATTTAATTCCCCCCCCCTACCCCTAACACCCGCCCACCCCGTACTATTCCAGGCAATTGGAATTTTACCGAGCGTCACTTCAGCTCTATAAATGCAATCGAGTCTGTCCTGCCAGAAAGCACCGGTAAATGTCAAGCCTGAGATTTGGAGGAATGACGCAGTGGGGATGAATTGCACTGAAAAAAAAAAGAAATAATAAATTAAATAAAAAAGAGCCGTAGGATATAGCAGAATAGAAAAATCAACGTAATAATATAACAGCATCCAGTCGATGATAAAACCCGATACCTTAATGACAGCCAGAAGATCATCTTACGCTCATCTACTGTACTAGTCATAACAATAGTATAGCTGTAGGTAGGACTATTGCACTGTTCGCTGAAATAGTATCAACGTTAATAATAACAATAGCAATAGTATCAGCTGTCTGTTTCCAAGCCGTTGCTAACGATTCGCATGCGAAATGTACACGCGGCAGAGCAAGTATGACGTTTTGTGGCAGATTGATTTTAATTCTTTTTTTTTTTTTTTCTTATTCGTACGACAGCCGGAGTTGCTCGATAATTCGCTTCAAAAAGTAAGTCTTGGACCACAAGGTGCAAACGCGCCTACAAGACAAATCGTCTCGACTCCACGTTAACATGACCGTCACATTTCTTTAGGTCGAAACACAATTTGTCAATCCGAAGACTTTCCATGGGTTCTCCACGAGCCGTATGGAATTACATCTTGAAGACTTCTTTTATGCTGTCGTTCCTCTCCCTTTCTCTGTTCTTTGGTAGGTTCAGCTCGCCCTGAAGATGTTTACGAGGACCTCGTTAAGCTCGGGAGGGAAGCGGAGGTTGATCGTTGCGTGCGCGAATCTGTTGAGGGTGGTAATTGACGTGAAGAGGAGAAAGAAAAAAGCGAGGGCAAAAGAAGTGGAGGAAGAATGAAGAGAAAGAAGAAGAAGGGGAAAAAAGAAGTACTGTGGGTATAGAAAAAAAATAGTGAATCCATGTAAAATCTAATCTAAGATACCGAGAGTGATATTTCATCCCCTAACGAAATGATTGGCGTATACGTGCAGTGAGTGTATCTGTACGCGTGCAGGAGATCGAGGATGGAAAATGGGGATGAAAAAAAAAGGAAGCAGAAAAGATTGAAGAATGAAGTGGAAACTCAGCGACATTAGTCATCGGGGAATTTGTATTCCGTGCATCCCCAGCGTCGCACCCTCTCGTAACCTTATCGTCGCTTGGTCCATCAACTTGGCTTCCAGTCTGGCCGCACGTGGATCGCCATCAATTTTGCGGGGTGGTAAAACCCCATGACCCAACCCTTCGCGAAACATGCCGACTACCCTTTCTACCAACCCTTGATATCTTTTAGCAACGATCGCCCGAGTGTCATCGAGTACGTTATTCCTGGTGAGAGCTTGACGTTTCAGGACGGTGATGGGCAGATTTGATACAGCCTGTATTAATGAATGCTCTTATTGTCCACGACGAGACAAAGGAAAACGTCCTTTGGACGTGGCACGTGGGACGTGAAGGTAAAGAGATAGGTAGGCCAATGATTGGAGCACAGGATATCCTGTCTGGTTGACGGAGAAAGTCAAGTCAAAATATGACAGTGGGGATGAAAAAAGGGAGAGAAAAAATAAGAGTGACGAGGATGAAGCAAGAGGAGGGGTAGAATAGCTAGAGAAGTTTACTAACCTCGGTGTATGGGGTTGTTCGTTGCACGGAGGGTGTACTTTAGTGGGGGTTGATAGAGTTCAGACTGAGCACTTCACATACAAACTCAGCACGTAGTGCCCCCTATTATCATAAGTTTTAACTCGAGTCCGCTTCTTGCTGTCACTATAATTATACATAATGTTGCACAGCTTTACGAACCCCTCTGAGATCCCTTTTTTTTCTACATGTCCCACACGGTGCGGGGTGGCCTACATCTGTGGCGTAATATACGCTTGGGTTAATTTAGAAAAGATACGTAATAATAGCATAACGCGGTGCATGCGCCATAAAGAGCATATAGGTTTTTTTTTTTTTTTCAAAGTGGTCCAACGCCGGGATGCTGACCCCACGAGGGTCATACGTGTACTTGCACCACGTATCTTTTGTGCCTCCGATTTCAGGAGATCGTATCTTTGTTAACCTTAGGTGAATTATAATGGACATATAAGAGGGTAGCGAGGAGTAAAGGGGAAGCTGTAAGTTATATAGGTAAGGAGGTATACCTATAGTTTTAAAGGTATAGGTTAGGTACCTTGGAGCTTAGCCCACCTGAGAATTTCTCAGTAACTGCTTGGCGGATCCTCTTTGCTCCGTCTTGCTGGACCGCTTTCTCTCTATCTAATCTCCTTTTATTCTCTACTTCTTCTTGGTCTTTCTCTCCTTTCTTTCTACCTCTCTTCCCCCTTACCTTAACCGGTGCGGTTAGCGTGAGAGAACGAGAGGAAAGGCTAACCGCGCATTCGCCAACGCGCCCAGTTTTAACTCTCGAAAGGCGCTGGGCTCCAGTTTCAGATAAATGCTCACTGCGTGCCAGAGGGTGGGAATATGGTGATTATCTATTCCTAACGCGAAATTCGACTCTACTCGTTTTCCAGGCTCCGCACGGAAAATTGCATCGCGCGCGCATGCGCACCTCGATTACACTAAATCCTGTACCGGACGTTTTAAGTGAACTGCCGTTGGCTCTGGTACGACTTTCTTCCCTCCAGGTGTCTTCATACGTGTTCACCTCTTTGCTCTCACTGTGAGATCTTACGTTTTCATTGGGAATACGTCTCGGACAAAAGATTCGTTCTCATGGACCATTTTTTTTGCAAAATCAGTTAATTAGATTCGTTTCGTGATCCGATTCGGTATATTTTTTATCTCAGATACAGAATCTTTGGGATGCTGTAGAATGGATGGACCTTTGGTTCAGTTGTTTGGCAGTATATGATTTTTTGTATCGGTTTCTTCTTTTGGTTTTTCATTATTTTTTATAAAAGTACCATCGCCAAATGGTACTTTCACCGGTGGTACATTGGTGGCTTTACATAATTTATCATCGCTAGAATTATGGGAAAAAGTTCACATTCACGTTCATCGTTGATCTCCTATCGTTATCATCAATTTCCTCTTCGGATCCTCCTTTCATTTTCACGTTCTCTTTAAAAGCTCGACGCTTATCTCGATCGATGTGCTGAGTCCGCCTATCGTGTAAAAAAAAATCGCTGGCACAGTTTTTCAGATATCAATTTTCCATATTTTTTTTTTTTTTTTTTTTCTTCTTTCACGCAACCTCGAATTCGCTCGCGAATTATTTGTCACAGTCACCAAAGTCCTTTTGCATATCCATCACTCGTGAAGTCGACATTCAATTTTCGAAATATTCCTTGCTCTCTTTGAAAATTCCATTCTATTTCGTTCGCTAGCAACCTCCATATCTTAAAATCCACCAGCATCCCTTGCTTCTTCATCTGGACCAATGCTCTTACCTGCACTCGTTGACGGTAACCACCTCGTCAGGATTTTCCTATGTGCTCTTTGCCAGACGAAATGCACTTCGCCTGGTCGATTACCTTTTCGCTACTATTGGCTCTTTTATAGAAAGGCAGACATATGTGAATAAATCCAAAGTGGGTTCGTTGCACCTTTCACACATATCAAACGCCGACGTATGCGAGTTTTTGCGCGAAAAACAAGATTCCAAAATATACGTACACACTTGCATCCTAAGCGACGCTCATCTAGTTCTATTTTCAACGCTCGACTCCACTCAGACCTCGTAGTTTCCCAAGCAGTTGCGTAATCCTCATTTGCATTTAAACCACGTCTGTCACCAAGATGCTAGATACAAGATCCTAATCATGGTCCAGTACAATCCGACTGATCACCATCTTGATTAATCGACTAACGTCTAACAGCCTTTTGATCGATCCCCAAAATTCGTGTATTTTCCACAAATTTTTTTTTTTTAAATTCAAAAAGATATTTTATCAATCTACACCTATTTTATGCATTTTTACAAAATCCGTGCATTACAATGCAATTACATTCTATACCTGTCCAGGGTGTACAAGTGTATAGGATTACATGGTGGTTATATATATTTCCTACCACCACGTACGAATCTATCAGAATTGATTGTATTCGCACGAGTGAGAGCCGAAATGTATTAAAGAGAAATCTCACGGTTTTGGTCCAGACTGGGATGTAGTATTGGTTGCTCTGCGCATACGTCGATGAATGCGCGCATCTCTCCTACTGGAGCAGCAAGCTTACCTTACCTTACTTACTAGGTATATAGATGGATACAACTGTATGTAGGTGGCTGGCTAGATGGTTGACTGGCTGGTTGGTCGACTGACTGGCTTTTCCTCACTCCACCAGGTACCCATGTACCGCGACGATGATGCTAATTTCCCCTTTTGTTGCACCCACGTGTCTCCCCCTTGCGTCATCGTTCATCTGAAAGTCCTGATCCCGGAATTCATATGCAAATTGAGAATCGAGACCGCGTGTGTGACGCGAGAGTGACTTCAATTCGATAACGTATCCCACGTACCCTGACCTAGACAATCGTCCAGTTTCTCTATCACGGTGTTACAATATAATCCCTGAGCTTTCCTTTTTCGTACCAACAAAACACGTATCTAATAAGGACAAGCTAATTAACCTGAAATCCATATATATTGCTTTATCCCCCATCTACATTCTGCCTGTAGGCTTAAAGGTGTTGCCACACCGTGTCCATAGTGATTTTTCTCTTTTTGTCTTGTCCTACAGCAGATGGAATTTTCCATGCTATTCAGATTCATATGCAAATTGGGTCTAGTCAGGTCCGTGAGAACGGGAATAGAACTAGATTTTTTTTTTTTTTTTCTGAAAAAAAATCGTATACGAAATTGGCAGTTTCCATGAACGCGAAATAAATCGAACAGCATGCTGCTCTCAGTCAATCAGACTCAAGCTTGTCATTCCTGAATTCCATGATCGCTCCTTTGGTCCATTTCTTCAATCTCCTATGGGATGCTGGGCTTCTTTGACTCTCAACTTTTTATATATTTATTTATTCACTACCGACGCTCTGTATACAGAAACAACGTCGCAGTCTGCCGTTATAGAACGTTCTGCTTTACTACCCTTTTTCTACGCCACCCCTTACTGCAACGAGATTTGCATAATTGCCGACGATTGTTTGTCCCATATCACGTTGGCGCTGTGTGTACACGATCCAAGCCCGGATTCCCTGATCCCCCTAATTCATATGCAAATAGAGAATCTCGAGCCAGGTAAAATTGAAAATACATCCCTTATGTCACCCCTTGTTAATATTGACTTATTTGTTTTTCTTTATCCCAATCAACAATTACGTTAACTGCATTCACTTTACCCTCACTTATATTCGCACTGCCTCGTCTTCCTAATGTAGGTACAGATTTTTCTCACGCTTTACCAAGTCTACAGTATATTCATGTAACAGCCGCAACCGCCCCACTGCCACCCCCGTTTCTTTACAGGCGTCATAATTAATAAGAAGGCGCGTGTAAACGCTAATGCGTAATCTCGTTAGTCCGCAATACGTGCACGTGGTACATACTGCGGTAGGTCCGGGACTCACGGTTAACCCGACGTAGAAAACAAACTTCGTAGTCGTCAGAATGCGTAATAAGACTATACGTTAATACGACAGGGATTCTCACGTGCTATTTATACATGTCTCCTACGAGTGCTCTACTTAACCGACAGGAATAATTTAGGGTAGAAAATTGATAAGGAAATAATTAAATTCAGCTACTAAATATACATAGTATAGTATGTACTGACCATACAGTTCTAATTACTAAACACGAATGCAGCCATTAGTATCAATATTTACTAGTCACGCATAGGTATAGTAGATCCTAGAATTATCTGGTCCAGATTCCGTCATCTCTGTACCACTGCTGTATCTATACATATATGGATATTCTCTCAGTACTCTATTCGCATAGGTACCGTTTATCTTCACCACTACCAAATTCCTGGCTCCCGTGGGACCATATGTCATGGACATGTTGTACAGTATGCGTATGGACGTTTTACCTCAATTTGATAAAAAAGACGCAGGGCATCTTTGTGTATAGTGAAAAATTTGTATGTGTGTATATATATGCGAGTTCGTGGAAGCAGCTTGATCTTTAGCACTCGCATCCTGTCCGAGTAGGAGGTTTAGGCATACAGGAGAAATGTATATGGAGGTGTAATAGGAGGTCGTCTTGCTGTTAGATTCTCGTCTTAAAATCCTTTTGCTGCTGGCAGAAGTCAAGATTGCTAACGGCGGTTGCTGGTTGACTCATGCGGTTTGGCTGGCAATCAGTAACTGCCACAAGGCCCTGTATGAATTCGCAGATGACAAGATAACGTATTAACGCTCTGACGTATGTATATATTGTGTACCGCTGGTATTCGTATTGCGAACGAAATTCACGAAACCTTCAGGGGCTGTAGGAATAACAGAGAGACGAAGAATAGCGAAAAGTAATTGAACGAGAGGGACGAAGATAAAAGGGATATATGGTAGGCGAGGCTTTCACGCGGTTCAAGTGTTTTTTTACAAAATTGCATCAACTGTCGTCTCGACCAAAAGTCCTTGTGTTTTCCTGCCGCGGTCGTATCGGTCCACGATCTCTGAACCACAAACTAGTTCAATTGTTACGAACTCGTCCTTTAGCACCCTAAAAATTCACATAGGACTTGTTAACAATGATAATTTTTGTCACGGACTGTACCGACGTACACAACTCGATAAAATCGACCATCACCTAATCTATTCTCTCTGGTGAATTAGCACTAAAACATATATCTGTATCATCCGTGTTAAAATTTTTCATAAAAAAAAATAAATTTTTACTAAACACACAGTTTCCGTAAAATTGCTGGAAAAGTCTTGGGAATCGAGAAGAAATGAATTTGGCGCGAAATTCGAAATTGCGAATAAATCATACAGTTCCGGATAACGACGGATACCATATAGGGGCGAACAAGCAGAGCAGCGACCGAGTCCGTTTGTGAGCTCGTACGAGGCACATACGTCCCATAAGTGTATTTATGTGAGAAGCGATTTCGCGCGCAGCATCAGCATCGAAGCAGTTTCTCATGTAGGCGGGAAATAGCATGCAGGATAGGTGGGTTACGTGTTGACTGTGTACCGGGTAGGCGATCACACTGTTCCATGTATGTACCACTTGACTCGAATTCTGCAGTACCTCTGCCGGTACCCAGTAGAGCCTGTGAGAATGGCGCATCGGCACACGGCACGCACGTCGCGCCGACCCTCGGCTGCTTTGATGTCAACGTCCCCCCCTGCCCTTTCTCGTTCTCCCTCGTCTCTTCCCATCCTCCTGTAGTCAACACAGTAAACGTAATTTAATGCCGTTCCCTTTGCGACCCTGTCGCCTTCTCATCCCTCACTTCCTTCTGACACCCACCCTCTGCACTTGTCTCACGGCAGCTACCAGTTCCTTAGGCAGTATAGGCGCCATCCGACATCAGCGTCGTCTTCTCCTTCGTGCCAAACCGGATACGCCCTAGACTTATAAAGAGCGAATGCATTTAATTATTATTAATTAAAGTTTATTTATATAAATGTTGGGACTTGAGGTGAATTAATGCTCTCGCCTATCCCAACCACCCTCTGACGGCTTAATTCTCGGCCTTGCCTTCTCCTCTTCGGATAGCCGCAGGGAAATTACTAAGGCTTACGTGTGCGTGTAGAGATTTAGTTATATACGTACGTTGATGTACAGAAATAGTAATATTTAAAAATTTCACACTTTGCTTTCGGCCGTGTAAAAAGTACTTTTCTCCTGGCCTCCTATCATCGAAGACCCGAGGGGGTCAGTTGCTACTCGTAACGTGGAAAATTTCTCTCCGTTTAGCCGCCTGCTGCATTTCTTTTTGTTCCCACTATGCTCTTTCGCTATACCTTCTCCGGGTCCCTTCGCTTTCTTTTTGTTACTCTCAGTCATCGCCATTATCGCTATGGTCGAAGCCTCGAGTGTTATATTGGTACAAGAGCCTCTCGTCCGGACGCTATTAATGTTGCCAAGAGAGACCATAGAGATACACTCTCTCATACCCTGTCGTCTGCCCAAATGTACTCTATTCTATTTCGCAACCACTCAGTTCTCCTCCTTCTATTATACATATATATAATCTGTATTCAGTAATACGTACCGTACAAAACTTTCAGCGCAGCCATATCTACGTTCAGTGAATTGCATATTTCATATGACAGGATACGTGTACATGTGGAATCCTGAGATCGGAGTTATTTGAATCCTTGATGTGTATATATGATGTGTATAACACAACGGATCTTAACCGTACACACAGGGATGCTGTACGTTCGCCAGCTATCTCATCGCTCTTGGTGCCTCTAATTCTCCCTAGCATGAGAACATTCTTGAAAATTGATGGGAACCTCGTGCAGAGCCCGATGAAGGAAACCGCAACGAGTCGAACACCCCGTAACCCCATATAGGCGAATAGGAGATGGGTAAGGTTGGATGAACGTCTTTCACGTCTGGTCGTGCAGGGTAAAACGAGAATGACACCAGAGAAGCACTGTATGGCTTAAAAGATAGACGTCACGCGTTTATCGCGATCGACGAGGGTACGTCATGAAATGGTAATGGGAATCCCTCGCGCCAACTTGGGAATGTTGGATTCAGTTAATTCCGTGTCAGGTTAACTTTCCGCGGGGTCAAGTTGCTGTAATGCACGCTTCTTGCTGGTTATATCGGTTCTTTTCGTACGGCTAATATTATTACTCTGTAAATGCCAGTGATAGCCGAGGTGAGGAGCATCACGCGGTGCTTGGCAAAATGGCTCGGAGAGAATTGATTCGAGCTAGGATCAACGGGCGTTAACGGATAACAGTAATAATTGTCCAGGTATCCACGGCGGCCTGTATTACCGACGGGGTTATAATTCTTGCGAACGGTAAACAATTAGACAAATGGGTAGATCGCGGGAAAACCAGCCCTGTTCCCTGGGCCGTATTGGGAGCCCAATAAAAAAGCCACGGAATGGCCGCGCATGAATCCTGAATCCTCGCCGCCTCGCTCGCTCCCCGGCACACGTATGGATAGATAATATCTATGGTATGGCTATGAGCGCACCACCCGCATGCCCCATGGTATCGCACTCCATGGTGTCCCATGGCGTCCCTTTACTCTTCTCCTCTCTTCTCTTTACGCTTCTCTTTTCTCTTATCTCTGCCTCTCCTCGCTTTTCTTATTCGTGTTCACCACGCTTCGACTCCATGCTTCGCTGCTTCTCGCCACTTCGCCTGCTGCCAGTAGCGCGGCTTTTTTTTTTATTTTATTTTTATGGCTTTGCCCAACCACCACGCATCTATCTCCACCCTCACGAATGAACAGACCAACACGCATCTCTTCTCTTGTCCATTGGTATTCTCTGTTTAAATATATTTGTGTTTCTATTACGTGTTGTGTTTCTGTGGGGACGAGTAGGAGTTGGCTGCTCTGGCGATTGCGGACGTGGAGAATTGCGCAATTACTGACAATCCCTGGGGTATTGATATCGCGGAGAAAGACACAGGGTGTCGAGACGGAAGTCTGAGTTTACTGGAAACCGAAAAGATGTGTGGTGTTTCTCGAGAAATTTTCAGAAAATATAGGGTGATTCGATAATACATTTTTTTTTTTTTTTTTTTTTTCTTTTCTTAAGGGATTTATTCGTTTTATTATTGACGGGTGCGCAGAATATTTTACTTCTAGGACGTTGATGGTTTCTTCTCGATTTCTACAGGCTCACCTGATCCATTTATTTTTTTATGATTCTTTCATTTTATATTCGCGTAAACACATCTGACCCTATTCCAGATCATGCAAATACAGGATATTGTATTTGAGGATTACGAAATTGGGAATTACACGCTTCCATTAACCGCCTCCGGTTTCTTTCATCTCGACTTCCGAAACACCAAGTAAGGTCTTCTCGATTCCGCAAAGCGGATTTTGTCTCCACCGATGACGTTTCCCTTTGGGAATATTCCTATTGAGGAAATCTTCTTCTCTATATTGGCAATTATCGTGTGGGATTCGCGCGACGCACTCAATTCAAATTTACCCGCCGAAATCGTCCCTGGAGGTAAGTTGTCACTTAATACGCTCGCTTTAATTTAAGCTCCCAAGCTAAACTAACTCTTAATTACTCGTAGTGAGTTCTCGGCCGTAGCTAAGTTTTACCAGGCGTGAGGAACTTTGCCGCGGTCAGAACTTCAAGTACGCGCGATGCAACTGGGCTCCTTAGGCTATTCGTTGAATTTTCTTTATTTTTCACTTGTTTATCCTTGCCGAATAATACCGCTTTGTTCTTCACTCCAGACACGTCGGAGTCTTAATGAACTTTGGTTGAGTAGAATAGCAGTCTTTAAGCGACCGTTTTCCACTATTGTTTCGACAATTCCTTTGTTCGAATTACTCGCGTAATACCATCAGTCCTGATCAGAGCTGTTTCAGTCGAGCCATACCTTGTCGAGTTTCGAGAATAATAAATATCGATCAATATCTTTGACGGGGGAAAAATAAAAGCAAATGGGAAACAAAACAAGCAAATTTCGTGATCCAAAGTAAATCAAAGATCAATAAAAATAAGCGGTATGTCCGTAGTCATTAGTAATAAACCCAACGCCAAGGGTAGTAAACAATATTTTTTCTCCCCTACAATACCCAATTGTTTGGGCAATTTTAATCGATATTAGAATCCAAAAGCATCGTGACTCTAGTTTCCCAGGCGTCTGGTTAGTCGGCAGCCAAGTTTCGCCTCTGGAGGAACAGCAGTCCATTAGAAGTTGGACGTCCGAAGGTGACTCGAAATTGGTTGCAGTTTGGAAATTGGGACAAAGGCGATTGGTTCAGTAATTAGAAATTCACGTTATACAGATGACAATAAAATTTACTCCCCTCGACGCTCCCTCTAATGAGATTTAATTGAATCTTACTCCAAGCAAATATCTCGTCTACGTACTTGACATTTTACCAGCAATTGTATTAAGTACCTGCGAACGTGTTTAACGTAAAACATAGGTTACGAGTACGTAATGACGTAACTGCGCAGCTGTCTCGGTACTCGGAAGAGAGAGCGAGAGAGAGAGGGGAGAGGAAAGAAAGTACCAATGTCAAGATTGAATACGGGAAGATGCTGCATTCAATTCGGCATACAGACATTGAATAGCCAGGAAAAAATATGTTTGGACTCGAGATAAAAGATGGAGTTTGGGTTAAGTGTTTTCATGGAAATTCTAAAGCAATATTCCGGGAGCCGAGCACCAGAAGGTGCTAGGGAAATTGGCAAGTATGAAGATTCAATGTGTCTGATAAAAGGTTACGTACATACATACATACATATATATGTACTGTCATATCAAGCTGTCAGAATAAACATATGTTATGTCCCAATGGTCGGTTGCATCCTGAGATTCTAAAGGATATCAGAAATTACGAAATTTTATATATATATATATATATATACCCTTTAAATATATTCGTGACAAAAGCTAATGAGAGCTACGAAGCAAACCATTCGTGTTAAGCAATGCGCATTTTCAGCGGTAACTTTCGCAGCGCATTGTGCTGCAGCCAAGATGCGATACTCGACGCTGCGATCAAGATACCCTTAAAGAAGTATAGGCGTCTAAGGTAGTGAGACGCTACCGGTACTGAACACCAGGAAACTAAATTCCTTTGCTTTGATGCATGGATAATTCCGCGGAATGTTCACTATTCCCAAGCGCGTGGAAAAATTTTTGTCACGCGGAATATTTCTCGTGGCGTCCGCGCGCGCCTGTTACTTGTATCTTAATGCCGGATTCACACTGTGAGAAAACGCCTTTGCCACCGTGCGTTGCATTAGGTATGATTTTTCAGTTTTTATCCATTTTTTACGGAATTATAGAGCGAACGCGAATTTGACGTATATTATTAGTAAGTGCGAAAACATCGGTTCCTCGTGTACTAAAGTTTGATGGTGACTTTGCAATTCGGTTTTTATAGTTGGTGATAAAAAGGGAGTCTGCTATGGACTATATATATATATATGTATAGGTATAGGATGGATATAGGGATATATACAGGTGCGTCTAGGTACGTGTACGTTATCGATGCCAGAAGTGTATATTACGATAGCAGGAAATCGTGAAAAGTAATGGCGCTCAGCACGTGATCCGTGGGGGTTTGAAATCGACGTAATTACCGTTTTTTTTTTTTTTTTTCTCGAGGGCGAATGCGCGCGAATGAAAGCCACTGGGGTTTTTGGCTCGCGGGGCAAAAAGTTGGCCGTGTTACAAAGGGAGAGTGATGTAATTAATGGAGTTAGACCAAGAAGAAGATAGTGATTTGAGCGAGATCTTTTATCACGGTAATCCCACTGTGGTGTAAAAGATGAATCACCTTGAATTAAATAAGAGCTCAACGATATTCATCTTGGCCACCCTTAGACTGCTCGGGCATAATGATACGAATTGATTACGATAATTGCGCAGCGCATTGGGCCTACGTACCATTTCTCGATGCATCTTAGAAAAGTGCATCCATTGTGAATCCTTTGCATCCCGTCGGATGTACAGTCTTCGTTGTAACTTTTACACTTGGACGGTCGAATTGCGAGTTAAATGTGATTTACGTTTGAATAAATTATTTTAATTCTTTTTTTTTTTTTATTTTTATCTTTATCAAGTCCGAGCTACGAAGTCGAGCAGCGTATATGCTAAATTTTTTAAGGCGACGGACATCGACCAAGACGTGCATTTTGATCTTGTCTCTGTTTTATATCTCAGGGGCGCCGTATAACGTCAGGGGATTGATGCGTTGGCTCCTTTATATCCTATCTCATCCCGTCAGATTAAAAGGAAGAGCAATTGCATCTCGCGACCAGTGCTATCCGTTCCTCACGGACTTTTACACGCTGGGTGAATCTAAGGCTTTGTTCGAGTACCCTTTTTTCTATACGACTCTATAGCCGGACGCGTAACGTTCCTTTTTATCGATCCACTAACGCCGCAGGGTTTATTTCACTTGGACTAGAGTCCGCAGGAGCGCGTTCTTTCTTCGCGAACGTTTTTCGCGCTCGCAGCGTACACCGTATATTTCGCGAGCGATCGTGTGGCAACTTTTGCAAAAGCTACCGCGAAAGAGTAAAAGGCGCAGGGAGCCGCGTGGTTTCTTAAAACTCTTGGTCTGTTCCCTTTGTGTATATATTCTCGTCCTTTTATCTTGGCTCGAGTAAGATAAGAAAGAGAGGGTAAATAAGGTTAACGATTGAAACGAGGAAGAGAGGCGAGTATTCACTGTCGAAGTAAAAAAAAAAGAAAAAAGAGATATAAAGAAAAGCCGACCAAAGAGTTCGTCTTATCTCGAGCGCAATGCACTCGGTCCAGATATAGTCTAGAAAGAAGACGTGAGTTAGGTAGGATGCTGAAGCAAAAGTGAAAATCATGCACGCACCATAGAATCTCGACTGACAGTGCCAATTGACAGGTAAAACAAATGCATGGCAGGGTGAGTAACAGCAGGGAAAAGATAGGATCGACCAGCCTTGCCTAAGCGTATAACCGCCACAGTCAAGGCCCTTATGATAATCACGTTTGCATGATTGCGAGGATTTGTTTCGCCGATAAACCCAGCTATGAGTTAGTCCAGCTATGAGTTAGAGAGCAAAATCTACGATCTGAAATTCAATAGTCGATAAATAACACGCTCGGTAAATTCCGTAATCGCCGCTTTATTCATTCGGTATCGCTTGAAGTCGGCTCCCGCGAGATACGGTCTCGACCAATGGCGAATCGTCAACTCCGCAATCAAATAGTAACATTTAAAGAATCTTTATCGTCAATCGAGCTTCTTATCTCTCTCCTTTTCTCCCCCCCCCCCTCTCCCCTCCACCTCTCCTCGTATCCACACGACTTCGTATCGACGGATCAACCTCAAGAAAAATCCTTTGATCTGCTCCTTCCCTCTGTGCGATTCACCCTGGATACATTTTCCTACCAAAAAATCTTCATCGTACTATTACGTGAGCCAGCAAGCTCAGTATGGTACATGCGAGGGATTTTACGTGACGTAGAGAAATATGGGAAGCACACGTAGCAAACAACGTGTTTGTGCCACGTCGTATTGACTATCGAATAGATACCCCAGCTGTACTGGTAGGTATAGCCTGGCTGCTGTTGTTGCTGCTGCTGCTGGTTCTCCTGGTTGGTGGTTGGTGTGCAGCCTGTGCACCGGATGTGCAGTTCTTATGCAAACTGGCATCGGTCCAAGTTTTGGTATTACGAGGTGTCAGTTGTGTCACCCCAGCCATGACTGGAGTCGATTCGAGTCTGACTACGACTACGCGACTATACGAATACGACTACGAGCTGCTTCATTTTGACTATCCTCTAGTATGCTTCCCTGGGGAATACCTAGGGGAGATATAGCATGGCTTATATATATATGTGTGTATCTTATGTAACCATGTGTACCAACCGAGCACATACGTAGCTTCCAGAAGTGACTCTCGAATTGTAAATTAAACGCAATGTCAACATTTAACCGCAGAACGTACAATGTCCTGTTAATCCATTAACCTGCCGTGTTCTCATTAACCCTTTTTGGCTGCTATATATAGCCAATGGATTTCCTGCTATTCCAATGGAAATTGTTCGCTCACGATTGGTCGTCACGTTCCGAAACTATACACGTGTGACTTTGGATTTTCGCATTTAGCTACCGTCCAACTGTTCACGATTATGGTTTTCTGAACAATGGGTTATATAATGCGTCTCTGTGGTTCGACGTACGACCTACGTCTGACGTCACTGGTACACGTGTAATTGCTCCTTTTACGTATAGTATGGTTATACGTTTTCGATTTAGGACATAGTTGCCATTATGGTTGCTTATGTAGGTGAAACTTTGTCGTCTCTGGGGATGTTATCCATGTTGCAGCGAACCTTGTATTATGTATAAGCTACTTTCTTGTGTGAAACAGCTGTGAAGCTTGGAAAAAGTGCTTTGGGATACTTTAGGCGGATTTTGTTTAATTATTTAAACTTGTAGTTTGATCATTCATATGTTAATGGTGTCCGTAAAAAATTTGTATTTTCTATCGTAATTAAACGAGGCGGACGCATATTGCATATATCGTGTGAAAAATATATTTAGATTTAACGCGCTTTCGCGATATGCCAAATTTTTATGCATAGTCGCAGGTTAAAGGGATCTTGTATGAAATGCGACTAGAAATTACATCCCATTGCTTATCCGTCTGAAATGATATTCATGGCGACTGAATACGGAAATTCATCCCAGAATCTTTTAAGACTTCCGTCTCCGGAACTCTTTTAAAACCACGTCCATGTCTTAGGTCATTTACGTTTTTACATAATCCACACTGCTATTATGGATCTTGCGAAGCAACGGACTCCTGCACACTCGATTTCAACTGTTGGTCCAGAGCTGTTTTTATCGTGAGGATCTCGCTAAGAGCTTAGATTACTCATTCTGAGACTGATTAATAGGTACAGCTGATATCAGTCGATTATCGCACATACTTAAAGGATCTTTACTCGGGGATAAGAAGAAAAGCTGTTAAAAAAGAGGAAATTAAAATTTCGTATTGATTAAAAAAAAAAAAAAAAATAATTAATCAAATCAGATACGTGCGAGCGCTTGAGACCCAAGGCGTAATCGACGACAAATCTAAGGCAATCCTCGACATTTATTTTCTTGGCTTATCTAAGGATTTGGTGGAATCGAATCGATCGACTACCCAAGGCTGAAATTAAACTTCGCTTTCAGCTACGTTCAGGCCACGTAAAAACTTAGTGTACCACTTAAGTTTTACACGGTTGGTACGATCGTTTGTTAGTTACCACTTGCGTAGTCAACCTGATAAATATGCAATGGTTGTAAAATAAACCAGAGCGCTGCCTTGGCGCAGTCTAAAGTACCGCGTGCATATGTATATATATATATATATATATATATATCTATATACATTTATTCGATTTACAGCGTCATTTCTTTAATTGCAAGTAACCGATGCGCAACTGGCCGTAACAGTACACGAGTAGTTAGTCTCCCTTTGAGAGATATATTTCTCACTCCAGTCACGAGCGATTCTCACTTTCCCGGTTACGATTGGCGCTCTCGTTGCTCCTTTCGAAAATAGGAACCCATTAAAACGAACTGTCGTGTCGATAGGCGCCATTGGAATTAATTACAGATATATTCGATGAACTGGAAAAATAAAGAAGTAAAAGTTCGAAGGGAAAACGAACGAGCGGAGCAGAGCGAAATGGAAGAAAAAAAAGGCACTCGGATTACAGGCGTTTTCAACGTGGCGATACATTTCACCCGGTTGCTTTTTCCAATATATAACACCAGTGATACATCAGGGACGTAATTTTTGGGGTTTTTTTGATGCATCGCCGTAATATCGCTGATACCATTAATTCAAAGTGAATGGGGAATATTTCAACGGACTACATAATTTTCACAACGTGCAATCTCCCTCTTCCCCTGTCATATCTATTTATTCAATGTGTCGCCCCGCCTCGATGCTTCTACCCCAAACACCCAGTATATTCGATTACCCGTCGGCTTATATTGAACACGAGGTTGTAAGGGTGTAAACATATATTGAAATTTCAATACAAAATTATATGATTTTGTATTGATACATATGTATCCCTAACACATATGATTAGTCCAACTCTCACGTATCTTACTTATGAAATTTCGTTAAAAATGACAAATTTTATTCGCACTTTGCGTATAATTTTATACGTCAAGAATCCCTGGCTGACGTTAGAAATCATTGAAAGTGGAAAAGTCGTCATCTGATCGTACGAGTTTTACGTGTTGAGCCAGTTTGTATGTGGATGGGTACTAAGGAAATCACACGTGATATAAGTCCTTGCCTTAATGGAGGGTGATATTGCGCCAAGCCTGGGGTATGCGACACGTAGGTACAGTTAAGAGATCGTGAGAAAATATATTCTTGCAACGAGGTTCGTTAACGTAATTTTATTAAGGAGAACCGTGATGCATGCGCAGAGCAGGGAAATGGGAGACTAATGTGTTTTACGGACTGTGCCAAAATAGCCTTTGCGAAATGGCCTGTAGCGACTCTACAACGTCCTTTCGGTACGTTACTCGTGTTACTGGGATCCGGCGTTTATATATTTTTACATCAGCTCTCTGATCTCGGACTGCATCTTGTACAGTCAATGACGAAGTAACAGATGTTACGATCCCTTGGGATGCTGTGCGATCGATATAGGAAGAAAGGATATCGCGTCAGTGTTATCTCGTGGCATAAAACACAAAGCGGACGAACTTGGGCAATATCAAGAGTCCGAATTGAAGAAGAAAGTTGGTCTTTTTATATTCTTCCTCCTATTCTCGAATTGTCCTTCGAAAAGAATAGCCACGTTTGAAGATAGTATTATTTCTGTATCAGAAATTCGTTTCATCTTTCGAAGATTATTTCAAGCTTTATTGAACGTCACAGCTTCCAGGTGACTAAATTAGCTATTTGCAATTACATCATTTTTCTAGGTTATTCAGCACCAGGCATTTACTATATTCCATGCAAATCTACAGCTTATCTGTATGTGTTTTTTTTTTTTAATTTACATTTTTTCTTCCTTATACATATGTATATCAAGTACCGAATTTTTTAGTTCTTTAATAATAAGCCAGTGCATGATCGAAACACAGAAAAAAAACCCGTAAGGACCGGACAGAAGGGAATAAAAGTTTCCTGAAAAAATTTCAGGTTAAACTTTTCCCACATCTCTCAAAAGTATATATACGCCATAAGAATATCTTCGACGCTTCTGTTTTTTACTGCTGGCGGCCAGGGGGAAACTTTTTTTTTCCTCTCAATGGTTTCGACGATTCGGTGCCACGCTCCAGTCCGTCGAGTCAATTGGCATTTTTCATTGTCGGATGGGATGCTGGCAAAATGAGAGAATTCGCACGCGAGGTGGAGGTAGCTGCCGATGCGACCAAGTTTCCTCTCGCGCGTGTAGTAAACATAGGCAAAGGGAGCGGGTGCGTTTCAAATACCAGAATGGCGCCCCAATGCCGGAGACTTCGATTCCCAGCAATTTCAGGAGCCATATTTTTTCAAGCGCTCTGACAAATTGGCCCATGTCTCACCGGGACTACAGGCACGCCAATGCGCCCGGCGCTAAAATATGTTGCCGCGAGTGTGGCGCCCATTACTTGCGGCGGCAAATGCCGGAGTACGCTGTGCGCATCATTACCATTGAATATTCTCTATACGAAATTGAATAAGATTCTATAAAAAGATCATACATCTACTAATTCACGTTTTTCGTTACTCGTATACCCAATACACTCTACAGTAAATATATATACCACAGGTATAACGTTATCACCGTGAACGCTACAATAAGTTCAGGAAAACTCAGAATACACGTAGCACGTAACTATACCTATCCTTGTCATGTGGAAGTTCGACAATGGGGTGACAAAGGGGTTGAACAAGATAGGACGTTATTTATTTCGCTAAGTGCTCGCGATCATTCGTTACTTGACTCCCGGTCGGTTCCCTTTGAAATTTATTGTTTCACTCTGCCTCTACGTAACTTCCAAATTCGCGCTACTCTCTGTAGTATATATAGACATACCATTACTACAACATATGACCCGAAGCTCCACGAACCAAGTAATAGATTCCATTCGTTCCCTCTTACTTGCCCATTTTCTTTCATTCTCTATTTTTTAATCTTCACTCTCTCTCTCCTCTCAATTCGTCCCTCGCTTCACTAGTCACCGAAAGCGAGAGACCAGATCCCACGTAACCGCGAACATCCAGCCGCGCTACGTACACGACGAGGTTATCACGTCGCCGTGAAATGGGCTGGACCACGAGATGCTGTCTATTCCTCTCAAGGCACATCCAACTCTTTTTATCTGATAAATACTTTAAGACGTGCAAAAGATGCTCTTCGTGCTAAATAAGATTGATCCACTCAGGTGGTCTTGAGCTGTTGAACTGATCTGTCGTCTGCGTATTGCACGGAACAGCCATTATTGCAGGCTCGAAGAATTCTTATAAAAAAAAAAGAAGAAAAATGGCATAGAATGGAATATTGCCTCAGGGAGATCGAAACGGATACTTGACCGACGCCCAGCATCCCTGGAGCCAAAACATGACCGTAATTCACAAAGCACATGCGTGACTCATACACGAATAAAGAACAGCCTTGAATGCTGCTCTTAATGACGACTAATGATACTATTATCCACACCCATTGTCTTCTGAAAATTCAAAATATTAATATCACACACATGACTAATGTCCTCTCACACATACCATATTCCCCATTTACACCCTCGGACCGAGTGTGTAAAAAAAAATTGTTCAAAAACAAAGAATCAAATTATACGAAGACCTCCAGCACTTTACTCTCGCAGCAGGTGTTCTCCTGGTAGCCACTTATGTACGGGCTCATACGTGCGACCTCTCACGTACGTCCACCGCACTCTCGTAAGCATAATTTTACTTATGGCAACTCTTATAAGCCATCAAGCTATTTGCTGGACTGCCACTGTATTCAGTCTATATATTAAACATATACAGATATACATGCCAGAAATATATGAAATTATAAAATTAATGCACTATAAAGCCGCGTATAATGGATAATTCCTGAAGGATTTAAATTTTCTGAATCAATCGATGACTTATCCCATAATCGCATACCTATTTACTACGTGCATCAGTAACACCTTTGGTACAAAAGGAAAAGTCGTATAGGCGCCTCTCATAAAATATATCATCAGACACGAACTCCCCTGGACGTCCCATATACATTCTAAGGTGTTCGCCATTGGAAATATTACACGCACGGTTTGCCCCATAATGATGCTGCCTATATCCCATACACCATTTCCATGCACCTCATGGCGCGGCTGCGTGCCGGCAACGGACCTCTTACGTGCTATTGAATATCTTCAAGAATAGTTATTACGCGGCGCTAAATTGTTTCCGAATCATCACGCAATAACGCGTTCGCCATTAACTTGCTGCGTTACTGCCAGTTGCTTATCTCGATGGCTCAGGATCTGCCCTTGCGTAACCATCGATCACACCACTCAATTGCAGGACGTGTTCAATCGTCACAATTTTTCTATCAAGAATACACTCAGTCTCCGTTTCCATGGCAACCACGCAACCCACCCCTAGCACCACGAGAGTCACTCGAACGTCCCATAGAAACGATTATGTTATCAGACAAAATTATTACTGTCATTATTAAGGCGTTTCTTAGTCATTGACTCATTCTTCTTGTACCTGGTCCAGAGATGCGAGCTCATCTTAAATATAGCTATTGGCTTTGCATTACACTTTTGCGCTAGAGGAATCCCCTTATAGGTCACTTACGTCTCGACTCGTTCCAAATGGATCACGTAGGCGATCATTACCATATACTTAAGTATTCAGTGTAGCTAACAGCGGATTAAGTCATAATTCATAAGCAGAGACGTGTATGGTCCAGATAGTCGCGAGTATGCGTAGAGATCTTGGGGCGACTTATAATGTTATTAAGTTTCCAGACTTTTTGCTCGCGGTTATATAATAAATCGTTCGAAGCACCTGGAATCGATATTTTTTCCCATGTACTTCCGAGTTCGTATTTTCCTCTTTAAGCTTTACGTCCTCCAACACCCCCTTCTCTTACGTCTCTGATCTGCTTTTCCCTTTTTATTACGGTTGGCTTATCCGCCAAGTAGCTACTTGAGCTTTTATCATTTCTTCGATTGTCAGCAGGTTGTTGTCCATTTTGATTTGCACCGAGAATCCCGATGCTTCTCTATTGCATATGTCAGTATAGGAAATGCATAGGAGTGCATCCATGTGCAATAAATAATTCGAGATAAAAATTTTTTTTTTTTCGCCTCCAGTGTATATGGACTTGCACAACCTGTATCATCGATCTACATGTGTCTACCATTAAAGTATACGCTACCCGAGGAGATTTCTCTGGCTATTTAATTGCCAGCGGATGTATAATGTAAACTGGCACCTGATAAGTCGATTGGTGGTATAAAGTAAAAAAAATTGATCGGGACGAGTTAATGAAAAAATTGTATTCAATAATATTTTATACGGGTTATACTTAGCTGCGTATGATACTGTATAAATTACACTGGATTCTTCCTGGCTGCGTGACTAATTATGGGAATCACATATCTCGATGAGAATGGAATGTTCGATTAGGATACTCGTAGAGGAGGCATGGATTAATAATGATTTGAATTATCTCTCGGTAGGTGAACCGATAAGATGATAGCAATTGCCAATTGAAATGTACTTCACAACTTGTACGTATATCATTCATTACGGAGTCTTAGCGTAGGATACGTTTCAAATGATTGGTATTAATGGTCGATCCAAATTCAGAATATCTGGACTGAGTGAACTTTCTTCGAATGGATTCGATTAATCAAATCCGTTGCATTCGATTGTGCATATACCCAAGTAATTTTAATGAAAAATATAATTAAACTGACACATGTGCTTGGATGCATAGGTTTAATATTGAATAACGAATTAAATGTTCATCTGTGCATTTATGCATTTTCCATATTATTTTTCGACCATTTTCACTACAAAATTTTACGGTATACACACGTTCAGCTATTCGCTTTAGCCACGGGTCAAAATTTACCTGTCCAATGTGTGGATCGTACGGCGTGAATTTTCGAAAAAAATTGTATTGAATTCATCATTTTATCGAACCGAAATTGCATTCTGACATTTAAAATCCTTGTACTCTACAAGCATCCATGCCGCGTGTATTTTCAATCATATTTTACCACAAAATAAACTATGTATGTCAACAGCACATCGACGCATCATATTTCCATAATATTCGTTGCGTCGCTATATCGAATGATTTGAATGGATGTCAATCATCGAAGCGTCTATCTATACGTGTCACACATACACATACCCACACTTTGTCTCGACTGCCTATCATAAAAAAAATACAGTAAAATGATTATCAAAAAAATATTCACTTTTATCAATTCTTTTAATCACAAAATGATCTTCAGAAATATCAACCCCTTGATTATCTACAAATAGTTTCTAACCCATAATAAAAACTGACCAGAGGTCAGCACTGCCTACCGATTGCATTCCGTCGAAACGTACAAAAATGCATTTCACAGTAATGCATCTAAGCACATATCACGAAGACGTAAAGAAAAAAGAAGATATACAGGTGCAGTTACGGCAGAAAGAGATTCTTGAGATAGGTCATGGAAGACGGTTTGGTAATTTTGAATAGCGTACGGAATGTATTAATGACTACTATATGTATATATATATACATATATATATATATACAGGAAGAAAATTGTACTGCTGGCAAGTTGAGCGCCATTCATGCGATTATTGCCAGGAACACGTGAGAGATCAATTATACGTGGTCTCTAGCAGATGATCCTTGCCCGGGTAAATTTCGTATGTAACGGCCAGCCTATTATCGGCTTCCACACGCGGGACCTGAGAGAAGTTGCAGGGCTGTAGAAATTTCAGTGTATATATCGACGTACGCGATACACAGTTGAACTCTGTAGTGCAGATGTGAGCAAGTCCGTTAGTTTCATGTGTCGTTACGGTTTATAAGCATAGGATGGGTTCGATGTTACACAGCAGTAGGAGCGAGAGTTCAATGCACTGAACTCTAGTCTAAGCAATGACCAAAGGTTCAATCTGGTATCGTTTGACGTGTTATCGATGAAATGGGATTGGTTGATAGTGACATAGTATTTGATATTGATGATACTATATATATATATATATATATAGTATCAGCAGATGTATACCGTTATAATCGATGCACGAAATAATTTGATTGTCACGGAGATTCGCTATTTTTTAACGAATAAAGAATTGATTGGTAGCCATGATTTATTTGATGGGTATGCATACGAAGTGTCTAGGATAATTCGTAGGAATGGCTGAACAAAGTATGGTAGGATGAAATTGTAACAGATGGTGATAAGGAATAATGATTAGGTAGTGGGACGATTAAAATTCGTACATAAAGGAGAACAAGTTTAATGAAGTCTTGTAATATCAATACTTGATCGTGAAAGCCTTGCGGGTATATCGAATGTCAAATTTTTAATTTCCAATTTACGAATCGATCGGATCAATTTACAAAATTTATAGTTCCCGACAGCGCGAAATGTGGATGGTTAACGAAGCCAATAGAAGTCAGCTATATTTTCACGAGGTATTATGCCAGGGTTCGCGTCAGGGTTTATTGTTAATAATTTCAATGGCTACAATGAGAGCAGCAAATTGAACGGAGGACAGGAGAATATATATATACAGATAGCAGAATACATTATTAGGAATACCCATAGAGAAAGAAGTGATCTTCCTTGGAAAAGGACGCGAAACCGATAAACGATACGATACGTTGACGAAGCAGAGCGTCGTGGCGTTCGTGGGGATGGTAAGATGGTACGAAGATAGTCAGATAGTCAGCTATATAATGCATAAGGTAGGAAAGAGTAACGAACTGGCAAGGTCGAATGTGGTAGGCCAATGTCTCGTCCTCGTAGTACGAACGAACAGAAGTCCTGCTGCTGGTTCTGTTGCTGATGTTGCGCTGTGGAGCATAGAGAGAGAGAGAGAGAGAAAGCAAGAGCGCGAACGATGGTGCCGTGTAGCAATGGTGGATCCGCGGAATGGCTTGTGGAGACGAGTGGCGGCAGCATGAGGAAGGAAGAGGTGGGAGGGAAAAGTGCCAGAGCAACATTGCAAGGCCGCACTGTCGTAACCACGAGAGCTGCAGCAGTGCGCCATGAGAAGAAGAGGCAGTGGACGAGGCGAATGGGGCAAGGAGGGGGTGGGAACGGGGTAGAATGGTTAAGGAGAAAGGAGATGAGCTGGAATCCTCAGGGCTCGTCGCGCTGTCATTGTTAAGGCCGAGGCGAACGAGAATGTGTGGATCACGAAGAAGCTGAGCCAGAGCCGCCTATCGTAATTATGCAATTAATTTGGCAGAGACTGCAGCGCCACCATCGAGACTGGTGGTTGAAAAAAAAATTGAAATTGATTTTCTCATAGCCCGTTAATGTTTTTCTGGTTTGTCCACTCGATCGTTCTGACTCTCTTATCTCTCGTTTCCTTCTCTACCTGGCTCCGGGGATCAACTTCCTTTAATCTCAGGGTGCTAATGTTCAGCCGTGATCTACGCGAGTACTCAAGGACTACACTTGCTTTTCAATAAGTCTGCCTCGTATGCACATACACATGATATACGTATGGTGCTCGTTACTGCTAGCTGAGCTAACTGGCTGGCTAGTCAACTTCTCCTGTAGTATTATGCAATTTATTTGGAACCTTCGCGACCTATGAGAACCTCAGAACGTGGTTACCATAGACCGCGAGGATGGGGTCTGGCTAACTCTTATCGTATCCTTTTTTCTATGGAAATGGGTATCTGTGGGTATATATGTCATGTATATACCCACTGAGCACGTACTTGTGCTCAATACATAGGCTTTACTTCACATAGATGGTCATCACTTTCACAGGATGTTCCATCAGCTTCCTTTTATGCGGCCACTTGCCAGCGTCTGGTTATTAAGTCGTGATGATTCTTCTGAAATATCAATGTCCCAACCTACCTGCCCATCTTTGTGAGGCATCGCAAAGTGCATCCCCCCGGTAATGATTTTTTCACTCTGACAAGCCTTGTCATTCCTTTTTTGGGTCGATTCGACACCGTGCGAAATATTTGCACGGGCTATCAGGTATTCGCACGGTTTTTCCGTACCAGGGTGGGACGCGATTAATATCGATTCTATAGACCGGTGGTAATCGATGATTGGAAAAGAAAGGGTTAACACTCTCTCATGGGTATGTACTTTTCCAATGACATCATCAACGTACCTATGCTCCGTCGCAGTGGAACAATAAATAAGGACCGGATCGTTCGCTGCGGCGTAATTACTGGTTCTGAGAAGCGCCACGGTTTTTCGACTCACGAATTGCATCGTTCGCCATCCACGCCTCAGTGATCTTGCATTGATTTGACTCATGTTAAAAGAGCGATCCATGTCTTGCCGTGTTCGCAAAATCACTCGTAATGAAATCCCATGACTAAAGATACTTTTCAACGTGCTATCCTCGGGTACGTTGGATCTCGGTAACCGAAGAAGGAAATCATCCTGAAAATAAACAAGTAGACCCTGCATTCGGGACGAGTCGGTTCGCAGAAGGTTTGCCACCTGGATGACGATGAGCTTTATTAAGGACGTCGATGGGGCGAATCAGCATCTTGTATGGATCAAGTTACATCAAGGTCATACGACCTAAGTAGACGGCCTGACAAAGATCAGACTTATACTGTAAATCCTGAACCGGGTGAGATCCTCCTGGACAGCCTAAGGCGTCACGCGAACAATCCGCCACGAGCTGGACAAATATCAGTGTAAAGTGTCTGATAGTGATGGCTGGCCATTCGTCTGTGCCACTGTGAAAGCCCTGAATAGGACACCGAAATCACTCCTTCTGATCCTTTTAGGCGTCTATACGTAACGGTTGGCGAATGATGTCAGGATGGTCAGGTTGGATCCTGGATCGTATTGTAAGGACCAGTCGCTGAGTATGAAAATTCGATGCTAGTAGGATGCTGGAGAATTTTTATTTGTGTACAATATTGCCTGTTTTATTGTTTGGATTGAACGTTGGTTATTTGTCTATAGTTACATGAAACACGGGGATGGTCGTGCACTGTAAAAATGTATAAACGTGCGAATAAAAGATCATATGCTGAAAAAAATTTCGTTTAAATGTTTTCCCTCGTCCAGTGACGATTTTATGCAGATTCACTGGTCCGTGAAGATATGTTGGTACTACCGTTCCTGGACCGTTCCGAATGTGTCGGTAAAACTGTTTAATTTTTTTTTTCGTACTTTCGCTTCGGCATATACTTTATTTTTTTGTTGACAAAATCCACATCCCATGTCGCTTTTGTTTCACGAATATTTACGCTTTACGTTCTTGTTTGTTACGTCCGTGGCCGATAATTACGTTTTAGCCGTTTGTTTTTGCGCCAACAAACGCTATACGCAATACCGGATTCCGTGTGTATTCGTTGCAGCCATTTAATCACGGGTTCAATAATTTAGCTGGGAATAAAGCGACGGAGTTTCTAATTAATTTGCAATACCTCTGATCTCCAATTGTACGTTAATTATCGGGATGCGACGCAGCGCGACCAACTGCAAGCTCATTGTGCCAGAAAGATATACAAATCGCAATGTTATTCTACTCGCGAAAGATTCTAATGAAAATATTTGGCGTTCCAACATCTATTCCAAAATGGCCGCTGACAGTACACATGACGTTTAAAATCTCTGTCTCTCCTCTAGGAAATTCATCAAGTCGTTTCTGTTTAATAAAAAATCGAGTTCCAGCTCTGGCAACCGTAACGCAACGAGTCTCCGAGCAAAGTCTCGTCCTATAGTGTTTGCCGCTTAATTACTACCGGTGTGTCGCGCGATAAAAGTGTCGGTAAAGTAAAAATCGTCCGATTAGAATATCACGCGCAGTCACGCATGAGCGATGCCATCCTTGCCGCGTTCGAAGAAATCTAATTCGTGACCGTAACTTGTTCTGCGCTGAATTGGCGTTGCTTTCAGTTTCAGGACATCGTATTCAAATGTAACTAGGCGCTGCCAGTGACGGCGTAATATATAAACCTGTTATATGGAAATAGATGCATGTTTTTACCGCTTTCTATACCGATGCCGATGCACACAAGTAAAACACTGTATACTATATTCTCATCTCTCTCGGTACTTCGTTCCGTGGTTATGCAAGTCAATTTAAATAGCCCATCCCGATCCTCTCGCTTGTTCCCAGTTTGACGATACGTTCCATTGCTCTGAGCGAGACTTGGTAATTACAAATGTTCGTACGCTTAATCCCATAGAGATTGAACGTATCACAGTATCTCTTGAGTGCAGACATTTTGTACGGATCATAGTTACAGTTAACCGTACGGAATTAGCCTATAAATATAATAGCCTTATAAGTAAATCTCCATGTGCTACACTATACAGTAATATTCATTGGCATAAAATAAAACTTAGTAATAATATTCTACCTACTACTATTATCTGTTCACTTACGAGGAGTTCAGTTATCCCAGGGAGTAAGGGATGCTGTGACCCTGGACCACTTTTAGAGGTTGGAGTAAAAAATTTTTTTTTTTGAAAATCTACTAGAATAATAAATTTATGAGCTAACCAATGTATTTCGGATACCATCTGTAATTGATTGGTCCATAACATCATCCATGATCACGCAATGGAAATGCAATTTTGCACGGTGCAATCTTTGGACAGGATTGAGAAGGTGAATCCGAGCGTCGAGATACGTTAGCCTCGATAAATCGTAATAGAGCGAGAGGAACGTAGCCTACTAAAGGATACCAAGACTATCAAGAGTGATCTTCGAGAAGAGATGAAGAAGAGCAGTGCAGAGGCGCGCGCGCATCGGAGCGCGCGCCGTACCCCAATAAAAAAGAAGTCCGCCGTCGAATGCTGACCGTAAATCACAGAACATCCCGATCGATCTGCCAGTATCGGACGGACTGAGTCCTTGCGTAATTCAATGTTGCGAATGAAGTTTATTCGTGCCACACCGCGCGGCGCTAGTATCGGTCGTCCCTTGTTTGTTAACGCTACTGAAGACGTACCCTTTGCTTTCCACGCACGTATATGACGTAGACTATAATAAATAGCAGCAAGGAGCCAGTCGCTTGACTTAAGAAACCCCTGTATTTCCGACACTCATTACCCACGTGACTGATGACACGTGGATCGAGGAAATAAAAAAAACATTCCTACTCATCTGACAGCTATAAAACAGACAGGGCCGGCTCCATGCAATTTTACCCCAGAGTCGTCTGTTTCGCAGAATAATCCTTAAGCATTAAAAGCGTGACACCTCGAACCTAGTTTTCTCCTGACACACCTACCGAGCCTCTTTCACTTACGTCCTTTTATCTCGAATCACTCATGCATGACCGCCACATCCATTAGAGTAATGATTTTAATGAAACTGGTTCTTACCCCTCTCGCAGCACGGTCTGTCAATTTAAAGCAGCGTTTCGCATCCCCACACGTGACAACGGGACCAAGACTATATTATAATGCAATCAACTATAGATATATAGATGCACTCGCGTGAGACCCGTAATGAGCTCCCGTGTTAGCGCAGTCGCAGTTACTCGCTGCATTCGCTCCTTGGGCTACTCATCATTGTTCGCCCCGTCCCACACCCCTCGCAATCTCTTGTTCGCCACTCGTTTGCTAATCTATTATTTTCCTTACGCTCTTTCATAAACTGCACATCGCGCTCAATCGGTTGATACTACTGTACAGGCGGAACCAAGCACAGATGGTGTTAATCAGCCGTCTCACGCTTTTTGTACCTCTTATTATCGCCACTGCAATCCCTTCCCATGATACCGGGATAAGTTCCAGCGACGGAAGCTGTAATCCCAGTAGCAAACACCACCGTCGAGAATTCTCTTCCACGAAACGCCAATCGAACTGCAGCCATGCTCGGATTGCTCAATCTTAGTCTGTGGGATGTATACATCCTCCTCGTCACGATCCATCCATATCGAGACACATATGTGAATTCTTGTGATATAGCATCGACCAGTTTCCTTTCGTGGGAACATCAATGACACCTTCGAGTAGCCACTGATGTTGCGACAATGCAACAGGGATGCGACAGCAGGTACCATCTTTGAAAGGTAAGCAGGTAAGGTCTTTGAAACGGCCACCTGCTATTCTTCAATCGACTATCTTGCCTGACTACTCTCGTCTGTATAGACGCGACTGCTAAGATCGAACGAGCACAAAGGCGAGTTTTCATTGGAAAATTAAATCGTATTACGGATTAGGATATATGGCTCTTATTGCTTGGGGATGCCAGGCGTATATATACTACTAGACGTACATGATCCTTTGATATAAGAAGATCCTTTATCTCTTAAGTCAATCTGATTTCCCGTTCCATGTTACTCATTCAGGTGAAACTTTAGCAGGAGTTTAATTTGTCAGTGGAATAACGTTGCTTTTGTTCGTCAAAGCCAGACCAGTAGGTATTCACCCCTTGCAGTCAGACTGGTTAGGTATATATTCGGTACGAGTGCCTGTCGACGTTATTGACGGAAATTCAAAAATGTTCAAACGTTCCATCCATAGAGATTTATCTCTAGTCTAGGTAGCCTAGATATCCGTTATCAGCAGAACCTTCAATCCCTGATGCGTCTGTAGCGGAAAGAATATTCTATTCTTTCTAATTCTTTGCTCTCTCTCTCTTTTATTTATCCCTTTAATTTGTCTTACTCCACCCTCTTCCGCTCCATTTGTCCTATCCTGCAGATGTGCTGCTATTACAATCTCTTCTCTCGCTCTCTTTCTTTACAAACGTCAAACTCCATAAACTTTTCGTTCGCGTCCCTTTACATATAGCATATCCGATAAATACGTCTTAGCTTCGTAAACACAGACGTAGCTCGGAGTCTGTGAATTTTTATTGGAATCCACAAGCGAGGGTAATGCGAAAGTACTTAAAACTTTTTACGAGTCTTCATTGAAAGCAGAACCACTACCGAGTGCCGGTGCGTTCATTGAAAAAGGAACTTCTCTTATACCTCGGTACTCCCATGGCTCTGAGCTCGGTGGCAAATTCCTCGATGGGAGAGCAAGAGAGAGAGAGAGAGAGAGAGAAGGAAGAAATAAATAAGAGAAAAGAGAGTGACGGCAAAGTCGAGGTTCGTGCAGAAGGGACTTTAAAATGGGCATAGGGCTTACGATGGGAGGACAAAAAACAAAGCGAATCGGAGTCTCACCTCTGCCCAACTTATAATCATAAGAAAGGCCTATAGGGGAATGGCTCTTCGAGCTTCTTGTCGTGATCTCGCGGGATTTCTTACAGGCAGGATGCGCTGTTACATCGCCTTTTATTTATTCGATGCAAATTGAATAGCTGTTAGCGCGCGCGTCACGACTTCACAGTCCCGCAAAACACAGGGAGGAGGATACTCATCTACTTCACTTCGTTTCATCCTTCTGTTCTGTCTTTGCTCCCCCCCTCTCTCTCTCTCTCTCTCTCTCTCACTCTCTCACTGTATTCCATTCTCTTGTCGTATTCTGATACAGATGTTTATCGATACGTTCCAGGTCCTTAGTTAACATTCAGTCAGCCATGCTGGATTAGCTCGGACAAGAACCATATAATCGTTAGGCTTAGGCGTAGAGTGTACGGATCGTCTATGTAAATAGAATCGTATTAAACTATCGATAAAGAAGTTCGATGCATGAAATTGACGGGAAACCAAGTATCGCACGTTAGACCGAATAATCGGTATCCAATTCAATACGCTCAGTTGTCATTTATTTTATCAGTGTATTGTATATGGTATTTGTATTAATCCTCTGCACGCATTGTGCACACACCTTTATTCCTATATAAAATTTACCCAATCATGCCACAATGTTACGGCGCGTTATTTACTGTAACATTACTGTTTAAAGGGCTATTGTTACCCATAGCATTCCGTACCTGGTTAAGAAGTCAGATTCGTGTACGTTGGAGAATTCTTATCGGACGGGAATTATTATCTTCTTCCTGCAGCAAGGAGCTCGACAAAAGCAATTAGTATCTCTGGAATTGGCTGAAAATCTTTAAGGCGCTTTTCAAACTCGCTTCAATATGTTTTTTGCGTAAATCGAACCGCCGCCTTACGTATTATCCGCTGTGCCTGTTATAATCCAACGTAATGGTTTGCTGTTATGTGTAACTACGAAGCAGAGGGAGTCGAACAAAGAGAATTCAAGAGTGTAAGAGAGAGAGAGAGAGAGAGAGAGAGAGAGATGGGGAGAGTCGAGAGAAAACGCCAAGAGGCAAAACCTTACGAGTGCGTAAATGCTTGCTAACTGCTGTCCGCAAGGACGATATACTGTCGCTTGCTTGGAGACTTACATGTAACGTTGTCGTAGCTTTAACCCACGTTTACAACGTAACCCGCGTGCACGCGGTCATGCCCAACGAATGGGTGGCTGAGTTAACGAACCGTTCAAGTAGGTGGATCTTAAAAAGAGTCTTTGGTTAAGTTCGTACTGGTCGAGTCGGTGACCCTATGAACTCTGAGATAAATTTATTGGCGATTTAACAGATTGTTAGTGTAATTGAAAATTGAGGATTGATTTAATGGAATTTTGTATGGGGTAATTGTCTATCGATACTCTTATGATGAAATACAGGAAGTGCTTTCGTTGGCTCGCTGGATATATTTATTGGATATATTGTCTTTGCAGACGATACTCTCGTGGTTGCGTTTTGTTTGCTAATCGTTTTTATAACAGTGTCAACTTCTTCCTCTCATTCTCTTTGCGGTCTCATTTAATTGTCCAATCTTCCTTCTAGTTTACTGAGACGTGCACAACCACCGCCATGCATTGCTTTTATCGGTGTAAGTGTGTGTGGGAGCAATGAGATTAGAAGGTAGAATAAACTCGTCCGGGGATGTTAATTAAATCGGAAATTAAAAATTCGTTTACATTTTCATTTGAAATTTGATTTTTTTTTTTAATTACTAACGGAGGACAATGTGAAAGGTCACGGGTTTTGTTCCTGGGGATAAAGACGAGATGCAAAGTCTATAACGACAGACTCGGAATCCTTTTGTCGTTGTAATTAACATCCCGGAAATATTATTCGACTGAATAATAATTCGGCTCTTTGATAAGTCACGTAATTCGCGAAAATCATGAGCGCTAATTACGTCACAGGAATTCTTGGACGCATTCGTAAGTCAGGTCAGATGCATGGAGCAACAGACGTCGTCACGTGGAATTTTGTATTCTTACGAACGTCGCGCTCGGGTCAATTACTACTGTGCTGTAGGGAATGTATATCTGTTGCCTTTATTTTTTCGCTTATTTGCTACTAAGATAATTCGTAAAGCGTATACGAACGTGACAGAACTTTTCCCTAATCGACGCTCAGAGACCCATCTTGTTTCCCTGATACGTTTCGATCCACCCTTAATACGACGCCACTGACGTTTCGCGTGCTTCAGTTACAGTCAATTAATTAACCAAAAACTTCGCAGCTACCAGTACTACCCTACTCTAACTCTCTGGACCCTTCCTACATCCTGTTCCCATTTACCTTCAATCTCCCTCGCTCTGTCTCGTACAACTTTCCAGCCTGTCGTTCAGAGAGCGAAAGATTAATTCGTACAAATCATAGCCAAACATTTAACACGTCATTGATTCTCTCTTAGATGCAGTCTTATCTCACATCCATTCTCACCCCATCTTTTCTTTCCCCAAATCTTCTCTTCGTGGTAAACCTGACCGTGACTTCCCCTCGACTATACCACGAATATGCATATGACAATTGATATCGAAAGTGTATAAAAAGGGGTTGCAATTTCGAATTTTCAAAATAATCAATTCATCTAACAGATCCAACATATCGCAGCATCCCATAAGCATACTGTTGCTCGACTAACATTCAATAACGTAGATTACCAAAATGGCGAACTAGTATCAACCGAACACGCAATCGGTCTGGCCACTTGGAATACTAGCCTTTGATTGCGTCAAGGGGATGATTACAAGGGTAATATGATTAGAGGGTAAGCAAGGTATGAATTCAGGACACGTACTAGATGTACTAGATATCTCCATCTGTAACAGTAGTTGCATGTATACTTATCTGGGTCCCCCACCACGTACGGAAGTGAACTAATGAAGGACTTTCATAATTAGAAGTTTTGGTTTAATTACTAGAATAGTAACTAACGGCACCATGTTCCTTCTACTCCCTTCTCCTCCCTTCTGCTCCTCCACCGTTACCGCCGCTCTCCGCTAAGCCAGTCTTCCCAATCCCACTGTCGCTTAAATCCGATCTTCACAGAATCTCATTATATACTTCCTAATGGGATAATACCAAAAAAGATTTCACGTCGCGTACCGAACTCTACGATAACGCCGCGATACTTTTACTTCTTATTATCATAGCAAAAAGGAAGTCGCCTAACGAGGAAGGAAGTTTCACCTCGTTGACGTTAATATCGACAAAACACAGATGCATCCACGTGGCCTGAGAATAAATTGCGCCTGGACCGATCTTCGATTAACCGCGGCATCCGGCTGTATCTACCTATTAATTGACTATACCTGTACGATTCTCCCTTATACCATACTATACATACTCTACCAGCATATACTATACCTATAGCTAAAGCTTCCCTATGAATCTCCATTGCGTTACGCGTTACGTCTAATAACAGACTATTCCGTATAGCGGTACAAATTTAAGTCGCTCTTTCCGATCTTATCGTCACCTTAAGTAGACCCTTTACCCGGGAACAAAAATTCGACAAAGTATTATCGTCCTTTATATCCCTTGCCTATCATAATCTACGCCTATTTCACGCTACGTCTATCCACTTTACTGTACACGATATGTTTATACATATGTGTATATATATCTATAGTCTCGAGGCTTTAATTTCTATTCCAACCAATATACGCCTTGAGGCTAGGCTACTACTTGCTGCAACGTCTATTACAGTATTACGCAAGTATTCATAAATGAATACCTAACCTCTATCACTCTATCACTCTCTCTCTCTCTCTCTCCCTCTCTCTCCCTCTCTCTCCCGCGAAGAAACCACTCGCGATTTTCTTACTGCTTCTAAGAAGCGACGCATCCTTGCCAATAGTCATTCGCGTAGGAGTGAGTCCAGCAGTGTATGTACTAGCTGGATTCGACGAGGAGGTCGGTTATGAAGAGGACTGGTAATGTGAAACATGATTACTCACGGAGAGATAATATGTGTAATAACAATCGCATTAGCTCGGCCGTATGTAAGAAGGGGATGAGGGAGTGAGTGTGGGATAATATATAGTATATGAAATGAGATGAAAGATGTAAGCGAATCATATATGTATACATGTATATATGTACATATATAGTACATATATATATGTACATATATACATATAGGAAAGGGAGAATCCTTAACAACGTCCCGAAGACTTGCAGATTCACTGACCGTTTCGCAATGTACACACATGTATGTATGTTCATATGGGAAACTCAATTAAACAGAAGCAATGCTTCGCTCTTCCTGTCTATCCGTACATACGTTGCTTATACTCAAAAAGATCCATTTCCCGTGCTCACCCGTTTTCTCGAGTTGGTTACCCTTACTGTTACCACGAAGAACTTGCCGAATCCGTACTGCGGAAAGCGTGGGTTTTTTTTTAGTCTTTTTTGTATAGCTATAACATGCTACTATGCAAGGTGTACGAATTGCGGGTTATTCGCAACGTGGAAGCTAATCCAGAGTCCTTAATAACTTTGAGAATATGTCGAGGCTGATGATACGTCAAGTCCTTGTATGTAGAATATTATAATTAAGGACATTATGACTTTTGAATTTATCAATTAAACTTCTGATTTACATCAGCTATACGTGACTCGCTTTGCATTAGGAGAATCGGTACGGAAATTCTATTGAGACGGGGTAAACGTGCTTCGAAGATTACGTACGTGTTTCCAGTGAAATTGCTACGGTGGAATCTGCACGGTCGTATCATTTAGGGTATAACAGATTCACAACTTAAACTTGTTCGGCAATCGAGTGAACAGTCGATGCGAAATATATTAAAGTTTGTACCATAAATTTGTTCTATTTTTCTCCACATCGTATTTGCATTATTTATCCAAGCATATTTCATCCTATTATCTCTATTCGTCTCTACCTTTTTCTTTATCAGAATTTCTCCCTCCCTATCACGTTCCATCGAATCCATTTTCCCTCTCACTATTCTGCTACCTGTCAGTTCAATTATTGATACCAGATATTTCGCGGCCACGAAACGATAATTCAGCTGAACAGGTAATATTGGCGCGTTATTGGATATGGACCATTTCGTTGTGTCGTTATACCGTTATTGACGTTCGCCACACGTGGGAAGCCACAAGGCTGCTTTGACTCTTGTCGCGATTCTCATTCCATAGAAATAAAATATTATCGACGATCGATGTATCGTTATTGCACCGGCGGCATGCAGTATAATTACAGAATTCTAAACAATGCAAGCCAAGGGATTCTGTTTACCTTGATGCGGATATATCTATATATATATAATGACTGCACACCGTGTGATTATTCCCGTGGGTCCCTAAGCAAAGGCATGCATGGTTGACCTGAAAATTCTTCAGGATCAGACAAAGCCGGTCTTAGGATCAGAGATCGCGCGATCTACTATCATCCCTTCGTAAACTTTCAATCGCGCGTTCGCTCTCTCGTCATTCGTAACACGCTCCACCCCTTTGGTGTACTTTGGATCCCTGCTGGAAACGAGGGTAGTATATAAATTCCATCCCTGCCAAAGTAATTCTATAGGATCTCTGGGATATATCTGAAGTCATATATATATATATATATATTCATAAGGTTCAAGGGTCAAGGTAGTTGAAATGATTCTATCAGCAGGGAGGGATGTTGTGGCACGAATTTCAAAATTGAAATACACGCGCCACTCCCGACTTGCTTAACTCACGTATAATTCCTTCGAGAGCGACACTCTGTTTTCAAGGGTTTGCTACACTTAACACCCTTTAGGATTATGGTTGAGATGGTATCTGCAAGGGTGTCTGGGGAAACACCCTCTTGAATATATATCTTCAAACAGGTTATTAAGTGCGCAATCGCCAATGTGTTATCATTGAATTATCAGCTGGAGGGTTCATCAAAATGCCTACTGGTTTCCATAGCCACAAAATATATATGTCTACCATAGTTTATCTACCCTTGAATATATATATATATATATATATATACACACCCTACTATAACTTATTATATATATACATATACTACTAAAGTTAACCTATCTTATAAGCGAGTGAACTTCTCGTATTGTATAGTATAGTATAGTATAGTATAGTATAGTATATACTGTATATACTTATATGCACTAAGAAACTCTTACTTCCTGCGGCCTTGCACGGCTTCCAACAACCTCTCGAAGAAGCGATTGCGTGATCGTGAATTTCGCCAGATGAAGAAAATCTCATTTCATACGTGTGTTACGGCTGTCCGTTTGCTGCGAATTCCTTTTGCTATCTTAAGAGTGCGCCAGTAAAAGCACTGTACCAGCATCTCCTGCCTTGAGAGCGGGAAGGAAATCAGAGAAAATAAAGAAAACAAATATTGCTGCTACTTTTGCTGCTTCTGCTGTTCTTGCTCAAGACCTTTTATTTCGTTGCACACATTTTTCATTAGTATTGTAAACATTTAGCAATCTCACCCCCTCCTTCACCCCACTCGTAAACATTTCACGTAACTACCTTCGCGTCTGCATAGCTTTAAGAAAGTTCCGCGTCCCGGTTTACCTCTTCACCAAGAAACTTCAAACGCCGCCAACTTCAGTCACTTAATGCAGCTCGATCGCCCCCACACCACTGCGCTGCATCTTCGCTGTGAGTCTTGCTTTTCTTTAGGGTAAAAATAATTGGAATTTCATTATAAGAAAGTTTCCTCTCATTCTCTTCTTTTCTCTTTTTATCTTCGTCCATGCTCTTTCTTATAACCTGGTCGTATTTCTTTATCGAACTCTTGAATTCTTCCCGATGACTCGCAACAGAGCACGTTCCCTTATCAAGAGTTTAGTATACGTTTAGTGTCGCGAAAGGATTCTGAGCAAGGTGAAACTAAAAAAACAGTATCCAATGGCGGAAAGTTACGCAGAGATAGAATAGAATTAAGATCTCATGGGAAATCATCCGACCTCGACACAGCTTCCGTAACGTATTGTCCTCTGACCTTTAATAAAAGCTTAAGACACTAATTGTCGCGCCTCCTTCAAGAGACCCAGTCTGATGGTCTTTGGTTCAGTGGCAATTATTATTTTTTTTTTACCACTTAACTCCCGTTGACAATTTGACGTATAACCTAAATTAACGTAATTTCATACGTATTTAATCCACCTTTTTTTTTCTTGTCCTTATTCGTTCATTTCCCACTTTCTCAATAGAAACGTGTCAAGTGTGCTTTTGACGCGTTGCTATGTTTTTTACGTAATTGCAAGCCGTCGACGTCGATTCATCGTTTTCGTACCGTGCATTAGCTAATTCAATTTCGTCAAGTACGAAAAGATGAGTAGTAAGGTAAATTGATCTTTCAGCCGTAACAGGTAACGTAACTTTGGATGAAGTACGAAGTTGTTAGCAGGCGAATGGCTATGGAGGATTTGTACGTATTTGTGACAGGTGAACGATCGCGTAATTAGTACGTTAACTACCGTGTACAGAAGGCCTTGGTTGTACCTTTTAAACCACTGGGGATATCCTTGAAATTCAACAACGTCAAACTGGCTGTCTGCTAGAGGAATTGAATTTTACAAGTTGAATTGCTCTGTTAGATGAATTGAACGTACGTGGTTGGATAAATGCAGCGATGTGCGATGTTATCATTCGGCAGTTTTACTACTTTTTAATAAAGCTCTTCCTCGGTGTATACTTTATTATATATGATATTAAGATCATTGAGATTTTATCTGAGGAAGCTATGAATTTTCTGAATCATTCAGAGCGTCTGGAACGCCTTGTTTAATTACTGTGGAATAATTAGGAGTGATTAGATAATAGTATTAGTGGTATTATTCTTGGAAAGTAAATTTTAACTTTTCAATTATACTATAATGAAATTAAAATAGTTTGTATTACGTGTCAAGTTTATGTAATGTGTAATGTGTGGAAAAATGTTGAAAAAACAGAATTCATGGGTTTTCACATTTTCGTTTAATTTATAATATTTAATATAATTTATTCCTTAATGAATAAATGGGTTTAACAATGTCTGGAAACGTTAGAAAACATCCCCAGTATTACAGAAAATGACTTTCGAAACGATACCTTCGAGACGAGACGGTGTCAGCTGAAGGGTGGCTGTCTCAACCGCAAGGAAATTCACGAACCTTGAAATGGAAAAACATTGACTGTCACATTGCTTTCGTGGCGGCAATCGCAGTAACGGTATAGTAAAGTTCCCGAGGGATGAGTAACCGTAGTGGAAACGGTTGTAAAAAAAAATAATTTCCACCCTGTAAAATCGAATGCAAAATATAAAACCTCACCCACTGGTTTTTGTATCTCGCTGAGATACAAGAACAGGGTTGAAGCATCCCCTACCGTACGTATTCACTCTCTTGTAATTAATATCCTCAAGGGAGTTCCGTTCTCGTAGTTGCCAAAGTAAGACTAAGGGTAGGATTTCGGATTGAATCTTAACATAACTAAGGGGATGAATGGTTGAAGGGGTTGCGAGCCAGAAACCAGTGTCCGACGATAGCGGTAAACCGCATTAAGATCACCGCTGCGAGAACGCACCAGGAGATGTCGGAATGTATGATGGCGCCACGTATTTCACAGGGTTGGCTGTTTGGCAGTAAGGTGGTGACTTTCAGTGGCCCATATAGGGGCTCCCAGTGAGGTACCCAGTGGTTCCCAATGCTTTACGTCCCTGATGTGTAAATTTTGATTCATTCCGTGACTTCTGGCCACACAGTGATTTCAGGGGGGTAATGCGGGTGGCAAATGATGGGATTTGGTCGCAGAGGTGACCAGATCCCACCATTGTGATGTGCAGCTGTTTTCTTTGGATTTACATGTGCACCAAGCTATTCCAATATGAGCGTGCGGATCGAAGTGGAGCTTTCATTTCGCGGTATGCTCGACCGCCCCTGGGGAATGTGGGTTCTAGTAGCTACAACTGGATCATTCTCTCTCTTTCCTTCTTTATATCTCTCTGGCTTCTATCGGACGCCCTCGTTCCTCTCCTCGTCTCTCGTCGTCGCCAGTTTGCTCCCCCTCCTCTCCCCTGTCCTTCTCGAGCTTCACGCGACACTCTACACCCAACTGAACCTAACTCCACCGTACCTAACCTAGCCCGAGTGAACCTAGACCATCCCACAGAACTCACCCCCTCTAAGTCCTACTCGAGGCAGCTAGTCTCCCAGCCACCCATTCACTCCCTACGCCCAAGTTTCCACATGCTACTCACTCGGCTACTCTTGTCTGCTCAACGCGGCCGCACTTTGTTGGAGGGTAGACATGGCGGCTAGAGGAGGTTTTGGCGACGTCTTTTCTAGGTATACCTACCACCCCGAGAAGCACTCGTTGAAAAATGTCCTGACTGTCTAGAGTCTCGCGACAAGCTAATCGATATGCGGGGTTAATAAATGTATAATTGCTCCCGGACGGATAGCTTCCGGAATTTGGCGCGTTGAAAGCCCCCGGGATCTGTCGATCGTGCGACCTCGCCTTTTGATAAATGGCTCCGCATTACACCTTAGACCCCGCCGCATGGCGTCACGACATTGAGTGAATAATGACTTTGCGATGTCACACTCCGCGGGGAAATTCATTCTAATAAGGCCAACTTTCAATCATATAGCAAGAATCTGCCAAAGAGTGTGTCAATGGTACAGAGAGAAGCTGAAGGAATCATAGCAGGGCCTGTTGAAACTATTTATCATTTATTTATTCACTCACTCACCTGCTCACCCTAGGTCCAAATATCCCGTAGCATCATCAAGCTCTCGTCGATCCAGGACAAGTCTAACTTGATTATTCTTGTAATTCCACCGGAAGAGTGATCAAGGCTCGTGACTTCCTATCGAAGTCCACCAGGTTCCCAGTAGTGATACCTACCTACGCTTATCCGCTATCTTGAACAGTAACCATCTTTCTCTTCCTCCCTACTGCCAACCTCATACCTTCGTCTTATCTACAACACCAAGTCGGTCATTGCTGATCAGGATGACCACATCGGCAAAGTGCCGATCCGACTTCCTACGATCAGTAGGAACGATCGTTTATCCCCAAACGTCTCGATTGAACGATAGTCCAATCACAATTATCTGTCCCTTTTAATCATCCGCAGCAGTTCTGTTATTATTGGGACATGCGAGAGACATATCTTCGTACTATCAGGTCCTTCAGTTTGCTGCTGTTTGACGTCTCAGTGTCGGAACATCTCTGCGCTAGGCTGTACACGACATCATAACACACCAACGCGTCAAGAACTCTCTTCTACCTCTCCTCTCCTCTCCTCCACATACTCCTCTCCTAGAACTCTATTTCCTCTGGTTCCTCTCTCTCTCCCTCTCTCTTCAACAAACGGGAACAGCCCTTCGACTACTGGTGGTTATTGCTACATACAACCCATGTAGGTAGACGTCCTGACGTTTCTCCGGGCGATATAAGTGGATATAGTAGGCCTATTCTGGATATAGATTCCTGCACCGGCATTTACCGACAGTTCGAGAGCCTTCGAAGATTTCTGTCCTTGCTAAATTGGCGTCGCTGAACCCCTCGATTTCCGGGAGTGACGATATCGGGTTCCCCGATTCTAGAAATTAGAGGCTGATTCTAAAGATTCTGTGTTCGATTCCTGGTTCTCTGCGTTGGCTTCCAGGAATTGCGAGCGATCGGAAATCTTCTAGAAGTTTTTAGAAGCTTCCAGTACCTTTTAGAACCATCGACGATTCGTGTCTGTGTTAAATCATGCAGGATCGCTCCTAGGGAAGCAGCCCTTTCAAGGAACATTTTGTAGTGTCCCCTTTCCCTCAGTTTATGTTGTGCAGCTCGACTACTCTATAAATATTCATGATCTGCTTTTTAAAGGAGTAAGGGTGGGTGGGGTGGAAGTTAGATGTTTGAAAAATTCAAAGTTGGTAATTGAAAATTTGGAAAGTTGGCGATCGTTCGAAATTTCTGAAATCTAGGGGTACAACGACAACAATTTAGCAAGAGCCAACTCTATCTACTGATATATCCCGGCGGTTTCCTTCACTCGTCTTGGTACGCCGACGCCTGGCATCGGCACCAGCGTCGACTTCAAGTTTACAGCGCCCGATGTCAGCGTCAGTCAACTTTGACTGTATTTCTTGCAAGGGACTGTACGTCGAACGACGGTCTAGAATTTACCAGACACGGTCTACTCACTTAGACGTTGGTACTGAGATCTTGCCGGAAAAATGGGTAACCTATATCAGGACTTTTATATCCTAGTCAACTAGCTTCCTTTCCTTTCTGTATATTCTGTATCCTTCCTGTCTTGTACCCATGATGTTTTATTCCATTCTACGTCTGTTCTTTTTCATTATTCTTCTCCTTCCTTCCTTCCTGTTTCAGTTGCATTTTTGTTCATTCGCTGAAACGAACGAGTCAATGACCTAACGAGCTCTTGCTACTATGCTCTTTTCTTCAAGGTCAATAACCCTTCCATACTCGCCACTCAGTAGCTACGTCGATATTTCCGATCGTGTTAATATCGTCATAAACTTCAACTATGCAAATTCAAATGCGGTACGAGCTACTTGAAATCACGACTATGAAGGACCGGTCTTTCAATCTGCATAGAAGATGGTGCTTCAGTTTGTTTGGCACAAGGTTTAGGCTAGGTCATAGAATCTATTTAACCCAAGAAAATATATGCTCAAGAGCGACGATGAGATGTTTTGCAAGTTTTTTCAAAATAAAGAAAACAACGATTAAACAGGGATTCTGTGTCCAAGACTCACAAGTAGGTATGATGCGAATTCACCATCCCTGACACTTGTCCCCATAAACGGTGTCTCGTTAACGATTCGTAACTGCACGAGAACGTCTCGCACTTCTTCCGGATAATAGCAGTCATCTCCTGGCACTGGTTTGATAAACCAACAGTGCTGGAGATATACGTAAAGTAGCTGTGGAACTTACCGCCTTTCTCCTCTTCTTCGTCTCGTTCATTGTGAGTAGATGCATTAAAATAATTTGCGGTTAAGGATTACTGTCGGGTCTACATCTTGAGCAAGAAAGGACCTATCGTGACTGGGTGTAATTTTTTGTCTTTTCTCTCTCCTCGCACCCCCGTTGACTCGAGCCAACCAGTTCATGAACCCGGAGGGGTTCGAGCAAATGAGAAGGAGGGTCAGCATAACGATTCGTATAAAATCTTTGTAACGTAGCTTAAGCAGCTTTGCGATTTCGCTAAGCAACTTCACTTTACAATGTTTTACACAGGCTCGGCCTTTACGCGAGACACAGAACGCGATAACGTCAGACTAACTGGTCCGTATTAAGAATCGTTTAAACCGACGTAGCGTAGAACTAAAAGTAGCGTGTAAGGAAGTTGCGATAGGTAATAGTGGAAAAGGTATAGATAATTACTATCGTTTCACGGTTCGTTAGAAAATGAGTTTATTTCTCTGTACCACATATACTATGTACAAGGTTTTCCGGTACTCGACAAGTACGATGTTCGGTCGCGAGAGAAAGCTCAGTAGTATAAAAAAAAAACATAGAGAGAGAAATTAAAAGAATTACGTATTATCGTCGATACAGAATTAATCGTAAAATTAGATGGTGAATTTGTAATAAAATTAAAAAAAAAAGGAGGAGGTGTATAAAATACGTGTAATAGTTCCGCTCGTTACGTAATACAATATTGTTGCGCAATGCGTCATTCCTGATGTAACAGTATGCGCGCGTGTAACTGTAAAATAAATAAGCGATGCATCTTGGTGCGCCTGATTATATGAGTCTCGTAATCGCCGGGTGAGTTCTGTACGTGACGCTCCGGTGTTTCGCGATTACAAAAATAAAGGCATGTTCTCAATTAAATGAAATCGCGAAAATGGAAGTGTTGGTAAGCTCAAACGTAGACAAAGGACGAAGGCGAGAATTATACTCGTCAGGGTACAGAACAGACTCGTGCTCATCGAGGTCAGGGCTTACTTGCTGGCTGATCGCGCACCTCAGGCTCGAGGACAAGTTATGGCGTCTCTACTCTCGGCAGACACTCGTATATAATGTAAGGTATATAAACATAACACTCATTAGGAAGAGACGCAAGTATTCATGCAAAACGACGCCAGGAGATTCCCGTGGACGGGAAATAAGGTCATCCTCGAGCCCAATATTATTATTCTTTTTTTTCGTCGTCTCGTATTACAACTTAAGCGATTAGGACGTTACAGCACGTCAATTAATATTATGTATATTATACGTGTGTATATATATATATATGTCGAAGATCGTATCGATCCTCTTAAAAGCAGTTTCCATAGAATTTGATTAAACGGGTTGCACGATTATTTGTCATATGACGCAACGGTTCGATAAACTCAATGAAAAGTGCGTGGCAATGTCTGATCAAGGGTGGCACGAGAAAACTCGTAGATTTGTGAAAAATGTTTGTTTGTATTTATATTACTATATATTTGCCCTATGCGTCCGCTACAAATTGAATTTGATTCCATGACTGGAAAGGATTCGGATGAGGAATTGCCGTTTTTGAGGCTGCAACGATTTTCATGGAAATTCAGGTTATATCGGAATGCGTATGTATATCACTTTTGATATTCTCGTCAACGATCTGCTTGTGATCTTCACGGTCCGAAAATGGTCGCAAAAAAACATTCTTGTTATACCCATCGGTTTGGGCTTTAACATGCGTCTGCATACGGTTTTGCGAAACTTGGTATGACGGATGAGATTCATGTGTGAAACTTTTCGGTATACGTTATTTCGGAACGCGGAGATCGATCTTCCTCGGAAAGTTGTTCAATGCAAGGTGGACGTGAATCGCGAAGGAGATGATAAATTTAATGAAATAAATGATTTGGGAAATCATTACCGAGCTCTATTATGCCACCCTGTATTAACGAGCCTGACTGTATACGTACCATACGATATTCAGCACGCCCTACTATTTCAGAACACTACGGTTGTCCGTACGTAATTGTCGAACTTGTATAATTGGCTCTACCCTCTCACCACAAGCAGCTTGGATATACCTCAGCGTTAGCGAAATATTAACTTTATCGTAACAACGTTAATTATAATTAATATGCATTTTATTATCACTTAATGTATGTAGGCACTTTTTGTTGATACGTGAACTGAAGTTATGACAATGAAAGGCAGTAGGTATTGCGTCGAAGTGAGTATACGTACATCCGAACGAGTGTACGTGGATGCTGGATACAGGGGGGATTGAATCCGATTATAAGAAAAGAAAGAAGGGAGAATGGTATTACCTTGCTAATTGGATGTAACTTTTTCGTTCATCACAGCGAGGAAGAAAGTAGTTGGCAATGGGGTTATTGGAAATCATTGGAATTTGCAGATTTCATCTCGTTGAATCTCCCACGAGAGTAATCAAACGTGAGCAAATATCGAAGCGAATAGCAAGCATCGTTAAAGATAAGGCTAATGCCTGCAATCAGAAACCAACTATTTATCTTGATGATTGTATTCTAATGTTCAAGTTTCTCAATTAATTCGATCCCACGGAGTTCTATGTACTTTGCCATAATTTGGTGGACTTTGAATAACAATGGAGCAGCGATCGATTCCAATCGTGCCAGTACCAATACAAATACTCAGTAAGATTTATAATTCAAATTTCAACCACCTGACAATTTTATTTTTATCTGTGATAACAATTTTTTTTAATCATTCCTCGATCCGATTTCGATTGGATGCTGACTGCTCGTAGCATACGTTACAATTTTTAAACAAATATTTACTCAGGAATTTTAGGTAAAGTGTTACCCACTTTCGGGTAACACTGGTCCAGATTGATAAGCTCACGTGTGGCAATGTAAATTAACATGCTCGGCATGGACAGGACGTGGCTAAGGTTAAGTCAGAGAGGATGGAGGTTACGTGGTCCAGTATGGAGAGATGGTTATCCTTGACGTGATCCAACAGCACCCTAGCGCTACCCTATCAAATCGTCCCTCACAAGCTTAGCTTAGCCCGAGACGCCACAAGAGGCAATTAACCTTCCGCCAACCCCTTCACGCGCATGCACCCTCAGCCATACCACCTCGCGATCCCACTGATAGCCTACTCCAAGCATCTGCATAATCACGCTTGATTCCCAATGCTAATTAGAATCCGCGGTACGTAGCAAATACACGTCGACCTCCATCACCCACTAGACCATCCCCTCTTCCTACCCCAGAAACTTACTGATGGTTATATCAAATATAATTATACATCCATGAGTTAGTCCCTCGGTCTGTACCCTAGAAATTTCTCAATATATCTCGGGGAAAAATGTTTATCAAGGTTTCTAATCTGTGTCGTGGGGGATGAATTCTCCAGGCCTTAATTAAAGGCTACGCCCACTGAAATTATTATATTAGTCCAGAGGTGATCTCTTTTATGGAAAGGACGACACTCTAATGGGATTTAGTTACCCTTAGGGCTGTTTCCATGAATGATGCAATAATAATGATTTTCCCTATTGAGATTCTGGTGTTAATTGCTTCTAGGGGTTAGTCGGACATGGGACCAGTTCCTGAATTGCTTTAAGTACTATGGGATGATGGGAGATACGTGTTTCAGTGTCTTGTACGTTGAAGTGTGATGTTCGGATACATAGACGCTGGACCAGATACGATAAGAAAATATATAGTAAATAGGTAAACGCAGTGATACAGTAAGTGTTTATAGAGACAATATTCGATAGATATTAAAAAGATGAGACATGATCGAAGGACCGTGAGTGAATGCAGCCGAGGCAAAGTGGTGGCATTACCAGTCAATTTTCATGAAGCGCTTATTCGTTTGATCGAGAGGCGACAGAGAGAAGAACAATCTGAAGACGTCTCTCGATCTTTGGCAAGATAGCCAGGAGAACGCTAGGCGTCTCATACAAGCCAGTCGGCGTGTCCCTTGGAGCGTGAAATCGTGAAGATCGTCAAGAAGATCTGGCGATCATACAAGATCGAGAAGAAACACTCGAGTGGTTGAGTTCAATAAAAAAAAAAAAATGAAAAAAAAACTGAAAGTCCAGTAAGCTAAAAAAATCCTCGTTTCATCGATCGAATCGACGAAGTACCAAATCTCATGGTATCGACGTCAATTACGATTCTAAGACGAGTCATCATTGACTGATAATCACCAAGTGACTCAGGCCGCCCTTTAGTCCTACGAATTTCAAGATGAAAAGATCCAAGCAAGGATGCTGCTTAGAAGCGACGAGAGTAGCCGGCGTCGTATAACTTACAGAGGCTGTCGGCACGTCCAGGCATGCCGCCATGCATCCCTGGAACTGACACCGACACCGAGAGTGCCTCTTGATGCTTCAAAATCTGCCGACGTCGCTGCCAAGTGAAGGTCCAGGCGGCTATGATGGCGATCTGTGCCACCAGGAAGACGGTACCAGCGACAATGGCCTCGCCCAGGTTGATGCACATGCCCAAAGTGCTGTCGGACTCGATGAAAACGGTATCCTTGGTGATGGAGCTGTTGGCCGACTTGCCGTCGCGTTCGAAGCCAAACTTGTCGGTGATCTGAATGGACTGGACCAGGAGTAGATCATCGCGTGATTGGGATACTGAGCGACGACGTCGTCTTCCGAAGGAAATGACCGAGCGAAGTTCACCAGTTGATTCCTCCTGGTCGCATTGGACTGGCTCGCACGTTGGCATGCATGGCGTCACCAGGGCACGGAATTGCACAACCTCGGAGCTCGGAAATTTGAAGGCGTCAAAGTGCGAGAGTAGAATCTGAAGAAAATTGACAGAAAGACATTTTATTAGTTCGGTCGACAAATAGGCCTCGTTTATCTTTCGCTAATGGCTGTCAAGACACACACGCGCGGTTGTCACATTAATGGTATAAACTGGACGAGAATAATTGCCTAGCGTTAATTTAAAGAACTGAATAAATATTTATCCATGGTACTCATACCGATTGGGTATCTATTGGCTAATTTCACGAGCACTATACACTTTATGGTATTATTGAACTATGTCTCTTTTAATATTGATGATATTTCATATATAACGATCTAAGTCAATTGCATTGTTTTCTCACCCTTCCTGTATATACGCACATGACATGCAATCAATTCAATCAATAACATCGATCGTGTAATTTGAGGGTAAAATGCTTCGAGACTCAGGTAATAGGAAAAAAAGGAAATATTGACAGGAAGGTTTGTTATTTTATTTCAACGTGAACTGTGAAATTGTTTTACGTCACCGCAGCTCGGTGAAAAAAGAAAACCCCCGTATTCTTTGTCCGATTAAAGAACTCATCGATCGACTTGTATTCGCTGAGAGTGAAAAGAAAAAAAAAGTTTCGTTAAAATTTGCCAATAAGAAGAAAAAACCCTTCACCTTACTCCCGATAACTTTAACGTAGGCGCGTGAAAAAACTCTCGGCATAAGAAGACCAAGTTCAGCCAGTGGAATGAATTTGCTCCCGATAACAATAATGGCGAATCCACAGTAAAAGGATCGTTCGCGTTTCACGGCACGATCGGTCGCGAATGATGGACGATTTCCTGACTGGAAGGATTTTTACTATTCTCGCGTAACTATTAGCCGTAACCAGGGGTCTCCAAGATGGTATCAGAATGAATCCGGATTCTGATGGGGAAATGCTTGCGTACAGCTACGTAACAAGAACAGCTTTAATATATTGTATTCCAAGTCAATTCCAAGTTTCTATATTATTATACGTATGCGAAACCGTTGCGAAATTACACACCGCGAGGACATGCAGTTCTTGCTGTCCGCGTTAAACGAGAGCGAATTCCAGTTCTGTATCAGACTACTGCTGTATAAGAATAATTATATGGTAGTAGCGTATAAAAACGCTATATAGGTTTTTATACCAAATGCATTCCTCAAGCATAATCAGAGGCGTCCGGAGCACTTAGGAACATTTTCCATACGCAAATGAAGTTTGCCAACAAAAACTGCATTAGTAAGATAATGCATTCGACAAAAGAGTAAATGCGTAATGTATGCAGCATGTCAATATGACTTTATAGAAGAAAATTTCTTTAACGGGTAAATAAAAAAAGAAAACCAGAACGTCCAGTCGAATCAATCAGGTCGTCGGTTTGATTAAAAAATTGAACCTCGTATGCGTTTAACCTCTGACCCTGTCCACTTTAAAAGTCCAGCCGCGATATACTGCTACTTTGAGAAATGCTTCCAATTTCAGTCAAAGCGGTTGTGAAATGGAAGCTCCAGTTGCGCGACGTGACAAACATACAGCCGCCAGGCACTCCTCGCAAATTCCTAAAGGAAGATCGGCAAGTCGGGTAAAAGCCTCACTCGTTTTTCTTCAGGTCATTTAATAAAATCAACTTTCTGGACAAAAGTTAGGGCCCCGCTTTCTATAAATGCCTTGGCGAATTTATACCCTACTCCCTGGCACTCGCGTATTTCACTCCGGCAATCGACAAGGAACTTCCTATTGCCGTATATAATCCTCCTCCTCTCCCTTCCGACCTACGAACATTTTTTCATGGTACGCCGACAGGAAAATGAGAAGGGGAATTCGGTTATCGTCCGTCGGAAAATCAAGTTTACAGCAAATTGAAAAAAAAAAAAAGGAAGAATTTACAAGAATATAAACTAAAGAATCTTATTCCACAATGGGAAATCTTTTCGGCACGCTTTTCACGTTTTATTGTCTTGAAAATTTTTCTGTTGAAATCCTTAAGGCAGTTAGTGAATCGAAATTATATATATATATATATCGAATGCCAATATAGATTACATATATAGAGTATTCTATTCTAATAATGATTCCGATAGCAATCATCCCATTACTGACATAAATTTACTCTTTGTTTATACCGAGACTGTTATTACTTTCTAATAAAGCAATATTGTAGCGTTCTGTGTAGTAAATGATGTGGAACGACGTAGTTAACGAGGCGGTGCTGCTTGTGCTAGACTTTCATTGGCTGCTCACCCGACAGATTATACCGTTGCGTTTGTTTTGCTCGATTTTCGCGCGTCTGCAGACTCGCGACACGCGACTACCGTGGATTGAGAATCGCCACGACTATAATAAAGTTTAAATAAATTATTTCCTCTGACGTGGAGTAATTGGCAGGAACAGAATTAATATGAATTTTGTTTTTGCTCCATGCGTTCTCCTTGCTTCTTTGTTATTGTCAGCATCGAATCGACCGGACTAAAAACTTGAACTGTTATATCCATTGAACTATCAGCTACCTGTATTACTGTATTAGCTCTGATTGATCTTGCTGAACAAGTATAACATTTGCTAGTTTGACTTCTGAAAAAATTGCGTAATTCGTTAACCGGTTGACTAGACCAAAGCGTCTAACCACGGCAACCAGTGTACCTAGAAATACTAATAAGGTTAGATCCACGGCGGTAAGCTAGAAAGTTTAGCTGACGAAACGTGCAGAAACTATGTTGGTCTCTTAGCTCGTGTGTCATCGTTGGCCAACGGCAAGACTGACGTCCCGTCGAGGTAAGTTGTTACCTATGGCAAATTGCCTGCGCTCGTAAAATCAACTAACATGATTGATTAGGATGAGACGGCCAATAGTTTAGCGGTATTTTTCATTTGTAAAAAGTACCAAGAGAGGACTTAAAAGTGGACGTAGAGAAGATAAAGATATGAGAAGATAGGACGCATAGCTGTTGTACATTGTGATCAGGACCACGATGCACCTGGTTCCCACGTTCTGGCATGTCTAGGATTGGCGAACGTTAGACGTTGTCACAGGCATGGGTAATCAGGACATGGATGCTTGACAAATTGGAGTCTGATCTGGTACAGCAAGTAAAAATCAATAAATCCCTCTAGGTATTGGCGAGCGGTCATTAGCCTGTCATCAGGAAGCGTTGCTAAGGTGGCCCGAGGCAAGGCAACTGGGTTGAGGTATGCACCAGGGACTTACCTTGCCGGAGGTGGCGGTCTTGTAAAGTGGTCCCATTATGACGTGATCGGTGGGACATCCATCGGAATCGATGAGCACGATCTCGCTGGAATCGACGCCGTCCATCGCGACCAGCTCACGAACGAAGATCTCGTAGGGACTGTTGGGATCGAGTATTTCAAATTTGAGGGCCAGGGGATCGCCGACCTCAGCGGAGGGTACGGCGCCACTGCCACTGCGGTCGGTGATCTTCATGGCGACGTTCGGTGAGTCGACGATAACCTCCTCTGAGAGTGCCGGAGTAATGTCACCGTGTACGCCGAGGTCGACCTCGTTCGAGACTGTCTTGTTGGTTAGGTCGTATTGGCAGGTAACTGCTAGTCCCAGGTCGGAGCTGGTGACAATGGTGTCGTGATGCTGGATAACGACGTCGTTGAGATAGCGACCCAGACCCTGCTGTCTAACGTTACACTCGAGATCATCATATGCCATACGAAGTTCAAACTCTAAGGCTCCTTTCACATCCTGCACGCAAGAGTTGGGCGATCCTTTCGCGTAGACTTTTCCATTGAAGAGTTTGCTCGTTTGAATGCGAGCGACCATGTCGCCGGCGCGACAATCGATGGTTACGTTGTAGCAGGAACTCAGCTCGTAGGTCGATGCTTCGGGTACGTCTAGGTAAGGTTCCTGAAAAGGAGAATTATGTCGCATTTCCATAAGACATTCTTTATACACAGTCACTCAATATATTTTCACTAAATTGACACATTCAGACTTCTCGTGAGAAAATTTCCCATTACCAATATTTTTTTTTTTTTGCCAGAGGTATGTGCGGTAAATCAATGGAAATCAAAAATTTTCTTAAAGGTTTCATCTTTTGTTTTCACAAAAGCGCAAGCATTCCGAGAACCACATATACTTGTGGATTTTCGACCAAAGGAAATTCTATAGAAAGGAAAAGACTGGTCGTCTCTCGCAACAGCTAGTACTTTTCCTACCGAAATGGAAAACTGGTGCGTGAGAGAGAACCGATGGGAAAACTCGATTTCACGCGAACGTGCCGTCGCAGAAGCGCTCGATCAGCCGATAACCCGATTTGCCAAAAGTTCTTAAACTTCCTCATGCATACCTGAATATCAGAGAGTGTCGCGCGAGAGTGATGACTCAATCGGCACACCATATCGCCAGTGTCACCGTAATCGTATGAGTGACAACGGAATGGCGAATTCAAGCAGAGTTCACGACACTCTTCAGCGCTGCCAACATCCTGATACACAGAGTCGACAGTCTTGAGGATTCTGCCAGTGAGTTTTTTGAATTCACAGAGCTTTACGGGTTCATCCACACAGTTGTTCTCCAGGTAATCAATACCCTTGGCAGACTGAAAAGCACTTGATCCCGCGACTGTCAACCGGTCCATATCGGAAAGTTCGCACTCCTTGGTAGCATTGGCATAATTGGCAGATCTGAAACAAAAAAAAATGAATACTTGAGTAAAAGCACCATTTCCAAAATCCAAATTCACTCTTTCTCTCATAATCTCCATCTGAAAGCTAGACTCGAAGCAGTCAAATGAAAATAAACAGTTATCAACAGTCAATATCCTCACAGGAATATTGACTCATTAAATGCACTTCTATTGCACTTAAATGCATAATGTTGTTATACGACTATGCACTGATCGTATATACTCTAGTAAATTACGTAAGAACCCAAAATTATAGATCCTTACAAAAGACAACAATGCGCACGTTTTATACCGAATTTCTATATTGCATTCTAATAATGCAACCGCGCATTGGTATGCAGAGCGTAAATAATTTTCTTATTTGCTTTCAATGTCGCAGATAATTCACAACGGTACGCTTTTTATTCTCTCCGCTCGAAGGGTTTATTAAGTTCGTTATAGCCGAGCGCGGCAGGGGAGAGAATGCGGTAATAAAAAAAGGAAGGAGCCCGAGTGAGACAGAGTACAAAAAAGCCAGGAGATCTCACTCGTGTCACTAATCTCATTTCAGAGGTGAATTTTTTGCCTCGTTTCTTGTCGCGCATTGTAAATTATTGCGGTGTAACGCACTATCGGATATGTGGCTACTTATAGACAGTAGCCGGCGCACGCGATCCCCTTTTATCTTGAACGTATATAAAACCGTATAAAAACATATACTCGAATCATACAAGACATTCATTACGCTTACGGTAACACGGATCTAATGGGATTTAATGTATATCGTGTGTAGGACGTTGGAATGGAAATAATATTAATTTTAATATTATTATAAGCAATGCTTGCTTAACCATAAGCTGTAATCGAACGTCTGAAGTTTTATGGCAGGAGCCAAATACAGGAGGTATCGAAGAGTGTTAATAAAAATGGTCGTTTGACTTTCATTGTAAAGAGGCTAAGCAGGCTTACGGGTTTAAAATTTCTATAAAGAATTTAAGTGTTTATTATTTTAAGAATCACCCCGTAGAACAAGAGCACGTACAGTCCTTGTTTATGTACGATCCCATACTATGGTTTATACTAATCAAATAAAAGTGCTCTCTTGGCTGCAATGTATTTCGCGTTATCTCCAATATATTCCGAGAAATAAAATTTGAATTTTCAAGTAAGATCAAGAAAACTGGAATATTTAAGACATCCAAAGCAGCAATATTACGGTTCGTGTTTACATCGATTGACAATGTTATTCCCTTATTCGCGTATATTTCAACGTTATTCTCTCATACAAGTACCACTGTAGCTATTACATAACATTGCTGGAATATTTTAGGGTCGAGTTACGGCTGTGTCATTTTTCCATTATTTTCCTGCCCTACGTATGCATAAGAACAGATTCGCCAGAGTTATAAGGCCGATACGGGTTGCTTCTCAGGTGCGCGATCTTCGTCATCATCCAAGTGAAATTTCCTGGGTCGTCGAGAACAGACTTGGCACCCCGGCGTCGGTACCTTTATAAATTTATTCGTGGTCGCTCCATCGATTCGGGATTATATTACTTTAAGACCTGAATAATATTCATGAGAATCCCGTTATGATTTCAATATTCTCGTTTGCGCGTTTCACGTTAATAAAAAGGTGAAAAAATATGAAGACCGTAATAAAAGGGTACGGAAAATAATAGTCGCGTGGGACTTGTGTGTTTAGTTTTTGAAAAATAAAGTGAATTACGTTATCGCAGCACAGGCAAATCTAAAAGGTCTGTTGCTGAATGGGATTTTGATTAGCGACAACCAGTATCGAATTCTATTGTACTATTGCGCTATTCTACTATTCTATCCTGTTATAAACAGTTCTACTACTCTGTTCTACATCCTGACTCGGTCAACCTCCTTGTAATTCAATAGTACTCGGTGGGTAGGAACGTTTTCTCGTTTCGCGCGAACCTCGTTTACTAACCCGATGTAATTGTCTGTCTGCGGAATTGAGTAGAATCTCCATCGGATTCGTAAGAACAATGAGAATTTATATAGGGAGAGAAGAGAGCAGGGAATTGCAAGGGATACGTGCGCGTGTTGTACCTAAAGCATTTTGTAACCGCTTTCACAGACCTTTTGTGAATTACATATAAAACCCTTAGGATGGAAGCACTTTGTACCTAGGGAGGAAGCAGAGCTGTGGTATTAACCTTGAAAGAAAATGGCTATAGTAATGAAAGTAAGGGAGAAGAATCGAGGAAAATTTATTTTGGACCTGGGTTTGATATTAATTTCGTATCTGTCATTTGGTAGTTACGTAACGTGGGTATTGATACGCGAAGTACAGTGCCTTTCAAAATGTGTGAATATATGAGATGAAAATTTTGAGGGTTAAGAGACAGGGAGATGCTGTATAATGAAGGTCCACTGACACTGGTATTACGTTTCTTGCCATTGTTCGCGGTTGGATTAAGGAAATTAAGCCGGAAAAGTAGCGACGTCTTGTATGACCAGCAGAAGATTACGATTTTTCATGAAAAGAATATACAAACAATGGGAGCACCTCTTGCTTAGCAGGATCTATTCTATCTCTCATTCTTCCTGTACGGTTCTGCCGATTCAGTTTTGTGTTTTCGGCTAAGGCCATTTTCCTTTCGAGTGAGAAGCGAAAGCGAGGAAAAGGTACGAAGAGGAATAAGGGAAACGGGAGTGAAGGAGGTAGAATGAGAGAGTAGGAGTAAAGTTCACTGGCAGATATTTCCACGCAACAATAAAATCCTCTGATTTTACCCACGATCCCCGGACAAAAGATACTCAGCCGTCTAACTTAGTGTAAACCTCGAGGGAAATTTTAACCTTCCAAGCAGATGTTAAATGCGAAGTTAACTTCGCTGGAGCAACGTTGGCCTCTCCTTTTCTTTCCAAGCTATTTCGAACAAACGCCCGAGACAAAAAAGACGGCGGATCAGTAAGGAGTCTTGGTGGAAGTGGAAATGCCAGCAGTGCCGTTGCCATTGCTGTACGAATGTGCCGGGTAGGATGGTCGGTAGTGGAAAAGAATTACAAGTGGTTCGCCAAGCTGCATCCCGATGAATCTCAAATAATTCCAAAAGCGCTATTCCCCGTGCTCTACCCTTACTACCTCCGAGCCAATCGCACTCTGGCAAATCGCTTTAAAAACTCAGTGACGTCTCTCAGGGGAAATAATTAAGATAACGATAAATTCTCAGCAGTTTCCTTTACGAATCTTCCTTTCTTCCTTCCTCTCACCCTCTCGTCCCGATGACACATAAGTCTACCCAGATAGCAGCGTTCAACCCCAGGAAACCCCGGTATTAACAATCGCTTGTATTTACACACATAAACCATGTAACCGTACGCTTCATAATTCTCCACAATCCCGTAGTTACTGATTGGACAATATAAACCCGCATGATTAATTGAAATAGTATCGATTTTAAATTATACTACGCGGCCACTAGTTGCCAGTAAATCGTCCGCATATGCGAATCCATTTTCGCTGTTTCTCCATATCCAAAATTCGTATCTGATGGTATCTGCACTTCAGTACCTTCATTTTTCCCCAATTTCTCTCTCTCCATATACAAGTGCGTATATACCTACTACCGACAAATTAACGCAAAGTAACGTACCTCGTTCGAACTTCATTTAACCGGATATTACCTATGACGATTTTCTACGATTACATAACGAAAGTCAACTATTTATCCAACAAGCTCCTACGGACGAGAATAAAATTTCTCAAATGAGCTCACATGTGCTAGCAGCTGTATATCTATATTGCTATACAACGGTTGAAACGGGACCAACACCAAGTTGGCACACCAGACCCGTTCCTACCACCGTGTACATAGGTATATATCAAACTGACACCGGAAGTAAGTACGAGAGAGCCTTTCCTCCGTATTTTGGTAGTTCTCCTTCTATGCCGCGTACCATTACTAGGAGATATACGTCGTCTACGCAATCCCGTGATACATTACTGGTTCATATAAATATAGCGACCATAAGTAGAGACGCCCTCGAGACTCTGCTCTTGCTCTCTCGTTCACTCGTTCACTCCTTGTCACGACAAATGGCTACGATTACGTACAAGAACCGATACATAAAACTACAGTATGTATAGCCCTTTGTGTATATCTATATAGAGTCCTCTTAGTGGGTAAAGCCTAGAAGAAAATGAAAACCGCACTGTCGCCCATTGCTCGGCGATATTCATTTTATAGCAAAGCCGTCATTCTCCCTCGCTAGTTTACCCAGAAACCTAAAATTCCTCTCGACGCTTCCGTCGTGGAACGACGTAGCGCGTCGTTTTTTCTCCGATTTTCAACCCTCCGTTCCTTCAGTCGCAACGGCAGAGAAGGTGCTGGAATTTTCATTGAAAAACAAAGCTCTACCCTCTTTTACACGGTTATACCGTCTCCCTCTTAACGGAAGTGGCGTTAATCCTTGAATTTCCTCGAGATTTCTCGCAACCTTAAATTTTCATGATTTGTTCAAGCGTCTCGATATTGTGCCAGTGCATCAGTTCGAGCGCGGGTAATGTGCAACGCGAGATAAATTAATATGCAGATGGTCCAGGAGGATGCTCGTTGGAACTGAGTCTGTTTCGCGGTCAGTTGGTGTGGGAGTAACAGGTGCTCTCACGAGTTTCAAGTATCGTTCGTAGCATCTGTTTCCTTGGAAGATTCGTTAGATACGTTTCAAGGGTTGTACGAATTCGATTTAGGGGTAGGAGACAGAGGGTAGTGTGGTTGGTATCAGCACTGGGAATGGATATGTGGAGTGAATGAGAAAGGACATAGCAAAGCATGATAAGGGTGAATGGCTCGCTAATGGTAGAAACAAGTTATCCACCGGTGTGTTACATTCGTAGAACATCACATGTGCTGGCGTGTTCACATGTCCGACCACGGCGATAGATCCATTTGAATAGCTGCCCATAGGTATACAGATGGGTAGGTATACAGGGAAACAATGGCCGTGCAATAATTAACCGTAGCCTGTGAATCTTTAATTGACGTGGAAAGGGGGTCAGAGGGGCACGGGGAAAGGTCGGGGAGTGCACTAATTAATAAGTATCGCCAGGACTAATGAATTGTATCTGTCATGCACAAACGCAATGGTAACGCCGGCTGATTACAAATTAATTACTTATATCGCTCGATTAGCATATATGCAAATTGCACGAGCGTCAGTGTTGAATGGGGGTCGACCTGCGAGTCGCTCAGGGCTTTTCGCTCGCGGGAAACTTTCTGACTTATCGTTGAATTCGTACGCTATCGCGGACTTAAGAGTTCTGGCCCGGTTGGTTTAATCGCCTCGTTTAGAATTGTCCTTGTGTTTTACGGTCGAAACCACCAGCTACGCTCGTACATCTCGCGAAAGCCTCGGTGGCAGTGCCGGGGACTTTTAGGCGTGAGTTGGTTGTTCGCGTGCCGTCTACCGTAGCTGGTGAATTCTTGAAAACGCTTTTTGAGATGAATCAAAGAAATTGGATGGAGCCGGAGAGACTCGAGGTGCAGATAACGGCTCTTCAATTCGTAAAAGACTGAAGGAAACTGTGCGAATCGAAGAGAGAGCCCTCTTGGTAAGTGGAGAGCAATAAAATCCTGTCCCATAACTATTTCCCTCTTGTCTCTCTTTCTCACTTCGATATCTTCGTCCAAGCCGTTTCAACGAATCGTACAGCAATCGCAGAGACATCGTGCAAGAATGAAACTCCAAGTAGCAGTATATATTTTAATGGTAGGATTTGTACAGAAGTAAACCTATCAATGCTATATATATATATATATATATATATATATATATATATATACACACACACAGTACACGCAAAGTCGCACGCACGCTATCGCTGTAACGACGTTCGCTACATATAACCAACTGGTACATTCTGAGTTCTGAAAGAGAGAGAGAGAGAGAGAGAGAAGAAAAAAGCAGCTGCGGGGTAAAAGCAAATCAAAAGCAAATGTCCCGGTTTAGGCATGCATCGGCGTCTGTTAGTCTTCCTGACTGTTGTGCAATGGGATGCGATGCTGGCGCGCTCCCTCTTTTTTTTTTAACCCCTTCTTAGTCCCACTCGTAGCGAATTATGTAAATCGAAACGAGAAAACGGAGTTGGTATCACGCACGATGGTATTATGCATGGCATGGTAGAGGCAGCAGGTAAGTCCATGCATTAGGAGGCGGCACGGGACCCTTACCATTCTCCTATCCTCCTTGAATGATTTACTCGGATCCAGCACTGTTTAGTTAAACAAACGCTGGCTGGTTTACATTCTCCTCTCTGGACAAGCAGCGTAGGGATGCTGGAGGGATGCTGCGTGAATGCTTTCCACATTCCGTGGAAGATGAGTTGGGACGATTACGGGGCGGGGGGGAGGGGGGGGGGACATTCGCGATGTCATGTGTGTCCGTTCGTTATCCCCCTACACACACCCCCTCCCCTCCCACCCTCCTATTTGAGAAACATCGTTTTATCTTTTATATTCTTAGAAATACCGACCCCCTCTATCCTTTTCCTTTGGGACAACGTAAGAGACTCTAATCCTTCCGGAAAAGATCACACGAAATCATCTCTCGGAGGTAAATTCCACCAGATACGCCACGTTGCATTGTTACGGGGACAATGTTGGGCGACATAATGCTTGTCCCTTCTGATCTCTCGAAATACTGTCGAGATAACGTGATACTAGGGTAGCCATTTTACATAGCGGAACCAATCCGAGTTATGTTATTTTTTGTTTAAATTTATTTATTACGTATACAAAATTTATCACTATTTCGTTCTGTTGTTATTATTATTCATCAGCATCGAGTACGCGTTATGTACTCAAGTGTGTTCTGTCAGAAACATACATATGTATATACTTTGTTGCTTTGACTCTCATATGTATATATATATATGGTTCGTGCAACGTGTCTATCTGTAATATGTATTTGTCCCGCAGCCATCGGCGTCTCTCTCTATCCTCAAGGAATTTCTTCCTCGAGTCTGTACGATCGGACCCTATGAATTTATTAGTCCTCGAGGTACGCCGTCCGCAACGGGCGACAGATACAAACTTCCTGTCCGCCTACTTCGCACCTACTTGACTAACGATTTTCTGACTTATGACCGACCTATGAGTAATGACTTTCGAACAGGGCAACGACTTAATCGTCGCCACCTTTACCCTCGACCGTAGTCGGACCAGGTGGATCGTTATAACCTGCTCACCTTTAACGCTCCCTCTCACCACCTTCGTTCGGCAGCCGTTTTATCCTTGTCTGTCATATTTATATGAAACATTGTCGCTTATTTAATATATATGTAAACTGAAGAAAAATGTTTCTTTTAGAAAAATACTCTTTACTGTATCCAAATATTTTCCATGGGTTGACCCTACACAGAAATTTCCTGTATAAAAGGCACCCCTCAAAGGAACCTATATAAAAAAAAAAAGATCAGTAAGGGTATTTCCAACCCCCGGCGTAAGCTTAGTAGGCAACACTGATGTGTGTGTGTGTGTGTGTGTGTGTATTGCACGTTCCCTGCTGACTATTTAGTCAAACGAACGGCCCTCGATTTACATTGCGAAACGTTTGTGGTCGCGTTGTTCTCATCCCCTTGACACCCCCCGTGTATATATATGTATATATACACGAGATGTCAGGTCGGTAGAGATAGTTCTCAATTCGATGTAAGAATTTCAGCACAAAGGGTTGAAACTACCCTGAAGGGAAAAAGAGACAAGTCCCGTAGATACGATTACGACGCAATCATCCACGACGACGTGCATTCACCCCCTGCCACGATATTATTGTTAGTCGCCATTTACAATCGCTTCACGCAATATCATATATATCTATAGATATTCACTGTTGGATCTCTTTTATAGAAGGATACAAAGTCTCTGAAGAAAGTAAAAAAATTGTTCCCAATTTTCGTACTGTTGCCAAGTATACCAGTGGGTCAATTTTTCTGTATTTCCTTTGAAATCCATCCCTTGCACTATCAGCGCCATCGATATTGACTCGTACACTGTTCTTCTTTTTTTCTCAACAAAGTAAATATGCTTTTCCATATTAAAATGCCTTACAACATTTCCCACTGTTGAAAGATCATATAGTCATTCCCGAGTACAAGCACACACGGAAACGGCCGATCGGCCAGAATGCGTGACGTTTGTCACGTGGTAAAACACCGTTGGCTATCAGGTTCTTTAGGTAACGTCGTTTCGCGTGTAATTTTCTCACATGCCAAGAGTACCTTGTGGTACTCCAGAATATGAGAAGCATAGAAACGCATGCACGTTGAGAGTGAATATGTAATGGTAGGTAGGAAGCACGTAGGAAATAGAGTGAGAGGCGTTGGAAGTCATAGACTGAACTTGAGGCAAGAGAGACAGCCATAGGGTACGTACGAAGAGGTGGAAGTGGATGTTCCGCAGGTTCTGTAGGTGCTGTAGGTTGCGAGGTGGAGTAGGTATACTGCTCTCTGTGATACGCCGGCCTATGGATCGCCGCCCGCTGTGCCTCTGTACCTAACGTGGCTGTTGTGTGGCTAATGCTCGTTATCTCGACGTGTCGACTATCTAATGGTTCTCCGTAATGGCTGACCAACGATATATTGTCCATTTCTCGCAATGCGCGCTAACTCGTCCCCCAATCTATGTATTATTCCGATGGTTATTTTAGTGAGTGGAATTTGCATATAGGGAGGCTACCGTGCGCGCGGGCCCTTTGACGGTATATATATATATATAGTATATTACAAGGATGCATTCTTTCGTTCACGATTCTCACTATAGTAAATCTTTTCCGGAAAAACCGTACCCCGCGTTGCGACTTACAATGCAGAATAAATATTGGATACGCTGATGCCGACGTCGACGTTACAATGCACGTTGATCCGCCATTCCGGATTTCAATGCGGTGACTTCGCGTTTCAGATTTCGTCGAGAGATTCGATGCGTGTTTTCTCTCGTTTGCCGTTCTTTCGCTCACTCGACTGATTGCTCCTTTTTTTTTCCTCTGTTGCGGACGGCTCGGCAGACACGAGAAAAATATCTGAAGATATGGTCTCGGCCTGTCCGATGGTTTCGCTGGCGAAAAACAAGGCCGCGAGAGAAGTGGCTCGTTCGATTGGAAAATGGATGAGAAACGTGTCTGAATATCTGGCTGGACGTATGAAACTTTATATATAGTAGCGAATTCATTTTCTGTGACGTGCCGATAGTGTTGGAATACATACGAACGTGGGGACGCCTTACTGTATTCCCATTAGAATGAAATTGTGGGCAAAATTTTTGAAAATTTTTCAAAATTTTATTCACCTTGCAAATTCCCTTGTCGCGCACTACTTTTATTGTCTTTTATAAAATTGCAAAATCATTCAGCAATCTTCTCAAGCCATTCAAAGAGACTTTTCCTATCGCGCAACTGGCTATACGTAATCTCGATCTCTTCGACGTATCCAACTACTGACGTCACATCCCTCGTTTCCCGGGTGAAGCACCATCAATCTAAATATCCGATATCCGCTAGGAAACGTCCAAGGACTCGCGAAGAAGTTTGTCCAGAATGTGATTCCGAAGGAAGGGATCGAAGACCAGAGCCAGTCTACTTGGTCCACACTACAATTTCAAACCGACTGTCAAGAGTGCACACGTATCTAAAAATGTTTCATTTTTAATATTTAAAAAAAAAATTTTTTTCTATTCGTGTATGAACTTTTCACAAAATAAAAATTACTCCCTTGTAATCAAACCACGAAGTAATATTAGATAAACCACCAGGTTAAAGTATTCTCGTGGGACTTTTGAATCAGCCGATACCCAGCATTGCATTTACGGCAAACAGCATGCCTCTTCCGCTCTTTCAGCAGCAACGCGGTTGGTATACGTTATGAATTCCGTGTTATAATATGCGCAAACTTATCAGAAAGTAGCAAACCGGCATCTATAAGCTACGCGACGCCTGGCAATCTAGATAGTGCTCCTGGCAATAGGATATACCCAATGCACATAGAATATAGGGATATAGGTGCATGTGCAACGCAGTCATATTTACGGCTATAACGAACGCCCCCCGTCGCGGCGCCTCTCCCTTTAAGAAATGTCCGGGTACCTTACGAGTGACCGTGGAAATCTCTCCTAGCTATACATACACATAATATACCTATACAGACACACATATATACAAAATAAAAAAAAAAAAATTCGCTGATTCAGGTGAAATCGATCGAATTTCTTTCCTAGCGAATGTACTATACTGTAAGATAGGTTAACGCGCGCGAGTGTTCAAACTACTTGCCGATCCCCATATATGCACAGAGAAACGAGCGTCGCGACGCTATGCCCTGCCTTACGTGCAGTTTAGAACGTCAAATGTTCGTTTTGCAGAAAACTGTCGTATGGTTTTGGCAAGGACTGTTTCAAAAAGATGGCATACGATAAGGGGGATGGGACAGGAGGGAAGGGTTGTGTCTGGCACCGAGAGTGGTGGACAAACGAAAGCACGTGAAGCAGAAGTAGAAAGGGAGATCGGTGAAAGTATGCGTGGAGAAGGTAGAGAATTTTTTTTTCTGGTACCAATGCACACGGTGACGTATGAAACATGAGTTTGTATATATCCGTATATATATACATATTTATACACGGGCATTAGACTCTTTCGAAAGTCTACACATTTTTTTTTTAACAAAGTCTGTGTCTGTATTTAACACTACTTGATTTGGCACAAAAGGTATTTCACACGGCGTTTTACTGCGGAAAGCTCAACGCTTCGCTCTATGCAGGCATTGGTGCTTATCTCGAGTGAAACAAAAAAACTTTTGAATGCATTGTACAACCTGGGCTCTTTCGGTTCACCGTTGAATTGAAATCAGTATTCCATTCAAGTCCTATAGAGAACGTAACTGTCGGTTGGATAACAATGGCAAAAGGTATGATAAATTTAGGGCATTTAATAAGAAGGAATTGAGATTGATATAAAGTTGATTGAAAGCACCGTCAAACTAGTTTTGCATGTGACTGTACAGCAGTGACGTAGTTAAAGGATACTTTAAGACAATGAAATTTTGACAGCTATATATTACCATGCGACTTAATTGCACTGCATTGTATTTTCCCGATACAGCGCTGTATTGTCGAATCCTGAAAATTGTGTTTATACGTTATTTTGCATATACCATACCTTTGGTTTAATAACCAATAATTAAATATCTCGGGGTATAATGTCGTTTATTAAGAAAGCATGCGTCGTGCCTTCCTTGCTATTTGGCGGCTGCAGTTAAAGGATCAAAAGGAAGCAGGTACTGGGAATATAATTATGCCGCTGTCACGTCACTCGCCTCCCTATATATCATTATTGACAGGGAAATATGGTATCTTGGAGCGAGCTCTTAAATTATCATTAATAAGGGTCCTACCCTTCGGAACAGATTAGGTATTTCGGTGCAATTAAGTATGGATACATGAGACTCCGTTATAATATATATATATATATATTATTCTTTAAAGAATTTTCAGGTGAAATTTATTCGTAACCCAGAGGCACAGCTTCTTTGCATGTGTAATACGTTCAGTCTATCTATTTGACAATGTGTTAAAATTTATTTTTCGTCTCTTTTTCTTATTTCAGGTAAGTCAGGAGACATGCAGGAAAATCCTGAGACTGACGCGAACGTTATGGTACGTAGACGTCACACGTTAGAGCATAAGCTCAAAATGTCGTCGCATCTGTCGGCTTTGCATGAGAAAAGCCCCGCCGTGACACTTGTTACGCAAAGACGAGACTATCACTTCTAGAAACAGTTGCAAGCGTTAAAAGCATTTATACGCGAGATTAACACGCAAGTTCACGAATTTGACATTTTTCGTAAAATTCGTACAAAAGTCATTGCGACGGTAATTAACGGTGCGACTATAGAAAAACATGTGTTATGTAGAAATGTTTCGCGTACATAAGTCGTGATGCTGAATTACCACAATATTTTTCTCGCGCGTTTTACGCGAACGATTGTCCAGAAAAAAATATTAGCGTAACCTGATTTTCTACAAATCATCACACAGTCGCGATACTAGGACGAGTGATGAAAAATATTTAGGATCGATGTATTTTATCGAGAAAGAAGGATTGCGTTAATAATTTACATACTCTATATCTACTATGTTTTCCCAGTAACGTAAGTCGTTCTGGTGATCGTCAAAGACGTTGCGGAGTCACCGTAGAAGAAAATCCATTAAACTTAAATTTGTTAAAGGACGTACAGGAAGAGGAAAACGCCCTTATCGCTCGCGGCGGAAAGTTACGAATTAAAAGTGTCGGAAATCTCGTGTTCGGGCATGAAACTATCTCTGGAGTATTTGGTGAAACTGTCGGCCGGCTTTTTCACAGTAATTGCACAGCCCTGTACCTATGGATAAGCGGCACTATGCACAAACGCCAGGTACACCAAGCGTGTATACTTAACCATTGAAAGAAATCGCGGTAGCGCGAATTGCAAGGGATGCCAGGAGGCGCGGATAGAGCGTCGAAATTCGAGGCTTTGTGGTCATAAAAGTTACAAGAGGTAGGAAACGCAGTGCTTAACTCTTTTGGAGTAGTTTTACAGCATGGGGCAGAAGAGGTCAGAGTACGACGGTCGGACCAGCGTAGAGAGGAGAGAACAGAGCAGTTTGCCAACTCGTTCAAGAGAGACTTGAGCTCGATAGTGGTTGGGCTGGGTTCGACTGTTCTCTCTATCGCCCCTCTCTCTCTTTCTCTTGGTCCCTCTAATGGTACCCTCGTCTATTGGTTCATTCGTTCTTTCTCGCCGAAGAAAACGGCGCTTGTTTTTGCACTTTTAAATGAAACGGTGATCGTGTTGCTCATAGAGCCCAGGAACGAAGATCGGAGGAAAGCAGGAGCGTCGAACCCGGCAGTACAACAGCAATCACTGTATTGTTATACATACTCGCCACCGTAGCTTCGACTTCAGCTTTGGTCTCAGGTTGGACATAGCTGCTTCACCTTTCATCCTTCGTGCTCGAGACTACCTATATCCCAGTCCGCAAACGAGCTACCAGTACCCACTATCTCTCCGGTACTACTAGCTCTACTATGTATATTCCCGGAAAACGGTATAATCCCGTGCTCACCTAACTCCTCCATTGCCTCCTCTACTTCCTTGAACATCCTCGCAGTCTCATCTACCATCTCTCGATCTCGCACCCCTGCAAAGCAACTCTCAGGGCACTCGTGGTGTTTGCTTCTCAGGAGTATTCAGCCGGTTACTTGGTGCCAAAACTGGGATTAACCCTGTCACTTTGCCACTTGGCTCTTGAAGTGGCTTTCGGAACGTTTGAATTTATCGATTTCCTCCTATACCTACATGATACGTCATGTCCTACGGAATCGAGCGTACGATGTTAATTAACAAGTTCGACGACACAGGCATTGTTATTCTGGTTCTGAATAGTCGGAATTCCCGCGTGGATCAAGGTAGAAACGTGATTCTTCGTGATCGTGCAATCGAGCATCGAGGCCGTATCAAAGGATGGGCCTTTTTGTAAGGCCTCTCAAACCGTTCGGACATGACCTTCGCTTCTCAAAGGCTTCGGTCGAATTCCTTTTTGTTGCTCCATGCCTTCTCAAAGAGCGAATCTAAGGCTGACGCTGGCGCTGCTTTATTAGGTATGCGCCGGAGGTGGATAGAACTCGTGATCCGTGCAGCGTTATTAACGTCCAGCGCTAGAGGCGAGCCCGATCACATCGGGTTCGTGATAAATCGCTTCAGTGGCTTCTCTCGGGCTTCGCCACCATCCACTATTATGTCTTGTACGTTTCATTACAAATTTCCTTTAGTGTCGTTACTACGGCAAGGATGTATTTATTGTACGCGATGTCGTCGGCAAAAGTGAACACGCCAGGCCGACGAGGATATTAATTCTTGTTACTCATACAAGGTCGACCTAACCTACTCTTTGGAAAGCGACAGTCAGGGTAGACCGGTCTTACGAAGAAGATACTCGGAACGTCAGATGCATACAACGTGGTAAACAATGAATCCTGTCGTGTCGAATCGCTCTTAGTATACTTGGCAGCTATTCGCATCATCTTGAATTAACGTTCATCCTGGTACCAGATCACCGGAGGAAGTCCTTTAACGATTTACCCCGATAGCTGCATGTTATGCAGGTCCACTCAATTTTTTCACTTATCTTCCTACTGCGATGGGATCTTCGTTAGGAGAAAAATTAATCATCCTCAAGTGTACAAGGAATGTGATATACATATATATACTTTGAGTACGTCTCGTCATATTCCTTATGTTCATCCTTAATCAATTGGAAGAAAATCATCGTTTATCCTCTCGTTTGGATGGATCTGTATTTTTTGGTATATCGTCTGACTCCTATTAGACGGATCTCACGAGATCAAGGAATATTATACCATCCTTCAAGTAGACTCTGTGTTAGCTATCAGCTGAAGCCAGTCCTGACCAACTCTGCCAGGGTCTCCTTGCACGAGCCAATAGATTCATCCGTTAGATGCGTATATACCCTTTGGGCTTGTCACGTTAGCTATCAGCCAACCAAGATCAAGAGCCATCCAATGGCACCTTGTTTCCCAATACATGGGATCAGACAGGCATATGCGTCGTGAGTAGAATGGATATCGTGTGACTTTGTCAGTATAACATTTCAGGCCATAACAAATTTATCCAAATATATATCAATGACTCCCCCTTTTAATCCCTATGATCTTCCTCGCTGGGAATATTCAGACGGTTCATTATACTCTGAATATTATGATCAAACCGAAGGGCGGCACCCTCGAGTAAGTCAATTCTCTTTTTTTTTTTTTTTTTGTTGAATATCCAATATCCTCCCTACCTCTAAGACGCTCTGTATTCTTTCCTCGGGATGAAGATCCGCGCATATTAATTGGCTGATATTTCAAAATCTTCGAGACGAGAGTCAATAACCGATCAAGATTTGATTGATTAATGCCAAGAAGAATTTTTCAAATTGAATCTTAAGTCTCGTTCGAGGGTTTAAAAAATAAATGCAGCAAATGTCATTCGCGATTTTATCCCCTATTATAAATTGCAGCTCGCAGCTTTTTACGCGAAATACTGTTATACGGTAAAACGCATATGCACCTAATGAAACGAAGTCTCGGTACAGCGAAGTCTTGTGAATTTGATTGCGCGTACTCTGTAACTCGCGACATAAAGCCGGATTACAGTTAGCAGCCATTTCAGAGAAAGCCAGCCCTATACTGCGTCCGCTTTCACGTATTCGCGCCCAGCACCCTGTGTTTAGTACCGAACCTGTATATACTCCGTATATTACCTACTATAGATGGCGCACAATGCCGTCGAATAGCAGCCTCGCTATCAAGAACGTAAACTCCTGCTACGAGACTTCTGTATTACATTCGAATATTTGTTCTGTCACATGTTTCTTGCGTGCTAATTCCCGCAAACATCATTACGTGATTCGAGCCTTTATCAATACTGCCTATTATAGAGTCAAAGTGGGTCACGATATTCTGCTGGCTTCACAACGATTTTCAGGTATACAATTAAAGCAAGCACAGACATCACCCATGAGTTAAAATAGTCCTGACATAGGAGGCTGAAGTGTAGGACCCGATCCACGGCGGGACGGGCTGTACGAGAAAGTACATTAAACAATCGAACTACCCAGAATCCTATTGGATATTTACGTACACACACAGACCCAATACCCAAGCACGTATTGGCGTGCACGTGGACCTGTGAGAACCACCAATTTTGCCGGACGGCAATTTCAACTGGACTTTTCGTTTGCATTTGCACTGAAAAACATGCTTAGACATTGGATCTGTGTGCGTACGCACGTAGCCAACACAGATACGCGAAACTACAGTCCCAGATAAATCCAAAGGCTTGAAAATGAAAACTTCTTTTCTCTCGGTAGTGAAGCTACGTTATTCCGAAAACAGAGGAGAGTGATTCTGCTACAAGGGTTGTTTCACCCTTACCTCGTGTATACCTCTCGCGCATCCTTTAACTCCTACCCTAGGCCCATAGCCGCGAAGGAAGCGAAGAACGATCTCGCGGTATCACGCGGATAAATTGCAGGAATCAATCACGGACGTGGATCGACCTTCGAGTGACCATTAAGCCCTTGATCGCAATTTGACCCCAGGGTAAATAATACCGGATTATAACATACCGAGAGTATTACCGAAGCGTGCGCGTTACGCAACAGGAAATCTATTTAGCATATACGATATATATCTGTATACGTAGCGTGGATGCTTCCTGCACGTCGATCAGTACTTGCATATAGATAACCACGTGTGTACTATATGTATTTACATGGTTACGTAGAGGCGCGCTGTACTATTGGTATCCCTTAAAAAAAAAAAATATCGCTATTTGCGGTTTCCACGGTAATAGCAAAGTGAAGGAGGCGATTTCCCGAGTCGGTAGGTATGAAACGAAGAGAGAGGAGAATCACAAGAGGCAAGAAGATACTGCGTGCTTGTAGGAGAAGAAGAGACAGCACATCCACCAGTAGAGCACTGTGCTCGTATATCTACAGAGGAAGCCACAAGAGCCAGGATGATTGCACAAATGGCCGGAGTGTTCACGCGAATGGATTTAATTAGGCGTATTGGCAGACCTGCAGGTGCGCTCACGCACGAAGATCATTGAAGATCCTCGTGGTCCGTACTAGTCTGGGAAACCTGGGACGGGTTAATGTTCCCGCGAGGCTCGTTCCTGGCGCATTGCAAAGTCAGTTCACGATATATCTCAGTGGTGCACAAGTTATTGCAGGGATTAAACAACTTTGCCGGGTGATTGATTGCTTTGTGCTCGGCGGCGTTAAAAGATTTTCGCGGCGAGCCGCCCACGCCGGGGGAGAGAGAGAGAGAAAATTGTTCTCGAAGCAGATGAATCAGAAGAAAGAGAAGGAGAAAAGGATGCTAGGGATAAATTAAGAGAGAGGAGATAGGAAGTACGGCCAGTCTGTCTCCTCTCCTCTCTTCTCATCTTCTATTTCACAGCATCCCTCTCGTCTCCTCTTGTTTAAAAACTTTGGACCTCCTGGATGCTGTGAAAATCCTGTGTAACATCTCGCTACACCTTGCACCACGGATGCAGGCGACCCGTGGACCACCAGAGCTAACGTCGTCGCTGCCACCGCCACGTGCAGCAGCGACTGGGATCAGCATCAGCAGCATGTACCAAACCGTCCGAAGTTCCTCTCACCAGCGATAATTGCTCCGCAGACGCTACGATGCCGTTGCACGTTATGACTTCGGGCTGCTGCAGATGCAGCTTCGTGCTAGAAAACCTGGCACCTCGCCTCACCGGATGCGCATCGTTTCAACGGGCCATATCCGACAGAACGCGAGTTCTCAATACTGCCAATATACTGTATAGTCGCACGGCCTGCTTCCACCGGGATAACGGATCATCATAACTGTCTGGGTAACCGGTCGAATCAGGGTCTATAGATATTAGCGAATCCTGTATATTGGAATGACATCAAGATTATTGAACCGTTCGTTTTACCCGGTTCTAAAAATATAACGTGTGAACGCACTGGCCAACGATTGAATATTCGATGAAGACAAACAGCGCACGATTTGAATAATTCATGTTAAAAAACAAAATAAATAATGCGTACGGTTAATGCGTGACGATCGTTTATTCCACGGGACACGGCTACTACTTGGCTCTGGCTTCTAGATTACATCATTCCACTATGATATTTTACGCGATCGTTTTTCTGCCAGCGGGGAATGCTGTGACTGTTTGAAAACTCAAGTATTCTCCATGTTCGATCGCATCAAAATGTCATAGGGATGCTGTGTGTATGTTTGTGTGTGACTATGCACAGGCAATTTTACCCTTTTGCAAGAATCCCAAGAATTTTCCAGTAGTTGAGATTTGGCTTTCGCGGTATGTCGGAGTCATTTCGCCAGCAGGTATCCCTGCAGTTGGCAGCCGTTCAAGGGAACGTTTTCAGGTAGGGGATGAACGGTGGGTTGGAGTAAACACTGACAAGGAATTTCACACTTATAATTGGATGTGCCATTGTTACGGGCAGTGTGCCCTAATGGTAAGTGGAGAAAACGGGCGAGAAAAATAGCCCATTTTCTTCGAGCATCTACACTCACCCACTGGACTAGGGCTACTCGAAGGGGATGAAAAGGCACCCTGTTTCCGGTTTTACCTTTTTTTCTCTCCCTCCTTCTCTTTCTCTGCTATCCACTTTACCACCCCTATGTTTTACAGCCTCTCTCGAACCTCTCTCATATATGTATACACATAGAGAAAATAGAGTATCGCCTACGAGCATCTATCTGACCAACGTTTTTTCCTTTATCCTGCCGAACTGCTCGCCCGAGCGAATTCTCGAGAGTTTATTCCCACTGGTGACGCTTTTCAGATAAAGCTCCATCGCTCGAGTGTGAATTTTCAAGTATCCCCAATCCCACCCATTGTCATATCGAAGGGTGCATATAATTTGTATCCGTCGTTCATACATACGTCATATCCAGAATAGGATATACCTGTCTTTTTTAGCCATGAAAAATTTAATTCTCAAATCCACCGGCGATCTTTCATCCCTGATTGACGTGTTAAGTTACATTGTTACACGCTTATATTAACACCCGTGTAAAATGTATGGGGATGGATTAGATCCAATAACAATTTGTTTCCTAGTATTTCAGATAGTATATATACATATATACGTGAGTACACATTACTGTATACCCATACTTTGTTCTGACCTCTCATTAGAGGAACCTCGTTATATTGCTCTGCGCCGCGGGACCTTGTATGATTATATTACATTATTGTAATTGATTGAGGCATATAACTTTAGCGTGACTCTTACACAATAAACTCATTACCGAGGAGAGAAGGGATTGCTGTACGGCGAGATGCAACGGCAATAATAACCGATATCCTACGGGGAGTCTCACAGGCCGGAAGCCCGAACGTTCCAGCCTCATCGGGCATCGACTTCTTCTTCGGATCGAACAGCACGTTATACGATCGAATCGCAATGCTCGTCAGCCCTGGAGCGACCTCAACCGGACCCAGTATCGCAGGATGCTTTCCATTTACTCGCAACAACAAATCATCCTTCCTAGAGAGAGAGCATCGAACTCGAACCAGTTTCACCTTCCCGAGCTACCAGAATGAAGCGCGTTCAAAACGCAAATGACTTTCACGTCAAATTTGAAACATAGAATCTCAATTGCCTCAAGATTAATTATTCCCAACTTATATCGCTGACACGATAAATATTTAATAACCAAAATTTCACCTGCCGCCAAAAGGCAATCTTTACTAAGATATTTTTACCCCAATTTTCTTTCTCTATTATATGCCCTTAGCCCCAAGGAGTACTGAACTAGTTTCATGGGGGAGCGAAGAAACGAGTAAGACAGAGACGGATACGTAAGAACGTGGCAAAGGGAACAAAGATGAAAACAAGTTGGGTGAAAAGAAAAGGCAGAAACCAGGTAAAAAAAAAAAGGGAGTTCTAGAAGTGTGCGGCATGCCGACTTGCTAGGGGAAGAAACAGTTAATGTAGAGCTGCCTCGGTGAAGCCGTACGGACGGAGTCTTGTCAAGCAGATTGCATAGAAGAAATACCGTTCCCATAGAATGTTAATGCGATCTTCTCTTGGCTGTAGCCCCCGTAAGCCCCCCCCCCCCACCCCTTTCCAACTACCCTTTCTCTTTCTCTCATATAGCTCCTGCTCACAGACACACACAGCCAACTTGACTGTCGCACGCATGCATTGTTACGTAATATCCCTTTTGATTATTTCCTCACGTGAATTTCGTGACTGTGTCCGACCTTTCGCTGCACTACTAGTACTACGGCATGGGCGAATGTCATGCACTGGAGTCTTCAACGTCTTTTTTTTTTTTTTTTTTTTCACCGGGATCTCTTCCGTTTCCTTGACCCGAACCATCCTGACTTAGCCACGAAGCAACTCCGGAATACGTAAGAAGATTCGAGACCAGGCTACTTTTAATGCCTTTTCCGCTTGCAGCCAACCTCTTAACCTCGTAGGGTCAAAGTCGGCTATGCAAGGGTCATTATAAGAGTGGAGTCGGTAAAGACCTTTCACTTTGGACCGGTGCAGCTGGTACTCGCACGCTCGCGAGATTTCCTTGCTTCTCTGAATACAAACAGGAACACGGAACACGAGATTACTAAATTGCGGAACGAAGGTTGCAGCTGGCTAATACGGACTCATATTGTAGCATTTCTAGCTGTGGAAATTGTTGCTTCCGTAGATTGATAATCGAGCCTTTACTTTGTTGTTGTCGCTGCTCGCGTAGCATCGATACTGAAACGACCATATTTCGAAATATCAAACTGATAAATACACGCATAGACTTTTCTAAGAATCAAATTAATTCGCGCAGATCCTATTGTAGGTGAACTTTATGATTTGGATGCTGCATAAAATTATTATGAATTACCGTGTCGAGCGTGGGACTACGGTGACTTAAATACTCCACGACGCAGACGCTCTTAACGAATCCTATAAAGCAGCTCCAATTAGCCTTAAATATAATTAGAGAAAAGTAACCGCTCCTATCATCATTTTTTATCTCATCTAGAAAAAACATAATATATACATATAGCGCGAGTTACGAAAAGACATAGCCTACTCATTAAGCCTTGAATTGCTAAGATAAACGCATAAACTCCATATGACACGGAACTATATGACTTATAGGCGCTCGTAAAGAACATCCTGATATACGTATAATCGCGTACAGTTACGCACGGTTATGCCGAGGGTCCAATAAAACGAGTATTGCGCGGAAGCGTAAGAGCGTAAGTCGCATAGGTTGAACATTTTCTCAAAAACAGCCCCATTCTCGATACCAATAAAAATGCACGCACTCATCCCTTAAAAGCTCTTGCAACCCCTTTTTGTCGAACTGTCCCTCGTTTTATCGGGAACGCCGCAACGAAGTACATTCTTACCGACCGAGTACGTGCTCTTCATTTGCCTCTGTTCATTTCCCATCTTCCTGCCTTTCGTTACCTTTACGTGACTACCGGCAAACATAAATAGCAAAGTAACACACGAGTAAAGTTAACTTTGAGCAACACGACTGACTACCAGTAGACGAGTTTCCCGTATACCTTGTAGCCAATAACCAGGAAACGCCATGTTAGCATGCATTCCAGCATCTCGAGACGTACGAGAGGAAAGTCTCATCCAGTCGTCGTACGAGTCGTCGTAAGAAACGACGCAGTACGTCATAGCGTCTGGTAAGGAGGAGTCGTAAAATCGAAATAGAAAGTATAAAGAAAGTGCGAAACTCACCGACAGAGAAATTCACGTTCTCCTAAGCAAAGCTCCAAGCAGTGTTGACGGGATGACGCGCTGGCCATCCTCTTCGTGTGACCCTGTAGACGATATCCTTGCACCCTGTCGATGCACCAGGCGCGCTCGCAGGGTTTCACTCCCAGGCAACTTTTTTGGGCATATATCGTAAAGACCGGAAATTGAGATTGCGAGAGGGCACCTGTAACAGAAGACCAAACAGATTATTCAGTAATGCGATCCTTTGTGAACCTCTACCACTTCCTACTACCTCATTCTTCTCGGCTCTTTCGTCTCCGATTAACATTTGCTAATTAAACAGACACGAATCAAGAACCTTTGTATATCTCCTGCTGGGACTGTACTGTACTTTGTCGTTATCGATATAAACTGCTTTATCCGTCCTTAACTATTTCTATTCCGATTCATCTGCTCCTCTCAGTCGTGTCAGGAAATCTTTTGGAATTGCAATTAATCTCTGCCTTCTAGATGGCAGTGGCTGCCAGTGACTCGTTGGAAAGTTTCCTCCTGGGGAATCTCATGGTACAAAACAAAATAAGAGACATCCATCTAGTCCCGTAGTATAGCAGTGAGTCAATTACGTTTTGACATGTCACGTGACGTTATTTGTTTACAAATCGGTCGACTACGCTTTACAATGTTATATATAGTTGGATATGACGTCAGTGTGTCAGCATATATACATATATATGTGTGGATGTGTAACAACGAAAATATCATACTTGAGAAAGATGTGACTGGATAAAACTATTTGTACAGAGTGTTTAGATCGTATTTTTAGGATAGTCACTTACGTATCTCTACGGGTAAAAAGTATCGCTGTATACTTAGTCTTATAATACGTAACCCTATTACCGAGGATAATGGAGCATTACAGATCCTAAGCACTTTCCAAGCCCAGAAGCAATTTCATTCAAAGAGTTAAACTTCTTACTTCGCTGCAAGGAAAGTTCTACTATGTCACGAGAATATTTATGATCCGTGAAACTGACTCTATAGCTCACACAAGCACAGCCCTGCGTGAAAGTAGAGCATCGGACGATTCCGATTAAATTGAAACATGATTTACGGCCCACGAATTGCTCAACCATTTGTTGTATAAAATACCGTGTAACGAGTAATTAACGATCGTGAATTTTCATCCCAATCCGTCCGACTGAAAAGGACTGTACACGCTTCTAATATAATTTGTCCGAATTTCACATGATAAATTAACATTACCCAGAAACCTTAATTCACACATTCACACGTCCTCCCATCCATAATAGACACCATGTGCCATAGCCCTAAAAAAAATCCCCACACGATACAATATAAGTCTACGTTCGGCAAAGCATTCCGAACTTTTATTATCGTATTATCTGTTTCGAGGTGCGAAGTTTACGACTCCACGTAGAATTTCTTTATGTCGTATCACGTGAGCCGGTGCCAACTGCACACACGAAATTGTTCCGTGAAGCGAGGACAGCCTCTTCCATCTCTTTTATATCATCCTCTTCTCTCTACTCCTTTTTCCCACGATGTACCCTTTCGACCAGAAACCCAAACAAACCCGCACCAGGTATCCAGATAAGACAAAAATATTTTCCCCAGAGATAAGAACGTATGCAACAACCCGTATCTTGTTTGAAATAAAGAAATAAAAGAAAAAATAATAAAACTCTTAAAAGCCACAAGAGAGCATCGACCAGGATGACCAATAGTTTCAGTACCCTAATGGCAGGCTAGTATGATTTCTGTAGCTGCCATCATTGAATGCCCGTGTCTATAGGTTTGGTCATAGGTATCATAAAGGAAAACGATGTAACCATTATATCAAATGATGAACGTAAAATCACTGCTATATACGCGGAATACTTCAGTTTCTGATGTACGAGGCACATTTAGATCCCGTTCAGGTTCAAGTGGCATCGGAACGGCTGGATGCTGGCTTCTTTCCTGTGGAAAGCCTTGATGGATAATCGTGATTGTAAGTCTCTGGATCTATATAGCATATCCGTCTCTCTCTCTTTCTCTTTCATCTTGTATCTTGTCTATCCACCCTTCTCGCTCTCTCACTCCCACTCCATACGATATATAGAACAAAAGCAATAAAATTCTTTCCCGATGAGACGATGTAGATCGTATAGCTTAGACCAACGACGTTCTCTATCCGTATCTCATAAGATACAATGCTTGGCGTGGTTACCGGTGCTGCTCGCGTATATCATTGCGCAATATGGCGCATAATTGCGGGTGGTCGTTACGCCAAGTCAACGTGCCATGTAAACTTGGACTTTTTTATACGGAAGGATCCAATACATATCCTGTAATCGGTTTGGTATCAATTAGCTATCATTATGGTATCGTTATCCAATGAACGAGTCGTCGTACTGTAGGAATTATTGGGATAAGAAACTTCATTAGACTGATTGGTAGTTGGAAAAATGGCGGAAATCGGTTCGCGGCGGTTCTCTAACGACGTGGAAAAATAACGAGAGTTTACAGAACCCTGAGTTAGGGATGATGGCGCACGTGCCGGATGCCGCGTTCTCAACTATCGTTGCGAGACTATATCGTGGGGAAGGGTTATTTCTACAGTCGCAGATCGTACGAGCGGCTGTGTAAAGGACGTAGAAAGAAAGGGAACGAAAAAGTCGTAGAATGCAGTTAATGGCGTAAGAGTCTTCCATAGCTAATGGGATGGCGTACGCCAGGCCTCTTTTTCGTTGAGAGTCACCAAGGCTGAATATGTTGGACGCCTTTCGATATTATAGATAAGACGAGTTCAGCATGTGCACGAAGCTTGAATAAGAAGGGTGTTGAATCAGTGCCAACATTTTCAATCGCTCTTTGCACTCGCAGGCAAATTTTTACCATGTTCCCTACTTTCCTCCTTTTTTTTTTTTCTTTTCCTTTTTTTGCCTCTTATTTGCTCCCGACCTCATAGTGAATACGCCGTAGGCACCCATGCAATTTCTGAAAGTGAATATATTCCTACTTTCAACGTTGCTGGATGGTCACGCTCCCATTTTTTAATCCTCTACACAAAAATGCAACGAATCGAAAAGCGCCTCGTATTTTACAGGGTAAAAATTGTCCTGAGCGAATATCGACAAGCAGCGTTCGATTTTCAGAGCGGCCGGAGGATAGAGGGAAGGCAAAAGAGAACCGGATGTAATTCGCGTAGCAAAGGTTCGCTCGTGCGAGGGTCTATGTTATTTCTCGTTTCTCCACTACAAAGTTACTAGAAGCAATGCAATATCTATGTAAAATTTTTTACTTTTTTTTAATTACAAAAAAAATTAATTTTGACAAAAATTTAACTACTGGCGAACATCGCAAAGGATAAACGACACGTCGCGACGCCTATCTGTTGCTTTTGTTCTTTTTGCTTATAGTGATTTTTTTTTTACGTATATATATACACCTATTGCATATATACATATATATCTGTCCTACTTTATGGTATGTTTCTAATTTGCGTGCACTCGCTGCAAGAATTTAATACTCGAAACCGCACCCAGCGTGCCTTCGCGTTCGTGCCTGACACGGGGAATTATAGAGGCGCGCTCTGTAGGCCGACACACGAAGACTATCCGATAATGTAATTACTTTTGATGGTTCTCGGCCAGGCGGCAGCCATTCGCACTTCGTAAATTGAAAGCGTACCCGTAGCCTGGATACAATTGAATATTTGGACACTGCCGACAATATGAGGGCTAGGCCGCCTATACTCGTACGTCCGACACGCCGAATTACACGGTTACGTGCATTACTAACGCGAAGACAATACACGTCCGACACGAGCTACCAGTATCAATGCCCGCTGGCCATTCTTTCTACTATCACTCTCGATACGGCCATCTTGATTTTTTATCTTCTTTGTGACCCTCATATTCTCACCTCCCGTTCTCCACAGTAACCTCCCTCTCCTCTCGACCCCAATGCACACGCTTATTACATCTTGCTCTAATCATCTCACTTGACCTTGAACCTTTTTAGTAACCATGCATATCATTTTCATCATGCCTGCCACTAAGCATGTGCTGTCACTCATGACAGACAGATGCTTCAAGTCATGTAGTACCAGGAGTTATTTTGTATAGGTTACGATCTGGTACGCGTGATATGTCACGATGCTTGGATCCTGGACGCACTGCCAGTTCGATTCGGTAACGGGAAATAATTCCTTGTCATGCGCGACCTGTTTGTCTCGCGTTCGCTTCTTGCGCTCAAAGGAGTCTTCGAGTGCAGATCCGCGTGTCGAGTTAGTCACTTGCCGGAAATTCGTATTGAGCGGTTAGGATTTGGGGAAGACCCTATGCCGATGTATGGGCTCGCTAATCTTGCCAGAGTTAATCCGGATCGTTGGGAAGAATTAAGCCCGAGCGTTATAAAGGCCCCCGCGTAACTTCGTCCTGCGAAAGCAGGAGAGAGACTGCGAGTAGAAGAGTTAAAGAGGAAGAATTGAAGAGAAAGAAAACAAAACCCTCTTATTTACGCTTTCTCTGCGAAGTATTAAGCGCTTGGTAAGACTTGTTCAACTTTAAGATGAATTCATCAGTCTGGCTCTATTATTGCATTAGTTACTCGTTTTTCTGCTTATACAGTTACATAGGAAACTATTAACTAAGCTTTATGTAAATTCATGCGTCATCGGTCAAGTCCGTTCCGCATAAATTATACTGGACGTGAATGATCTGATCGGTATTCATGCATGGAATAAAGATATATGTATATCAACGTGTACACGTATTGGAAATGTTTAGAAAGGCTTTTTAATAGCTTCTTTTTCTCATTTAGTATTCCTATCCCAAGTCATTGCTACCGTAGTAGTTCCCACGAGTATTTCGAATCGGTACTGTGTCTTGTATTCGTATTCAATGTCGCGTTCATAGTCCGACACGTAATGTCTGTACGGTACGGAATACGCTAAAGAAACGAGGGCTTCTTCCCTATAACGCTAAGTGGATTAAACTACCTATACAAAAGCTCGTTCGTTCTCTCGGGCCAGTGAGCTCGCTTGCTCGATCGCTGACTGGGACAGCCATGTGTGAAATTGACTCGTGAATTATGTGTAATTTGTCACACCAGCCTGCTGCTACGTAGCCGCGACTTCGCGGTTATCTCGATGACCGCTCTCGGCAAGGCCACTGAGATATACCTTATATATGTATACCCTACGTAGTTCAATTTTTAATGTCATTTCGGTTTTACCCCTTTTCCTCTTATTTTTTTCATACCCATTTTCACATATGCTCCAGACTACTTTCTCTCTATGCAGCATCCCAAGCTCGAGTCAGATGACTCCCTTGAGATCAGGTCAAATCTTATCTCAGCGATAGCTAATCTTATCAAACATTTTTCCATTGGAAACATATGTTTTTATATTGCCTCATAAAAAAAAAAGTCATTTTCATCATCACGCACGCGAGTCGTCTGTTGTAATGCATATGTACTTGCGGAAATGTTATATGAGCTTGTATCGTTTAGTAACAACAGCTCGTTTGGTCTAATGATAACAGTGTAATAAAAGTATAAGAAATAATACCGTATACCGGAAATACGACGTGTCCGTGACTGACTAGAGGGAACTTTAATGCGGCTCATTAAAAGACAGGGTATATGAACGCCTTATTCGCGTTTTATTATATATGGATATCATTATCATGCATATATATATATATATATATATATATACACGTACTGCTCTGTGTATACTTATAAACGTGTGGTATTATGGTCGGGTGCAACGTGCAGTATAGCTGGTATGCGCTGAGTACCCGTTATCTGACGTTCGATGCTGAATAACCCATCGTAATATGGCGGCATGCCGCAGTAAACAAGGGGACACATCAAATCAAGGAACTTGTCTTCCTGCACTCCATTTTCTCTTTTATTCCACTATTTTTCTTTTTATTCACCCCTCCGGCCCTTTCTGCCTTCTTGCTTCTCTTCTCACGTTCTGTCTCTCTCGCAACTCTCGGTCGCTCTTGTTCTCTCTTTCCTTCCCTATAGACAACCTAAAGTAATGTTTCCGTTTTCTATGATATGATACACACACACACACACACACGTGTGTAATACAGATCCATAGAGAATTCGAGTCCAGCGATATTTCTAGACTCCGTGCGGAAACAGTAACGCTCCGTTAAGGCGGCTTTACCACCGTACAAATAACGCTCGTATAACGCTGGTACTGAAGATCTCTCTGGATATCAAATATTTTCCATTATACCTTTGCTTTTCATTATTTTCATTTTCGTCCGTCTTGACAAGTTTGTAGTTTATTATAAAAATTGTCTTGCGTAATATTTTCGTTCAGCTTGGAAGCATTGATAGGAGTTATCGGAAACGTCCAAGTAGAATTAAATCGTAGTAAGGCCGAATAGGATTTAATGCAAAAACAAGAGACGTAAATTTCTCTTGGTGAAATGGGTAGGGTGAGTTATTTGACGAAGCACAAAGGACCCCTCTACTGTGCTCGAGGACTATCGGAACAATAAGGCCGTGAAAAATGGCACGCTTCATATGTTCCCCGGGAGTTATTCACTTTCCTCGTTCTGACGAAATATTCAATTCTGTTTTTCTCTTTAGCCAATGGATTTTCGTTATTGTTTTTTTTCATCCTCTTCCCTCGCACCTTCTCTCCGTACCTCCTCGCTCTCTCGCTTCAGGTATTTATCCCAACCCCTACCGTCAGCCGTTACGGAAGTCGCGCGGATTTCATTACGATTCTGGCAAAGTAGATCAGGCTCGATATAAGAAAGAAGAGGGACGTAAGTAACACGAGGTCGAAAAGGATGAGACGTGCGAGTAACATCAAATGGCTAAATCAGTTTTCCCCCTTGATTTATAAGCGTGCCGAAGGTGGAATTCAAGGAATCGAAAAATTCCCGCTAGTACCGATACGCGCAGGGTGCAACGAGTCGTCGTACGTTACGACATGAAGTTGGCATCGGTGCCGGAGCGTAGCTTCACCTCCTCCACGTACTTAGGAATGACTACATAGAAATCCTCGTAATACACAAAGTACCTATACACGTTCGAACTTTAAATCCCTTGGATACGAAGGTTAGAGAAGTTGGCTGATATCGTGGCTAGGAAGTCCTCGCAGGAGGTGTGCCGCACCTTGGCCTCACGTCGTCCCAGGAACCTTCTATCAAAATCGTGCTGGAAAACTTTTATTCATCCGACCACTTATCCGCCTTTCGTTATAGCTCGCGCGAGATAGCGTCACGTTCTTTTTCAACGGTAAACTAGGAGGCTCTGGTATACATACACCTAGTGGGGTATCAGTCCGTCACACTGATACGCAGTAGATTATAAAAACAGAGAAGATACAAGCATAAGTATCGTTTAGCCATGGGAATTTAAGGTCGAGCGTCCTTCGAGGTTAACAAGACTCGTCCCGATGAAGGCAGATATAATATGGTGGAGGTGGGTCGCGTGTTACGCGTGCCGATCACGAGCCTGATTAATGTTCAAGGATCCCGACAGTTTTTATCATTTCCCAGGCGTGTCCAAATGTCAAGCTCGATCGGGAGGTGAGGTCAACCTCACAAGGAGGATATTATCCCAGAACGTGGTGTAACGGGTTTCGAGAAAAATTTCGTGATCTCAAAGGCGCCTCTCACTCCCACCACCCTCTGACTCCCATACCGTTCTACTCCCGTCTTTCTTCCACCTCCCTTCAATGATCTTCATCCGAGCACGTACAGAGCTCCGGATTCTATTCGTCTCGGTGGCAAAACAAAAATGCAATTGACAGTTCGGTTTTTGGTAGGCAGGCACAGTACGTCATTCGTTGGCATCGCCGTCAAAAGAAGTTCCTGTCACAGGTTGATCGAACCGCGACCAATAGCCTGTACTGCGTGACCTGCTACGAATTTATTCGCCAATATAGCAGCAACCCCTTTATGCTTTTTTTTCTTTCTTTCACCTCTTCTTCAGACTCTTTGGCCTCTCTTATTTCTTCGCGTGAATTACCCATAGACGCCTGCTTCAACGATCACACCGCGACGGCTTCTTCGATTTTCTGTAATTAACCTTCAAATTGTCGACACCTCATTTCACCATTTTTTTCCACCATTTTTTAACCTCCTCTTTCTTTTTCTTGTTTACGTAGACGTGATGGGGTAAATCGGCGAGTCGATGTCAACCTGTCAGTTTTGCGCCAATGCGCGTCTCTTTGTTCGACCCGGTTCAAACTATACGTGATAGCATGACGTTACCATGGCTTCCTCCGGTCAGCCTTTCTTTCCGAATTTTTTTACCCTGTCATTTTTTCTTCTTACCAAGCGTTCATTCGAGCATCTCTACAGTACAAGCGAGAGAGAGAGAGAGAGGAGCGTGAGTCGTTACAGCTTCACGAATCGCGCAGAGATGAAACGGCTCTCTCTTAAAACCCGCTAGGCGCTTCTCCCTTTTTTTCCCTTCTTTTCTCCCCACTACATCGATTCTTTAACGCTAACGCGATCCACGGGCCATGATTGTCCAGCGATAAGCTTGTTAACTACAATCAGCCTTTGTGCACAGCGCACTGGTTGTTTCCCTTTTAATACAGCGAACGTCTACGACTCACTGTCAAATATTTACAATGAAAGAGATACACTCGGCCGCCATTTCTTGACACGCTTATCATACAACGAAGAAGCCGAACATTACGCTCCGTTTGGTATTTCGTTCCGTGTTTGATATCGGATAAGACCGCCTGTTGTGATTCCACAAACTGTGGCGAATGGCACGTTCCTCGGATTAATTGACTTTTGTTTCGATTAGCTTCTCGTATCCCAGCTTCGGTTCGAGTCACAATTCCTATGGAATGGAACATTCGCTTCGCTGGGAGACAGCAAATTTTTTTCATAAATAAACTACCGCTGCTTTCCTAGTGCAAGATGGACATGGCCAATCAGAAAGACACGATTCCGTTACATCGAAATTTATGCTCCCAACACAATCGTCTGTATCCTCGATATGTCTATAGGTATAAGCTAAGACAAAGGGAAGACCAAGAGGACAGACCAGAGGTGCTACGATGAGTGATAAGACGGGGAGACCAGTCGTGTCAGGGAAGGTGTCAAAGGATTTAACGTCGAGGTCAGCATTCAGGTGATGATCGACAACGGTTAACGGGGTTCGGTAAAAGTATCGCAGGATCGTGACTTGCCGTCACTTGCAGGATTACCAAGCAGACACGTTCCACGTTCCACGTTTCATCGATCTAACGGATAACGTCGAAAAATCATTATATATACCCAGACAATATCTATAGTCCTTTGCTCGATATTCTCTAGGCATCCGACTCATTTGCCTTTTAATTAATGCCTATGCTTTTGCACGGCTACGGACGTATAGTTTATATTAATTATACCCCGGAAGATTCAATTAGTGCGTCTCTCATTACACTTACTTATACCAGTATCCATTATTCATGAGGAGGCTACGGCGGTAGCGCTTGCTGACAATGCACGTGATCCTTATAACTCACGGCCCGGGCTAAGATAGATAGATAGCTCAGTAAAAGTGTCCAGGTCCCTAGGCCCAAATGAAAAAGCAGACCTCTCCGATACGGTGGGGATCGAAGGTACATCGCAAAATTTACGTATGGACTGTACCATGGTTTTTTACCACGTGGCATCGCGCTCCCACGACAATGCCATTTTATCATGATCTTTGTACGAGTGGTTAAAAAAAAAAGGGCCGATCCATCTGTTTTTTGGATTTTTAACCAAAGGACAACCCTTTTGACTATCTTGTCAAAGGACTCCTCTGTACGAGTAGATTGGATGAATGAAATTTTTATGGCTTGCATAGGAAGAGGCTGAGTGGACCATTAGTGTGAATCTGTGGAAGTGGTTGAGGATGAGTCTTAGTCAGACACTAGTAATATGTACTATCTGGTAACTAACTGCATTGTGGCTATAGGTATAGTAACGCTGTTATTACTATTACTAATAGAGCCATAGAATTCTCAATAGCGGCACGTGCTCTCTTATGTTTTTTAATTTAAAAAAAAATTATTTTTTTTTTCCATTGGTTTCATAATGACACGTAGAAAATGCAGGTGATGGAGCAAAGAATATATTGTTCGAGGAATACAAAAGATACGCTTCCATCTATTTCACGTTAATATTGACGTTTGAAATGCCATATCAGTTTAAATTGTTCAAAATAGACTCTAGTTAATGATATACTGATCCCGTATCCCACTTAACTTTAAAATTACTATCCTCATTAAACTAATCCTTCGGTACGTGTAGTCGGCTCTGAAAATGGTACTCTGGCTTATAATGTTCTGGCAGCTGTATAAAGGATTGAAGAATCTCTCCAACGATTACATTTAATGGACACCGCAATGACTCCTAGTGACTACTATCCACGTGGTCCGATAAAGGAACGATTGCCAGGCGTATCGGTTCGAATTGAGTTTGGTACCAGATCGATATACCCAGGAGTTAATGGTGGTTACGTAGCAGCAATGCTGACTCGAATCGCAGATAGGTGAATGGACTGACGGGAGACTAATTATAAAATAATCCAAAATGGAGACCTAGCTGAAGTCCTGTCCGCTGGTAATCTATATTTATAGATATAGTAATCGTTAACGTGAATCTTTATAAATAATTAAACATCTGTAAGAATATAAAAATATTTTCCTAGAAACTGTTGATATTACGAATGAAAAAGAAAAAAAGTTCCAAATTTCCGAGGTACGAAGTTACAGGTATAGCGCGATAATATTAGTTTCGAAATAAAAAAAAAACTTGCTCAAGGCTACTTCAATCGTAATGCATATTTTAGTATAGCGAGATTTGTGATTATGTTCTTGTTGAATGTTGGCTAATTAGTCTAGTCGAATAAAGCAATTTGGCAGTGATGGGCCTATAGCCGCAATGCTTACCGTTAAAATTCGCCATTGCATTGGATACCGTAACGTAACGTAACGACGTGAAAGAGCACAGCCGAGCGCACGAGATATCAGAAACGGTATCGTGTAAAGAAACGGTAGAAAGCATCATGGCTATGTCGAACCTTACCTGGATTGTTATCTGCATTGGAGCTGAAGAGAACGCAGAGTCCAGTCTCATAGTTGACCGCCTGGCAGGAATCATTCGCCTGACATGTTTCCAGGCAATCGGTAAGCATCAGCGTCCCGGGTATAGACTCGAGCATGTTTTTAGGTGCTGTGTAAACATATCCGGTGACCAATTCGAAACCGACCATCTCTGGATCGCACTCATCGGAAGCTGCAGATGGACCGGTGTAATCCGGGCCGGATACACCAGACGGTTCAGAGGCTGATACCACTGGAAGATCCTCCGTTGTTGTCGTTGAGATACTGGATATTGCCAGTAGTAATAACGTGAGGAAGTAGCGCTGTGAGTTATTCATCGTCAGGCCAACCACCTTATTAGCTCGTTATCTGTAAAAGTAAATATGTAGATTTTGTGTTAAATCAATGTTTGTACCTTGACTAACTTCTAGAGAAAAATATATACAGCGGTACTCTAGATAATTTTCACTCTGTTGGCACAGGTCCTTTGCGCTTCGTAAAATATTTTTTCATTATACAGAATCATGTATGACTTAAATTACCTACAGGTTAATTCCGGCGAATTGTATACCAATGCAAGGTGAAGTTTCGGATAAGAGCGTTGAAAACTTTGTGCTTAACGGATCATCGTTTTGAGTGAAAAGTCAGGAGGGGAGTATGAAAGTTTTGTCGAGTAGGAATACCAGGGGTGTAGTGTTGGGGATGTGTAAACCATAGAGCTAGGATAGGGAGTGAAGCAAGTGGAGTTAGAAGAGCCTGGTTGAAGTCACCGATGCGTGGAATAGATCGAGCGAAGAATATTTTCCTATAATACAGGCAGGCGTAGAGTCTTACTACTAAGTCCAAAGGGTGGAAAGTGATGGAGAGAGAAGAAACATATAAGGAATCCGAGGGGAAGGAAAGTCCACACCGAAAAATCACTGCGCTATGGCGTTTATTCGATAAACTGGAAAAACATTCTTACACAATTCGATGCAGATTCTACGAAAGGAAAATAGTCGCGCACGATAAAATTTCCCTAGGGCAGGAAGTATTCAAACACACCTGACTTCCGCTAGAATTCCCTGCACTTTTATAGAAAGTATCAATAAAACCTGAGTATTCAGCCATAGCGTGTCTGCTTATACAGGTCATAGGTTCCAGTCAATTTTGACGGCTGCCATATCAATCGTTCTGGCTACACGTGTCGTAGTTGAGATAGTACAGAAAAAGTTTGATGCGTATTTTTACAGCATAGACAATTCGCATAGACAACTCACGATTTTGATTCACCGGTATGTTTGTCTTTCTCTTACCCGCGTATAATACATGTCGCTCTATCTCCCTCGCACTCACGGCAAGTATAGAAAACGCAAATATCCTAAGAACCTTTGTATAACCCCTGTCGTGTGGATCGATAAAATTGGCAATTTGCCACATCGCTTGGTGCTTAACCAAAGTGACTCTATGACAGCTGTCAAAAGTGACAGGTGGGTTTCATCCGTGAACTACCGATGATATAAGCTTGGCTACGTAACACCCATAAAAACACCACATATTCCTGATTCATCCTGAGGATATACCATCCAGAGGTCTTTCCTATTATATTTCTGTTAAATCTGCGAAACCGAAGAGTTTTTGCATCGTCACGTAGGAAAGTAGATTTTAACGATCTCTGAACTTTCAACAATACCTGAACAACAAGAATAAGCCCGAGGGAATGATTATTCTCAAAGCGAACTGTACACGGGTCTGCGTACGACGATTCTCACAATCTAACCGTAACCACTAATTATTTATCCCGTGCGCGTAGAAAATTTTAAATTCACTTTAACCGATCAATATATAGCAAGTTGAGTACTTGCTTCTGTTCGATGCTAACGGTCACCGGTAACTACCTGCTGCCAGCTACTCTTCTCCACGGGCGTTCGTTCACGTCTGATTGTAAGAGGACCCAGCGCGAGGCCCAACTGAATAAGGAGGACAGCGGAACGGTACGCACTGGGGGCCTAACCGATCAGATCATCGGGATCCCAGAAGAGCGTCTTTCCCGAGCAGTAATTTTCAAGCGATCAAAGCTCGCGCTCTCCCGTTCTTCGCTTATTTACGCGTAAACCTCCGAGGAAGCAAAAACCTATTCGGCAGTTGGATAAATCGACTCGCCACGCCTACAATGATCACTCGTTCCATGACATACGAAATCGGCAATTTTACATCTCTCAGAGATACACGACCAATCGTACAGTCGCGATCACATTGCATGAGTCCCCTTTAAACGATCGGTAAGAGATCGACGATTCCTCGTTTAACGGTATCTACAATTTACATGTAATCATCGCTCCCCATTGCACGGACGCATCATCCCAACACGAAACCCATACGTGTGGCATCTCGTAAGTCACTGCTGGAAATGACACTGAATCGTTATATAATCATTGACAGTCTCACGATTTAACGTAAAGAAGATCGGTAATTTTATAGGCGATCTTCAATAATTGGCAAAACGATTTATCCAGCAGCTTATATTATTATTATTATATATACGCATATATAGATATATGCAGATGGGATACATACCAGTCCAGACTGACGCGTCCGTAAGACGTTAACACGGTCGAGCGCAGCAAAGAGAGGCAGAACAGACGCACGTGTGAGCACCGCGACCTAGGCGTCAGTGATGTCTCTGAATATACTGGTTGGCTATCTTTCGCACACCAGGTGCCTACCACTACGTCACATGGCGAAGTAACGGTTTCTCGATGTTCCATCGAGCTCAATCGCAATCACACATTCTTGCCGCGTCCTCACGGAATTTTGTTTAAAATGAGCGCGAGTTGGTACGCCTGTATAACAGTGTACCGTATGTGTCTACGCATTGATTGGTACGTGTAGTTGAAACTCACGCGCGAACAATCACTATGGTCAATGATCATCAAGGAGTGGGATATTCATTTCTGAGCTAATTGGCTCGTATTCGCATTGTTATCATCCTTAATAAAGATACCAATCGTTTTATAGACTTTGAATGGGTCCCCGTTGGAGATATTGAGCGCGCGTGTTACTTTCCTCGGTAACGATTTATGACGACCCACTTGATTCTTTGGGATTGTTTAACAAGCCGTTACGATAATCAATTTGGTGACTCTTCATCGTCCGACGAATTTACTGTTGTAACCTGGTGAGACTATCGTGGGCGAGCTAATTGTATTCGATGACGGACATTTTTGTTATGGGATCATTAATGTTCGGGTTAGTTTAGCTCGGACAGGTCCTATCGGTCGAATGAGCCGTAACTGATATCTTGTTTATGTATATTATTTTCAATGAAGATTTTTTACTTTTTTTTATCCCATCTATTCTTACCTAGTACATCGATGTACGTTAACGGACGCTCTCTTATCGCTTAACGGTATTGGACGTTCCTGATAACGATTATCGGTTAGGTGGACACGCGAAATTATGCATTCAGAAAGCCGGAGCTGAAGATTTTTGCTCATTAGCCGTTCTGCGTTCCGCACTTCGAGGAATACGAGTGAGCGCCGATTGTCATTGCCGATAAAGAGAATGGATTTTGTCAGTCTCTTCCACGTGAACAAGTATCTGGATAAGGAACGCGACAGAGAGAGAGAGAGGAGAAAAAAATAGCAGGGAAACCGGCTAACTACGAGTAAATCATACCTGACCAGCGGTCCAAGCGATTCGTCGAAGTGAAGTTTGCCGCTTTGCGAGAGTAAAATTGAATTTCATAGAACTCAAGCAAGATGAGACCCAATGTATCTGGTGAGTTTCGTCATGTAATTATTACGTGATTGATGATAGATGGCGAAGGGATATTTTAACCAGACGCGTGTGGGCAAGCGGAATCGATCGGCAAACCGGGAGGATTGTAAAAGCATCTGTTAATGGTACGTTGTGTGCGACTGAGCTCGCGGTGCGTCGACCAGGAAAATGCGAGTTGGATAACCAGGAAACTGGTTTATGCGTGGCTGCGCTCTGGCTCTAAGTGGGTACTACTACCTTCTATAGTCGGAATACGGATACTGTTAGAGAGGCACCTACCAACTACCTAGAAAACACATCGGGCGACGCGAAGGCGGTTACAGGTAAGGATGCTGTTGCGAGAGATCAGAGGGGTGGTGTAGTAGCCAGGTTTAGACTTTAGAGATGCTCCTTATAACCAGGTAGGACAGTAGCGTTGGTACGAGCTGGAATTAGGATTGCCTAGGAGGACTAGGCAAGATGGGTTACGAGATCCTCTTTGTCTATCGATAACATTTATGTACGGGGTAAATCGACTTGTCTTTGGCTGATTTATCCTTCGACAGGGGTGCGCAAAGTAATGTGGTAATTAAACTTTAGTCACATTATGCAAGGGCTCTCTGGGTATGTCAGAGGAGATTGATGTTAGTCCGCCCTTCATTCCCTTCGTACACTTCCTCCCTTGGAGCTGTTCTTATCGTGACGATACAAAAGGTGGCGTGTACCGTACTCGCTATTCAATCGTGATTAAAGATCTTGTCACGGAGCTGGCACCACGCTCTGTTTGCTTTATCTTAAGATTTGCATAGGTTACCCGCGGAGTGTGTTTCTCTCCTCATAACTTCTTTATTTTTACTACTCGCGTCCACGCGTCCAGGGAACGCGCACAGATATCTGGATCGTGTAACCAACAGTCTTGGATATGGCTCTTGGATACTCTCTATCTTCTCCATACGTGGTATACCTATATATATCTACGTATGTGACCACATACCTATATCACTCCGTCTAACCTCCACACGTGTGTACATATAACTAGGACCGCGTGGATCGTCGATCGTGCTACGTGCTGGTAACCACTACGTGCATTTCTCACCTCATCCTAAAGGTGCATCGGCGTTATCGAATCTTACATGGAAATGCTGAACGATCCGTGCAAATACGCAGAGTCCGATCAGCCTCCGGGAAAAGTCAGGCTCGTTTCTCAGGTGTCACTTCGGTTCCAAGCGAATCGCAGGAAAGCACGAGAGAGTCAATAAGCACGTGACGCTCAGGAGGATAGTCATGATTTTACATTGCTAGCTACGGTTCAACGCACTTTTCCTACTGCTTGTACACAAGGTTGTAGAACAGCCCTAAAGGCTTATGGTAAGGTTGGTAGGTAGATGGGCAGGTATGTAGGTAGACACCCGGGACTTACCTACCTACCTTCCAACCTTACTCCAACCACTTTTCGATTGTCATTACCGTTGCTCCTCTGTTCGCCACTTAGATGCACTGCTGGCTTCAGGTTTATTGCACTCCGCGGTAGCTGTCGTTCTCTATTGGATATTACAGGCTCGTAATATCTATGGCAATGACGATGAGTTATCGATGTTACTTCCCGTATAGAAATATTTGACTTTCGCTTCCTCTCTTCTTTATTTAGTACGTATGAACTCTTTCTTCGTAGCTTTTCATGCCACGGTTATTCCTAGATTCCTTATTCTTGATTCTCATCGATACAGTTTCTGTTCGAATGTAATTTCTTTGTTTTTATTTCCTCCTACCGACAGACGGTCATTTATTATTACGCTCGATTTACCTAATATCGCCAAAGCACTCGGGACTCCTCGCCGTTCCACTTACTTAAGCGCCTTACGTCTAGCACTTTTGAAAGCTCTTCTTCACTTTTAACATCGCTGTCATATCGACGCGGGCAACAGTTGCAATGCCTGTGAAATTTTATCGGTTTTACGCTCGTTATACGGGAGTAACGACTTAAGGAGATACTGCCATTAGATTTATTAGTAATCTCCACGACATTACTGTTGCAACGTTTAATGGCTTGTACGTTGTTAGCGTCGCGACGTCTATTGGTATATCGTGACGTGGTAAGATGAAATTCGGTAAAAGCTTCCCAAGCGCACTAGTGGGGACGGTAGAAAAGCGATATGAATTTATCTTATGGATTCATGAATATTCCTATTACTTTTTGTTTTCCCATCTACCGGACCGACAGTTTTACGTTACGACGACGTAGCGTTTTTCAATGCTAACAGCCGCAGGCGCCAATGTTTTATAGCACGAATAGTCAATTCACTTCGTTAGCGTGGCGTAAAATTCGATAGACATCCAATTATTATCATTAAAAGGACGGGACTCGTATGGAATTTTTCATTCGTACCGCGACCGACCCACGTACTGGATCCATACAGAGTATAGGGATTCACTTTTCTCTATGAAAACAAAAAAGCAACGAAATTCAAAACGTTCCGTGCGCCACACGCAAGGAAATTAGCCACCCGCTCACTAATTGCTGAACAATGTCTGTGTTGACACAAAGTTTATTAGCATCGTTAATGTATCAGAAAATGCAACGGGATTTTCGAATACACGTAATTCGTACTTTTAATAACACGGGGAATCGTAAGGACTGGCTAGACGCGTAGACAGCTGCTAGTTCGTATATTACGATATTAATAGGGTGGGAACTCGCTCCCTTTGCTTCAATGCATAATTTATTGTTTCCTTTATTTTTGCAATTTAGTCGATTCAAAAGCAATAGGTGCCGCAGCCTTATAAATTTTAGTCCCTACTCTTGCTTTGTTTTTTCTCTTGATTTTAATAGCTATAGATATATATACTTGGAACATCCCAGTCTGCCCTCCCTTTATTTTTATATATTTTTTTTTTTTTTCTTCAACCCACTTCGACATTTCTAAGCAGCGAAACGGGTATATCGCCATTTCAATATCCCAACGAACTTCCGCGGGTCTACATATTTTGAGAAAACAAGTTTCAACGGAAATAAAACGATCGCAAACTACCGAACTCATGCATAAAGATTGAAGACTTGTTTTAATATATTGAAGCTGGATGCTGAGGCTCATCCAATCGCAGCCACAGATCCTGCCCGAGCTTCCGTGATAATTAACACGTTCACTCATTTTCCTTTTTCAACTTTTCTAATAGGACGCGCCGGTAGGTATAACCAACATTCTAAAATTAACTCTCGTCCTCGCCAAGTCGTTTTACACATATATATTTCATAGACGTCCAGAACAAATTCCTACGATAAACTTTTGCGTATCTATTACGATTATTTTATACATAAACGTGCCATTTAAATAATATGTGAATATATACATATATATAATATTAGAAGGAAGCAAATATCTCAACATTATAAATTTCGACCCACCTCGTCATTGCTCATAATAATTATTTTCCCATATGTGCATCTATGGTAGCTGGTAGTGAACTAGCTGGTAGCTAGCGGCTACTGTCTGCAATGATTTATACCAATTTCAGCGACGATTCTCATTCAAGCATGGCGCTTCCGTCTTGGGGCAAAGTGATCCTCGAGTAAAGCCGGTACGGCTACATAGTACATTGCTGTACCGAGAAACGGCATTGCTTGAGTTTTCTAACATTCACTAAGCATCTCTTTCTAATGTCCAAGACTCGTGATGCTTAATCTGGTCAAGCGGTGGTTGAATTTTTTGAAAGGTATAAATAACACGTGATTTCAACTGCGCACGATTTCTTAGGAACTACTAGGATCTTATAAGGATCCACGTGCTAATTATTGGAAAGGAATAATGTTGTCGGCTAGAGAATTTTTTTTTTCAAAAATCAACAGTCCCGTTAATAAAATTTCCCTTCGACCAGGAGCACTCATTGTACTCAAGCATTAGCAGTTACGAGCCACGATTAAAGAAACATCGATCGTCGATCATCGTCCGGGCATCAATGGCGCCGACGGTATTGGTCCAGGACTCGGTATGCTGGAACGATTTGTTATCAGGGCCCCCCCAGGTCAAGTGTTTCCACGAGGTGTGAACTTTCACTCAGCCTGAAGACGGGTAATATGTCATTATACGTATACGAGGTACAGCCAATGATGTGGAAGCGTAGATCAGTCATACAGGAGGTTGTTGGTCCGCGTTCATTAGTATGAAAAACACGTAAGAGATAAGTGATGATCGCTTATGGTTAATGTGATAATCTAAACTCTCGTTTTAACAATTTATCGAACGTCAGAGTTTGATATCGTAATTCTAATGGGAAGAACATATGTGAGAGCTTATTCATTCTGAGTGACTTGTACGTATCTTCATTTATATATATATATATATATATATATATATATATGTATATAGTAGTCGTTATTAAGATAGATTTTCCTACTGGCACTTATTGTACGCGAATTCGGATTATTTGCTAACATTAAGAGACCGGAATTTAGTGCAGCACTAAATTTTGATATATATATATATATACATGGATATAGGATTTGAGGAACGTCTAATGGCGTCGTCTATTCATCATTCGATTTCCAGGACGGTGACACGTGGAAACAATAAATGTTCGAGCTTCTACCTAGTGAAGCGCAGAGCTTACGAAGTTGCCCTGTTATTAGATGAGGAGGGTGCGATGTGAAAATATAATTTCCGTTCTGGGAACTTGCTGGGATCTGTCTCTATTACTCCTGCGATGATGAAGACAGGAGCAAGTACCTATAGCATATAGTAATGTGTAGGTACGTATAGATACGGCTTATCTGTACACACGTATAAATTCCAAATGGCCTTAGGTACTTTGTGTAATTCTCGATGAAAATTGCCCACTGGCAATTATTAATTAAGCATATGCAAATTCAGTGCACACGTTGAACTCGGAATTGTAATGTCAGCGTGAAGACGCTTTACGGAATCTTGCTTAGTTGGATAAAAGAACGTCCAATGAAATATTACATCGAGCAGGAAATAATGTAGACGTAGGGGTGGGAAGGGGTGGAATCGAACTCTGGAAATTCGAGTAAATCCTTGGAATTTCTCTAGTTGCCTTTTCTGGTGAAAATCGAGGATCGAGGTTCGAGGGTGAATCCTGACGTATAAGGGTGCGGGGCAACCCCTTCCGGCTATTAGATTTAAATTTCGGTGAAATTCTTAACATAGCTGAAGACAACGGCACGTGGGAATGGGGAATAAGTAATGGACTATACGGACATTAACACCATTCTATTTTACATGGAATCCCATGAAAATAGTATAGGAGTATACGGTATACGTTGTATTTACCATGTATTTACCATGTATATTTATTAATCCGTGCAAAAATGAACGAGTGCCTGGAAAAAGTTTTTTATGGGGTGGTAGGTTGAGAATAAGAAAAAAAAAGGATTATTTTTTTCACATCTCAACACCGTCGGCTGCTACTAATGGGTTAAACAAAGAGGGTCAAAGCAACCCCCTATGCTTGGTAATATTTTCGGGAAACAATACTACGCGTATTAATCAGCCTTTCGCGCTTGCTTATTCATAATTTAAGCGGCTTTCGAGGACTTTGGGAAAAGTGCGCCAGGCATCGCGACGGTGCGGGGTCACCCTTTTCCGAGTGAGAATGTAACTGTTGGATTTATAGTACGGGGTGGGTTGGTTTCCTTGGTTTTTATTAGCAGCGTGATTTACTAGGTGGTGGTATTATTACCAGAAAAGCAACAGCAGCCACCCAGAATCCCTATATCCAACCACCCAAGTTATCCCATGGACCACCCTCTAAAGCTCAGATCCAACCACCTTTAAACCCACCAGTCAGCTGCTCCGGATATATTTGTATTCGCATATTATACGTGTTAGCGGTTAGGGTTGTTAAAATTACAGTTAACTACACGATTTACCACTATCTACCAAAGTTACGTTCATCCAATTCGAAACGCGCGATATGATCTTCGCAGCATCCAGTTGGTATGAAAATATCCCTATATCGAGCATACGTATATATACGTACGTACACCGGGAGCAAATACGAATTTACAGGAAGATGAACGGCAACTCGATATTTCGAGGTTGGCTCGACTAACTGAAAGAAAATCGATGCCACCACCCATTCTATGCCCGGCATACAAATGTTGACGCAATAATACCGCAATTGGCATTCACGTGCAAAACACACCGCATGACAAACAGTTGCATGTCTCATAAATGGATTCTGACAGAGTCCCAATATACGTATATTGTATCCCCAAGAGCATCTTAAAATACCAGAACGACTTTCAAGCAGCTAACAGAAAGTTCATGTGTAACCACCGACTACCACACATAATTACATTGTAATTACATCTAAATACAATTACTCAGGATCAGAAGCAACATCACCGTATCCAATTAACGTTTACTAGACGCAATACCTGTACCGTCCACTCTCGCTGACTTTGAAACGACTCTGTTTCAATTCATCGAAAGTCCACTCGGAACCCATAATACCATGCGTGGAAATAACCTTGTAATTATTTATTTAGTCCGGGTGCCACCATGCGTGTCGGCGGTACGAATCGTTTCGTAATTGGATGTAAGACTTGTTGGAAGTTAAAGTTGCGAGTGGAGTATACAGAACTATAGACTGGAACTATGGACACGACGAGTGTCTGAGACGAGATGAAAAGCTTGATGAGAGAGAGAGGGAGACAGACAATGTCAGAGAAACAGTGGACACGCTTCAATCCAATTGAGTCTCGTTTAATTCAATTTTCAGAACCAGCATGTCGGCACGAACCAAATCATCGAATGCGGTGAATGAGATGGAATATTTTTTTCTTTTTTCTTTATTCTGTGAACTACAAAACGGTAATGGGTATTGTCTACTATATTGCATTAGACTTCCGAGTTTCCGTTTATATATGCTCAGGAATTAGGAGGCTATAAAAAAAATTGGCTTTCGATGCTAAACAGAAACCGTTGCTTCCACATACTGTCACGCGACAGACGAAGAATACAAATTGAGGGTCTCGTCTCTCCTGGTATATACGTCCACACACTGCATACCTAGGCTTCCCGGTGGCCATTTTCTCCCGAGTTAAATTTCTGCGACTCACTCGTGACATTGACTAATGTTACCGGAATGAATTCGTGTCTTAGCCTCCCGTGTGCAACCATTTATATGAAAAAAGCCACTATGAGCTTTACTAAATCCATCCGTCCAGTTTTCCTGAGCGAATTGTGAGCTTCTTTCTGAAGACGTCGACGACTACGCTGCCTTACGAGCTTTTTGACCTAAGAGCATATGACGACATTGTCATTTTCCACGTGATGCAACTGTAGGCTATCGCGAGTGGCCATCATGTTCATTCTACTTTTGCTCACTGGGTAATGGAGTGCGATTGGTGCAATTGGCGCAATGCTGTATACGTATATCTAGACCAAGTATCCATGTAAGAGTAAAGTGAATTCTCAAGAATTTTGTACTAAAGGACAAAAAATTGTGAATGCAATTTATTAGAGCATCCTTGCAGTCTAAAAGTAGCAATGCTAATATATTTTCAAAAAAAATGAAAAGATCCGAGTGACAAGGATGAACGAGCAATTCGGATACAAAAAGCGGATGTTATAGAAAAAAAAAAAAAAAAAATGAAAACTAAAATTAATCACGTTTCGAAGGATTCATCGAATATTTCGTAATTTTCGTATTGAAAAAGATTATTTGCCAGTCGCAAAAAGTTACATTTTGACGCACGTCGAAAGACCTTTGACAAAAAAAATTCAATGGCGAGAAACAACTCAGCCAGCTGTAAAATTGTAATTCATTTTTTTATACGCTATTATCTAACGGCTGCTACAGACAGGAAACTCTTCCGCTTGATCTCCTATCCGAATTTCTCTGTCTCGTGGATCACTGAGTATGAGATTTAAAAATGATATTTAGGTCAGCCTCGCATTGTATTCACATGAATTAATAAATCATTTTTTTACACAGCTGACCTTTGCCGTATATACCTATATAGCTCTCTAACAGATACTCTCTTACAGTCCAAAAAGAATCAATTAGCATTTGACATTTTTTTTTTTTTTTTTTCAAAATTCAGTTACTATTCAAAATCCTCATTAAAATTCCATGTCAAAAAATCCCGTGTATCCACATATAATATGCGCGGGTACAGTAAGTCTCCAGGTCACGTACTTGTCACGCGTGTGCAGAACGCTCATCTTATTCTCTTTACCCTCTTTACGTAATCATCCCAATGCAGCATAATGATGCGTACAATATCGCAACGGTCAGCGCTTGTTAATCTAGAGAACGAAACAGCGTCCACGTAACGTCCATTTAACTGTAGAAGTTTTTGCACTTCACGGCTAAACTGCTGCTTCTGACAGTACGGGAGCCGCATCGACTAAAATTAATGGATTAAATATATATATGTGCAAGTTGGATTATATATATATATATGTAAGTTGTATACCAAGTGTTATATGGTACCAAATGTAGATACGACAGCCGACACTGCTTAACGGCGTCCCGACGCTAGCGACGAGGACACTGGGAAGGAAAATGAGAAAAATGAAAGCCATTTCAACGTTGTCCCTTCGTACTTTAACAACGCGACCAGCCAATACACATTTATTGTACTAGTGTAGCTTTACTCTTGTTTTTGTGACTTTTTGTTACACCATGACTATTGAAACAAACCAAGTACTATTTAGAAGCTTGTAACGATCGCGAAACGGTAAAAAGGGTAGCAGTGAACAGTGACTGAAATCGTACCAATGCTAAATTGACACACTTCAGCAAGAGTACTCAGAATAACGTAGCGACACGCAGTATTGTATATCCGCTTTTATTTCCCGTCATCAAGAGAATTTGTCGCGTTCGTTACGTAAAGCGTTGTTCGCTTGATGTGGATATAGGGGACAACTTCAACAGCCATTTTTTTTTATCCAACTCGAGCGACAGAACTTTCTCACAAGCATTGTTTTATATCTCGTTTATACCTGGTATATTTTCACATTGCTACTACCCGTTCCAGCCTCCGCTCACCATCTATTAATTCTCACGTGTTATCACGCCAAGCGATACTTCAACCATGCCTGTGGATGTTATTATCTCAGTGTGGTTATCAAGAGCGTGATTAAATCCTTAATAAAGAGCACTCGAAAGTGCCCATTTAGATACTAGGCCACTCGAGGAAATTCCGTATACCCTCAACTAAAGACCTACTTCTCTGGATGGATCAGTCGTCCATTGATACTGGACACGAGGTGGTGGTACTAGGTACGACTGGACTCGACTCAATATCCCATCTAACCCTGGTCTCTCCAGCATCCAGCATCCGACCTAAACTGGCTGGTCTCCTATTTCTAGGGAAATCGAACCGGCGTAACCGAATAGATTGTCCAGAGACGACTAAGCCGCTTTACCTTAAGCCTCCGCTCCATATCACCGATATTACTCGGACCCTCTTGGACCTAGTGAAATTGTTTGTTCGCTGTGGTAGCAGCAACTGAATAAACAGAGAGACGAGTCAGGGTGTATATAACACATATGTGTATCATAACGTATTTAGCAATCCGAAAATTCTAGCATCACGTGCAACAGCAACCCTAGTAGTAATGAATTCTGTGTCACGTGATTAATTGATTTTTAGCGTTTTCATTAATTAACGATGACCCTGAGTGATGTGGTTAATTAAAAGTATTACGCTTATAAGAATAATGCATTCTGACGCTGACGTCATTCACTGTAGGAATATAACACGAGGTAAAGAGAAGTCGTGAAAAATGAAGGAACTTCTACCTGGCCCTTCTTATACGCGAACAAACAACTTTCATGTATACCGCATTATCTAACGTACAAGCATCGCCTTTGTGAAGACTCGCCTTTAGCCACTCGCACGTGTTACCTTCGCCGGACCTTATATCAAAGAACGCAGAGTCTTCCTAGACGAGTAGCTTGAGCGAGTAACGGCGACATGAAAGAGCAAATTCCATCCTATGTCCCTCTAGTACCTCTGCAAGTCTTCACCCAGTGCCCTGGAGCTCTAGAAATTCATAGGACTCGAGATAAGGGGTGATAACGTAAAAGCGACAATATCATAAAGGAACAACAACAAATGTTGTTTTATGATTTTACACATTTTTTTTCCTCCCGTTTCATTCGTCAGTGATGCAAAAGGTTCGTCAACGCGACTCGTATCTCTTTTACCTACACAGAAGTTTCTGCTTTCAAACTAATCAACCAGCTAGAAAAAGCGTATTATCTTTCAGCCTCACCGATACGTGAACGACTGGTTACCTACGCAGTGTCCCGCCTGCAATACGCATGCATCTCTGCGAACCAATAGAAAACGTACAATCTACATACGATAACATTTTTCCCACTGAAAAATGTAACGGTAACTTTTTTCCCTGCGTCAAAAAGCACCGCTACAAAAATCCTCAGCCAATTCTCAATGCTGCACACTGTCATTCATCTCGTATACTGATTCCCAATGACGTAGGACATATCAACGAGATCTCATCTCGATCGGACAACGAAATCCGTCAGATTCTACAGGGTGTTACGTACGTAGGTAACGTAGGTGGATATATCCGTAAAACTAAGTAGCATCTGACACGGAGAAAGGAAGTCATATCTCTCCGCGGTAAATCCGCTGTGAAAATGGAAAGAGCAACACACGTAATACCAAAAGCCCATTTGAAATATTCCAAAGTCATATCGGTTCCACGAGAGAACACACGCGTATCCCATTTATCTAATCTGGTTATTAAATTAAAAAAAAATTTAATTTACACCGAAATTCACTACGACAATGATAATCAGTATTGGATCAAAAAACCTGTTTAATCATTATCACAGTCATTAACTACCTCCTAATCCCAGTGTACACTGTACTAACGAGTTCTTTATAAAGAATCACTCCCGATGACTTTTATTAACGTGTTCCTATGATCCATTTGGTCTGCCCGTTAAAAGATAGGCGAACCGGTCTGCCCGTTATTCGCTGTGATTCCAAACTAATTATGTTATATCGTTCCGTAATAGGATTGCCGGATTAGCTTAACCATGCGTTACCATACGGTTCGCCATACGTTCCTGCCATGTGTCAGGCACATGCGTTTTCCCGTGGTGGCGAATTGCCATACGCACTTATACGCGTGTATACATATATATATTTATGCATAGAATTCTGTAATATGGTAAATATATATATATCTATATTGTGCATAAGAATTCCCTGACTCTATGCTTGTCTACTTTCTTCCTTCGCAATTATCCTTTTCCCACACACACATCGTGCCGATGTTGTTAATCGTTCGAAATCCATATATGGTCATATAGTTAAGTCACTTCCCTATCTGTGCTCTGCGTCAGCCGGTCAGTGATCGTAACTGTTTTTTATCCTGAATGATGATACCTTAAAAGTAACCAGGATATGCGTAATATTAAATTCATTGGAATTTATCTTTTTCTACAATATTGCATAATAATTATATACAATGTATATAAACACGTATTATTATCTTATACTGATTCTCTACAGTTCGCTACGTGGATTCGCTACGGTGGACGCGATTTCAAATTTGTTGGGAAGTTTAATCATCTGCCGACGGGATGAACTTAGTGGGGAGTATCGTCCGGGCAATTTTGCTACTTAATGTTATTTAATAACTTTTATGAGACGCGACGTTACCGCATCGACGCTATCTGAAGATAAGCCCGATAATACTTATTACCGTTTTCTTGGGCGTAAAGAAGCTTCGCCCTGCTGTATGGAACCTTCTTTAATATCTGTGTATATATATATATGCATGTACGTGGTACCTTTGACACTGAGTAACACAGGTGACTCTATAAGGACTCTCGTGAGAGAATTTCGAATTACGAAAGGACTGGCAATTTGAGAATAGCGAGACATCGCAGCAGGGATTAGATTCCTTATCTAGGAATAATTCCCAGCTAAGTACATAGGAATGTACATTAATCTAATAGCACAGTGCATGTGCACCTCCTAGAAATTATGTTAACAATGCCATTAAGGTTCCTGTATAACGCTGCTAAAAGTATAATATTTTTTACTTCCTCCCTCTTCGTCCCTCCCCCGAGCCCATCAAAATACCTCGAGAATGTGCAGGTATGTGTGTATACGTGTATACACATATACAGCGGCAGCTCTTGGTTCTCGAAATTGCAGTCACAATTCTTCATGAGACAGATATTACAGCCTCGGTGAAATGCTCAGCAGTGCGCCTTCAATTACACAGAATGCATTTAAACTCAATACACCTGCCCGCGCATAGTAAACGCAAAAGCCAACCGCGTTACGGGATGATCTCCGCGTTGGGAAATTTCCCATGTGCCGTAATAAACGTGACGTCATTGTCTGCGTTAAAGCTCTCGCCCCCTTGCTGGGTATAAACTATGCCGTATCGCTTTCGCGCGAGATACGTAAACAACGAGATACATGTAAGCACAGTACATAAACAAGTATACATATGTAAATATAGGTATAGTCGGCTAAGTATATCTATTGGCATACGATAAAATAGCGCAAACAAAACGTCTGACAAGAGATTGAAAGCAGGCAAACTGAGAAAGAATAAAAGAATAAGGTCACGGATCGTTATGAAACACGTAAGAATAAGAGGAGGGAAGAAATGGGCGAAAACGCATTGCTGGTTCTTGCGTTCAGAAATCATGAAGCAACATCGTTATGGGTTTTCTTTTTACGATACCGCGGAGATTAATATTCGCGATAGTTAAAGACTGCAAAATACGATTTTGCAAAGGATGAGCCTCACGAGTGTCGTATTGTCCCACATGTGGTATACATGATGAACTATAGCGATAGTCTAGGTGGTAGGTATCGTTGTTGTCGGTTGTAGCCATTGTGGGGCCACTCGGGTGAGCATGCAAGCTAAAATGAAAAATCAATACTCCAATCTCGCGGAGACGTATTGTCGTCGACGTTGGTGCTGTGCGGTATCGAAGGCGGAAAGGGCCGAAATTACGGGGAGTAGGTATAAAAGACAAATTTAACCGGAGATGGGAAGTTATAAAATTTATGACGCGCCAGTGCGAAGCCGGTCATTACTCGTGAAACTTTGTTGGTACATAAAACAAGCGCCATTATGACTGATTACGCGAATTTCACACAAGCCGACTATACAATGCTTGTAAGATGGCTTATAAAAGAAAAAGAGCAAGGAGGATCGAGATATGAAAATTAACATTGAATTTTTATTCAACGCCCATAACAATTTACGTATAATATTTTATAAGGACGCGGATGGAAAACGTATTAATTCCTACCTTGGATACCGTAGTCATGTCTAACCAACATTAAGGCTTCTTCTCAAAGTCTTAGAAATTCAATGACGAATAACTTACAGGCACCCTATTTCCACCCTCTAGCCGTCTTTATAAAGATAGTTACGTCAGTGGCTTCTACATCATGGGATTAACTGTTAGAGCAGTTCGCGTGAGTTTGACAAGGAAGAGAAGGGAGAAGAAAGAAAGCGAAAAGAAGTTCACGACATTATCGACAGAGTAGGTAGATAATAACTACGTGAATACATATACCCATAACAGAATACACCATAAAGGTACCACGGGCAGTCCGAGTATATACACATGTATATAGCAATGATGGAGAAAAAGAATAATGATTTGCAGAATGATTCAGCTCTGATATCGCTAAAGACATAAAATAGTAGGATATCAAGCGGCAGGCGACGCCAAGCATGGCTGCCATGAATCAAGACAGCGCTGATCTCAGGGCCAGGGTTTTACTTATATGGTGATGTATTCCGAGCGCGCAGTCATCTAGATATATCGGGTTATCTCATCCGACACTATGCCTTACTACACCACGAAATACCCCCTCCCTTATTTCTGTTCCACCAACTATACGTGATATAGTTATACATTATTCGATATTGCAGCATCACGAGTTCCAGTACGATATTCTCATTGTATGCCGCAACGTAGCCGGCACAGCGCCGCCGCAGCGGGGCAAGTACAATTCAATGTACAATGTTTGAACATTACTTGAATGCTTAATGAAGTCGTGTCTTATATCGAACAATGCCTCGAACCATTCGCATCTAAATCCCTTCTATAAACCTGCTCTGCGTCTCCGCCATCCTCTTCTTACTTTAACCTCATCCCTTATCCCTCTCTTCTTAATCCTGTGTGTGTGTACATTGCCTTTTCCTTTTTCCACTTGTCAAGCATCTTTCCTCTTCATTATATAAAGAACGCTTTTTCCCCTTTGTTCTCTCACTATCTAACCCCGTCACTCCTTTACCCTCTTAAGCTTCTCTTGCAATTCCTCAATCTCGAACGAAGCTCCGGCCGCGACGCCTGGCGTCGTTATTGCCGTATACAGCGATGGTTCGTGTCTCTGACCACTTGTCATCGATTTTCGATATGGACGAGTTAAGTATACGAGAATTTCATTTTTACATATAATTTGGTATACTGGTCCACGCGTATTATCTTTTCTCTTGAAAAAAAAATAAATCTTATCGAACTTTGTCAAAATATCTTATTTTCGCTCTTTTCACGTTGTTACACTCGTTCATTATATGCATAGCAATCCACTTCAGCATCACTTTTCAAAAAGCTATGCGTTCCCCACTCGTACCACGATAATCAAGAGAGCCATGGCCCACGGCGCGATACTTCTTCCCGATACGAATGCAAAGCTATTCTTTATTTTCTGAGAATAAGGATCGATCGACTAAGAGCGCTTACCGATCCACTCAGTATATGTGCTCTTGGTAGGAAAGGTCAGGAGATCGTCAGGCTCCCTTCTTTCAGTACCGAAGGCATCCGATAGGTCCGTCTCTCTTACCTATATCTTTATTTTTTGTCTTCCTTCCTCTTATCCTTCTCTTCTCTCGTTCCACTCTTCCCTCGGATCTCCGGTGAGGAAACGTTCTCGATGGCCGATCACCCTCGTTAGGAAGCATCGTAGGAACTGTACGGCCCTGGGCGCACATCGTTCAGTCAATGCATGCGTGTGTCTTGGACTCTGTAAAGCCACTGGTAGTTATCTACCACAAGTGCATTGAGATCTTACCATGCTGCATTTCCAATGATTCATCTTGTGCGGTAGCTCGGCGGTTGCGGCGACTCTTCGCCTACGAAGGGATCCGGCGCTTGGTGTAACGACTAAATTTACTCGTGTGTTTATCACGTAATGATATTGCGGCAATAATTCGTCGGGTGGAGGGTGCAAAAGTGCGGAAAGGTGGAGAAGGATGAATGAAGTAAATAAAATAGAAAGAAACAGAGAGGGATCGAGAGAGAGAGAGAGAGGGGGGGGGGGGGCTAAGAAAGATAAAGGTGAAGAGAATTTATATATATATACACACACGTACTATCTTGGCCAAGACGTTTAATGTCGAGAAACGCGTTAATCCCCTAGAGACGACGATTTAATTCCACCCCTTTAGGAACCGTTGTGGGATTTATTGTTTCATCGCCTCCTGCGGACGGGGTGGTCTTGACGGAATCCCCCTGAGCTACTGACGGCGTCTGGCTGTATCACTAGGTTTATATCCGTCTGCGAATTTCCCTTGACAATTATATTTGCTATGCACTTTTTTACCTTGAAATATAATACGTTACGCTCAATGGTGTTATTTCACGGGATGCTTGTACTCTTTGAAATAAATAATACATAACACGTGCGAGGATATAAGAGTGTCCTTGTCAATAAGGGATGAAACTAAGTGACTATCGCTATGATATCAAAGCAACGTTCATTCGTATGCCCGTCGTCCACTGAATCCAATTGCAAAGACATTTCTTTCCCGAAGGACAGATAATAATTGAACGATAAAAAGCTATAGAATGATAACGAGTATACAGATAGTATCTCAGTTATTTCCGATGAAGATCTCGATGCGGGACCGACTCCTGTTACTCCGCAGAGATAGTCCGGACGTAACGGGAACACTTGGATTACGAAGTGCTCCAATCCTCCTCATATTTTATTTATTAATTTCACTCAGCCCCAGAGGAAGAGTCTCTTTCTTGGCGTTCACTTTTTGTATTAGCATTCATTGTATATCCATGTCGTGGCTAACCAAGAGGACAGGGTAATGCGGTTGTCTTGTAGCCAAGCATTATTTCGTCTCTCGATATTGGAACGGGGATATATATGTGTATATATATACAGTAATATTACCCCATGGCAGATACCTTCCTTACCATCCTCTCTTACCCTACATTCCTATCTGCAAAGTATATACGGAATACCGCTATACCTATTCTTCGACGTCCATCCAATATTCCGACTACGTGGCGACTTGCACTTTAGTGTGGAACTCTGCGACAGCCACCTACAAATAAACTAAACTGACTATCGGTCCCGGCGTTATCCAACGCGTTTCCTAAGATATCAGCAAGGGTGCAAAGGACGAAATAAAATCTCTTCAAGTCCCAATGGGACAAGAGGTGGGTATATTAGAAGAGTGCTTGGCAGAAGAGTCCATATAGAGACACCCTGCCATATTTCCTAGGGTGACAATTGCACTTGAGAGAATCATTCCCAAGAAGACATGGACCAGAGGCGGAGTAGCATCATCCCTTATAGGTCCTAGAGACATAGGAGGAAGAGAACCCTGACTTGGTCCAAGAGCTAGGCACGGTACCTATACCTATACCTATGTAGTCACTGTAGGATAAATTTGTGAAAAGAGGTAAAAAGATACGGAACCGAGTCAAGGGAATTCCGTTACGCACGGACCGAATTTCTCTTGGAGATAAAGTACAGTATCTATACGCATGTTCTATGAGTAAGAATACCGGACTCTTCTCATCCGTCTGTGTCTCCTATTCGCTCACGCATTATTCTCAATTCTCGACGCGACGCTGAAGCTTCCCGTCATAAAGCCATCGCCAGACACCCGTAGCCGGAGATCAATGGGACACGTTTCCAGCGTATTCGTGCAAGTATGCTGAATTATTGGTCATAGAAATACAGAGAGTAAGAGAGAGAGAGAGAGAGAGAGAGTAGGCAGAGGACAGCTATGGCATCGCCAGTAAAGATAAAGGAGTTGTGGAACGCGGGGAGTAAGAAACACGCGGAAACGGTGACAGTTCGTGCTGCAGCCATAAGAGCGATGCTATTTTGCCATTGATTTTTTTTTCTTTTTTTTTTTCATTATCATCCCTACTACACTTTGCCGTCTTACCTTCTTACCGCTCTATTCGTACCGCTAACCTAGGACTCTATTCGCCACTGATCATGGCCGCAGATACACCGGGAAGACTGCTAGACTTTGTAAAAACCATGAACGAGATTCTAGATGCGAAAAAGTGTAGACGCGAGGTGCCGCTCTGATGTATAACGTGAATTTACTCTAGGTAGGTTAGGTTGGGTAGTCGATGGTAGCCAGGTTGCATTATGACTGTATACTGTAGGGTGACGTGTACGGCAGGTGAAACTCTCTTATCTGAAAGCCAAGGCTTTTATTACTGTATAGATTCTTAACGTCCTCGGGATGTCATTTTTACTAGAGGCACGCAATAGGAAAAAAAATTTCAAGAAATTCTTATAGCGTGAATATTTCTTCCTAGGGGCTACGGATGCTTTTACACTTTGCCAAGGAAAACAGTACGTGTCGTGATTTTTATGGAAATATTTAAAATATTTAGAGTATAAATCAGTACTGATTTTGAACGAGGTATACGCTAGCTTTTAGAGAATAACGATCATGGCTGACGTGAATAACTGGAAGTTGATTACTTAATCATTAGAAATATGTCCTTTGTCACGTAATGATTTCTGCTGTCTAATGGAAACGAGCCATCCTCGCTTCCTCTTGATAAATATACGTCTGCTCAAGAGAGGTACATATGGCCCAAAAGGGTTTCAACAAAAACAAACGTTACAAGATCTCAGTTAGAGATAGATCGTTTTTGCGCAGCATCCATCTGGACCAAAGTTAACGATGGTATGTCGTACGATATGAAAATATATTTTATAAAACACCTGTAAGACTTGACGCGAGTCTCACGTCCCTTCGCAACGTCGAGGCGTCGAGACGTCGACGTCGGTTACCAGCCGTCGACGTTTCACCTTAACCCTGTAATACTTTTTCTCCAGGGAAATATTTTCCCATGAAAAAGCGCATAAAAGCCTCCGGTATATCCCATACGGATATCCCGCGTCGACAGTCACGCAGCGGGCTTTATTTTACGCGGTCAACAAACCGCACGTCTTGCTGTTACGTAACCGCTTGCGAAGTGACATAAGCCGTGTCAACCTATTTGACCGGGAAAATTACTCAGATTAGGGAATGTGCATTCTGAATTTCCATTAACTGGAACAGGAAGTGGAGAGCCGCTGTACCCCAATGCTGATCCTATCTCGGTGCCACGACTGGGCGCAACTACTGCAACTAATATCTTGTCCTCTGCAAAACCGGAATACGCCGGGGCTGCAACTTGTATTAATTACTGGGGACATTATGCCAGCCAGATTAGAAATCGAAAAAAGAACCTGAACTGTGAGAGGGTCAGAAGTAACAGATCACGTCGTGATCCTACGAGCTGGAGAGTAGTACATATAGATAGTACTACTTGCTCTTATATCCGATGCTTGGGATGCTGCATGATGTTGGATGCTGGGTACAGGATCCAAATCATGGAGAATTCCTCGATCTGTTATTTATTTAACAGCGTCAAAACTCATTAAACTCTTGCGATAATTAGCCAATACTTGTTGATTAATTGTTCGTTACCCTTGTACTGGTTGCATAAATGTTTATTATTATTGTATTGGTACAAATCGACGTTACGTCAAATTCAATGAAATTTCGGAAATTCCCAATGATATTTTTTGCTCGTTAAGTTATGCAATCACGCGTTAAATCATAGTCAAAGGAGATAGGGAATTTACTAGTTTTCAGTCGTTAATTGACTTGGCTCTTCTCGGGCAAAGTCGTAGGAGGGTGAATGGTTCCTGAAAGGCCGATCTGATCCGATCTACTGAATTTCAGGAATTGGCACAGCGTCATGACCATGCAAAAGTCTAGTTAGAGTTTGGCGCAAGCTTCTAGTTCCATGAAGATCGATAATTCCTTCCAACACTATATATGTATATATATTGTATATATTTTATTATATTTCATACCATATTTGTATTATATATATATTATATGCATACAGCATTTCGTCACGCAGATTCCATAATATTAAGTTACACCCTGAATTTTCATTAGAGATTTTATTCCTCTTCACACAACCCTCTTATCAATAAACAACCTAATCGCGAATGTGTACGCAACTGCTGGGGCGCCGTATGAATAAGTCGATTTTTCGCAGTCCGACGATAAAAGTAAACGCTGATTTCAATTTGTGTTGATTTGACGTCGACAAACACGAGCTTTAGTCTTCTCGCATCGGGTGCTTTTTATTTGCCCTGCTCTCACCCCAACCCCCCTTCCCACTTCATTTAACCCGACCGGGTTCACTGTTTGCAGTATTACTTGCAAAATGTTTCGTTTACATTTTCAGAGAATTTAAAAGAATTTTTATTTCCGGCCAACTAGACGAAATACATTGACTATAAAGCACAGTGTCCTATCACTGTATTCATCCCCTAAAGACTGTTAAAAATTTCAAAAAGATACGACAAAGTGAACTAACCTAACCTATACTTAAGGACGTGCGTTACACCCTTATCTCATTCATCATCTCACGAGCGCCTCGAGGGAGTGTAATTTTTCAAGTGCCCAAGGGTTCCACCCTGTATTTCGTCCACGAGTTAAAAAATCCAAAATTAAAAATCTCACCCGTTATATACATATATTTACATAAATTTGTTAAAACAGCAAGCTCAATATTAATTTGTACCAGAATAATTTCTCATCCCTACCTAACTTCACGAACCTACAGAGAAGTTTTGAAAAATAACGTAGAACGTCCTTCGAATACGATTTCTCGAAGATAGAATTTCAACGACTAATCCTTTTACCCTCCACCCTATCCCCTTTCGCCTCGGTACCTATTGTTACTTTCGTACTTTTCCCATCCGGTTCGTTCGAAATTTAAAATGCTGCATTATTTTTGTTACAGGTAAGTTTTCATCCGGCGAGTGGTTGCTGCTTCTTTTTCTTCTTCCTCGTCAAAGCAGATAAGTGTGCACTGGCGTTACGTAAGATTTTATTCAATGAAGATCGAAGTTACCAGGACGTAGATTCTTATAATTCAGTATACAACACAGAGAAAGGTAGTGAGTGACTATAAGAATCTATTGCTGTCTCAATGTATCCCCTACGCGAGAGAATCCCTTCCGTGACAAGTGTCAGGAATATAAAAGAAAATAACTATAGCAGATAAGAGATGTAAGATTTTTATAGAAATTTCACCTAGAACCTTTCGACAGTATATGCACACATTGATATTTTCGCACTATTGAAATCACGTTTACAAAGCATACGTTACATCAGCCGTGACGTTTACGTGGTATATATCATAAGAGGCAACTCATCCTGACGCAAGATAAATTTACAACATTGGCTACTTACCGGAAGCCCAGCAAGAGTCAAAGGTACTGTTACCATAGTCGAGTAAAATATTGATTTTCCCTACCCAGTACGACAGATACTAATCACGCGAATCGTGCAAAAATAATAATAAAACAAAGGTCCAATCTTCGCAAACCCATATATAGTACGAATCGTCAATTTCTATTTACTTCTATCAAAAACAGTAGAAATATAGAAGTGACTATATAGGTATACTACAAGTGGTTGAATGAGTACGAGGCAAAAGTCGAAGGTTCCGGGGAAGCCTTGCACGTATAGCTAAAGGGTTAAAGGTTGATAGTTGACAAGTGGACCGAGAGAAGGGAGGCTGTTAACGAAGAGCCAAGACGATAGACATTCGCTGGACCGTATGTCCTATGGAATCCCCGAAATTCTCCAAGTTTCGAAATTTCCCAGGCATCAGGTTCTCTCGTCTCTCGTCTCTCTCGGACCCTCTCACTCGTCTCCCTCTCTCTACCCGTAGATAGCCCATAGACAAGAGTCAGTCGAGTAGAGCGATCCCTGTGTTCGCCTGGCATCATTGATAGGGGTAGGCCGGGGAGGGAACAAGTTCATGGGACTATATAGTGTGGTACTAGACTACGGGGATAAGTGATACCAGAAGCGTGTGGTTCTTGGGGGCGGAATTCAATTGGGTGCACACGCAGTATATCTAGCAAGTGGGACCATTGCTGATCAGGATTCAGGAATAGTGGACTCCATGCCCGATAAAGCTAGACGTTCAAGTAGATTCCAAGCACGGGCAAATCACGAACCTATGGACCGCCCCGGTCATAGTACGGATGCGAACCACATATGGTTTCCCCCGAACTTTTAGCCATGACAATTTTAGTATGCAATCCAATCGATATATATATATATATAAGCCCTTACTCCCTTTCTTGTTCGTTACTTCTTCTAGTCTCTTCTCGTTCAGCTACGCAAAAAGAGATACATCACGTGTATAGAAGATACCTAGAGACTTTAATAGTCTTCCACAAGTATCTCTAGAATATCCATAGTGGTTAGTAAGCTGTAGTATTTTCAGATGCGTTACTACTATATATGTATATAATGGAAGTAGAGAATACAGGGTCAAGAGCCTCGCGCCTGTTGAGGGAGCCTGCGGCTCCTGCCACAATATTTTGCTTGATTAGCATCGCGGGTAAAGCGGACACCGGTACTCCCCTCGTTAGCATGCTAATTTATCGATGCATTAAATTTTGAGCGGTCCGATATAGGCTAGAATTTATGTGTTATATTTCAGACTCAAAATGGATTATACTTAATGCAACGCCCACGTGACGTCGGGTCTATATTATTCCAAAAATGGCAAATGGTTTTCGTTCCCACTGTGTTTCGTATAAGTCAACCCTACGTTGATACAATACATCCATGTGTTGTGTAGCTGCTACCGTTATTATTATTATTACGATTCTCCCCTAATTTCTATCCCTTTATTATACGTATTGCCACGAGAAGAGACGACTCTTGCTGTCCGAATATTGCCGAAGCAATTTTCTCGCGCTGGACCAGTATTAATTTTAACGAGAAGCGTACTGCTAATTGGCCCGACGTCTCTTTGGCATAATAGTTCGGGTCGACTGGTGCGCGAAAAGAGAGATATTTCGCGAATCAGTGTATTACAAACTGGGGGAGTTTCAATTGCTGCGAGAAACTTCGTGGAATCAAATCTCGTGACGTAAACTAAAATTTATACCGTTGCTGAAGGATAAAGAGGATAAACGTTTATTATGGCCGCCGATGTTTCACGGCTCGTGAATGTATCCGCAAGATACGTAATAAGCAATAAAAGCGGTACGGTCGGATGCTGTATGGACCAATGCCAGAATGGTTGTTATTGTAAAATTTTCACACGCGGCAGCTTTGCCTTATTCGATTTTATATATATTTACATATATACATATATAATTGGCAATTCATATCAAAAGTTATATTATCTGGCTTTTGGCGAGAGGGTGGGTTTACATTGGCACGTTAGGTGTACGCATGTAAATATATACATATATTATTATAGTAAATAAATTACTATATATAGAAGTCAAGCATAGAGTAGCTACTGGACTTCTCAAATGCCATTTCAAAGTAGCACATTATATGACTCGCTATCCCCTAACTTTCCACAGCAACTAGTTCTGAGCTGAATGCAGAATGTATTTTAACATGCGCGACTCCACTTGGCTGATACTAATTTCTGTGAGTTGGTTTACGGGAGTATAGGAATAACATATGTTGGACGCACTTTGCTACTGCCAAGTTAAATATTTCAAGCATGAGATGAAACCTTTCAGTTACACAGGTACATAGGTGCAGCACGTATTTTTCCTTTATGTTCACTGAAACTTAATCATTACTGTTATTAATCTTGACGTGCGCCAAACGTATCCCAAGCGTGCTAACACTATATATATATATATATATATATATATATATATGTATAGCCGTATCCATAACCATATCTCTGTGTGTGTGTGTGTGTGTGTGTGTATATATGTACAGCAGAACTGCAAGCTTTTAATAATTAATTTTCCAGCAAAAAAGCTTTCCCTTTTTCTGGAAAATTCCGGGTTTCAATTTTCTCGCCATACAAGACCGATCATATCCACGTCTAAATCCATATATTTATTTAAAAAATAATTGATGCACTTTTAACATATAAAAAACGCATAACACTCACGCGTTTCCTTTTGGCACTAACTGCATGTAAATTTCTCCGTGAATATTTGGAAAATTTCATCGGTATACACTGAAAAATTGCAGACTGTCGATTTCGACCTGATTTTTATTATCAAGCAAGACGAAACTTTCGTACATGGGTTTTCTGAAGTATGAAAGTGCGAAGGCGTTTCCGAACGAGGTTAGGTAGTCAAGTGACAGACCTCTTGGAAGTCGCTTGGCTCGAGTAGATTGCGGAAAAATGAGACGCACCGAAGGGATGAAAAGTAAATAAGAATCGAACGAAATAACACAACTCGGTATAGGAAGGGACTATTATATTTCAGCCACCTCAGGAATTCTCATCATCGGGAACAGACATGACGTATCGTTTATAGGATACACTACGAGTATGAGGAATGGAAGAGGCCCAGACGCTCTGACGAAGCATGTATATATATATATATAACAGAGAAAAAAATAAAAAGACAAGGAAGAGAAGCAGTGGGAGATTCAGGGCTGATTGTAACCTGGCTCACTTTTCTCCCTTAGGCAATGTTTGCGATACACCGACAGCGATACACTCACTCGCGCCATTCGCTAATCGAAAGAAGAAAATCGCGATCGTGTTACTTCGAGCAGCAACCACGGCAGACTTCAGTTTCCAGCACGGCGGCATAGGCCGCGTGTACTAAAAGGATTTTTCTGCCGCGTTTTCAAAGGAAATAAATAAAGTGCAGAATCGGCAGACGTTACCAATACATACCCATACATCCATATACACATGGTAAAATCTCTTGGCCAGGAATACAGCATCCATTGAAAATTGGCACTTATCCAAAACTCTGCCGGTGCAACCACAGAAATTTTTGCCTGATTAACGATATAGGTTTCGATATTTTCTTCGGGTTACTGGAAATACGAAAAATCTTCTCTAACAATCACCACGAGAATATCCATTTGATCCCCTAACGTCCCTCTACGTTCATCCATCTTCGAGTTCTGTATATCCCTATCCACCTATTTCCTTGTAACAGACAAGCACAACGTTCTACTTTGTGACTACAAGCCCGTTTTCGATAATCGAACCCCAAAACTTTCCCGCAGCTTACATTCTGTACACGGGTCTTATACCCAAAACCAGAAGAGTAAGATTATACTTGTAGTTCGTTTAAACCTGTCGTATGTCTGGCTAATGCGAAGTCAGCAAGATAGAGCACGGGGTCATCGAATGAGTTCGTCTCCAGTACATTTGCAGCAGGTTACCGTTAGTTCACTTAGCATCGAATACTCTAGTCGCCACTCTCACGTGGTGCATCCGGCGGACTCGGCGACCGATTTTACCGTAAGTCACGAATTCAGGTACGACGTCCCGTATTGGTCGAGGGAGAGACTATTTTTGCTACTGTACTTGCGCAGCCCATTGTACACGGTGTGCTTGACGAGTCGAATGAGGACTCGTTATGCGGCTCACGTCGAAACGTCCAGCAATGCATTCGCGGATAAGCTCTCCTTTCGTTACCCGCTATTTTTCGCCTGTTCCTGCGTACTTCTACCTCTTACGTTTTCTTTCCTCGGAGCGACGGATAAAGGACTCTCGAGCGAACGTTAAAAATTGCTGATGTTACGTGTAAGCGCGGAGGATGGGAAATGTATATACGGGTCAATATATATAAGTATATATGCAATATAGATACTTGCCATTGTATTTACGTAGGTATATAGGTACCTAGTCGATGAACAATATAAAGTTCGCGTTATTGCGGACATTACGGGCTAGAATGGACTGGCTGGTAGTTCCACACATGATTTTCTACTCAACGTTCATGGTTAGTTGTTCGCAATTATTATCCCTGTACGACACTGATCTGGACGACGTGGCACGAGGTGAACGCGTGGTCGTTCAGTAATATTCCGACAGCTTGACCAGGATACAATGGACATTTTACTCCAGGCAGTGGGATGAACGGTGATCAATAACAGGAGGAAATATCTCGAGCGTCCAGTATAGTACACGGTGCAGTATAGTGTATACTGTACATAGTTCCATTGTATTGCTGATACCTCTTGACTATCGTACAGGAACGATATACTTATTTCCAGTCCTGAATTTTCGCGCAACCCTTTGACACGGTCGAAATAGAGTTTAATTCCGTGATATTAATTAAACGACGAAGAATTATCGTATATTGGAACTGAAGATCGAATGTCCGATAGCGTTATTTTCCTTTTTCTTTGCAGACCCTCTTGTATTTTCTCATTTCGCTTTTTCTCTTTCACGACAAGCCGAGTAAATATTGGCATGATATTACGGGTCAGTGACTTTTTTTTTTTTTTGCGGATTCGCAAAGAGGTAGCTTCGTGGCAGTGGGACCAGGACAGGACATGAGGGGTTCCGCAGGATACTACCGAGTGTGTATAGGTGTGATTCCTCGCCATATTGTGCAGCTATTGAACGTCAGCGTGGCACAGCTCGCTATTTCATTTGTTTGGTGTTCCTTGGGGGTATTAGAGAACGTGCCGACGGAACGTGGTATCTGTATAGACACCTAATAGAAGCAAAGCAATCTGATGAAACCAATAAGCGTGAAGGAATGCGAGGGCCTGCCTGCTGGCCTGACTGGCTGCCTTCCTCTGCCTTCCTTCCTATTCCATCTGGGAGACCAGTACCGAGTATACGGTTCCACAGAATTCCTACGGAGCCATCCTCTTTACTTGAGGTTCGTCCTCGTCTCTCATCTCGTATCTTATAAATCTGATCTAGATAAATCTCACCAATAGTGAGCAAAGACATCGAGTCACTTCTGGAGATCCGAGCTACCAGCAGCCGAATCAGCCTAACCCTAACGGATCAAGGACGCTAATCACATGCTTGGTGTCAGTGCGAATCCGTCGCTCTTGAAGCATCAGATAAGAAGCTTCTTCCTGGATTTAAAATGAATTAAGCCAACGATCTGGAATCCTGGTAGACCTGGTCCAGACCCTATCCCGATGGATGGACGGGTCTCTCCTTTTATTTTCTCATCCATTCACATCCCTCTCATACTTTCCCTGGCTGGACCAGACGTCGATGGTAAGAATACCTACCCTCCTCTCTCCTCCTCTACTCTTTCTTCCTGCGGCTTCCTCGTGCTACGTCAACATCAAGATCTGGGGGCACCCGTTTAACCATGGCTCCCCTTTCTTCCTGGTTTTACAGTCCTTGGATTAATCTCCTGTCCCTTTCTAAAGGGTCTTACGTGAAGAAAGTTTGTGTCGCATTGACTGAGCTGGACTTGGTTCACTCGCTCACTCATTCTCTCGTTCCCTCTTTACTCTTAGCTTCATTCCATCTTAGTACGACACTCGGTACCAACCGCAACGGCATTCCTGTGCGTCCTTGCTCTCGCTCGTTCCCGCTCCCCTTTCCATCTCGCAGCTCATAGCCAAGTGTACAATAAACAATACCGACGTTACGCCATTGTATCTCCGTACGTCACTTTGAGTCTGCGTCCTAAACCCTTTTTACTTATCCCAATCGACTGATTTTCCCTGAGCATTCGGGACATCACTGATAAGATAAAGAACCGAACAAAGAAAATTGACCATTAATGGATCTATAGGACGTAAACTTTTATGGCAGTCACTGATGTCGCTCATCTCCTCCTTTTTCCAAAAGAATCTCTCCCTATAAAGACCCAATTGCGTATACCACATACGAACCTGTGCGAGACTGCTTTATTTCAGGATTATAAGGGTTAAAGCAGCTCTATTAACAATTTCCACGTGAATGACGTAAATTCGTGAAAATCGCTCTACGCATCAGGGAAAAGTCAATTTGTTACGCAATGACATTGGCTCTTCCACTTTAGCCACACAAACGCCTCTTCCACGAACTCTAGCTAACTGCTATCAAAAGCTAATTAATAGACTCACAGTGGCTCCATTCGTTCTCGCTTTGACGGTGATCACAAGTCGTTGACAAAAAAAAAGAAAGGGAAAAGAAAAACAACACCGGACGAGCATTGTCCTCCGAGCAACGAAGGATGAAGTCTCTCGTTTACTTGCAATTCTGATCGAAGCCGCTGTTAAAGACTCGCCTGTAAATCGAGATAAGTTCCCTGAATTACCTGGGGACGAACTTTAATTGGCTGCCGGGTCAGTTAAATGATTCTTGTCACCGCAATCTACCATTGCCACGGATCATTATGTACCATCGTGGTATTAAGTAGACATTAAAATTTTCGAGAATTACGCAAGCGGGTGTCAATCTGTTTTACATTGAAAATGAACTACTGTAATAATTTCCAGGCGTTCGCTAGGCTATCCGACCAACATTTTCACGGTTCGCTTAGTAATTTACTTATATATGTACATATACATAACTGCCTGTATACAGTTTCAATATGCTACTATTCTCATAGAATTATATATATATATGCATCTCAGCACGAGACGAAAGGATGAGCTCATAGCTAGACGGATGTAATATAGAAAGTGCAGGTTTATTGCATACTCGCCCATAAGCTACTCTGTTACGAATGAGAGAGAAAGAGAAATGGTGAGAATGAGTAATAGCAGGAATATAAACGCAACAGATATATACTGAAGTTAAGTCTACCTAGGATGGGTATATAAACAGAACTAAAGAAACGCTATTTCCGGCGGATATGCGTGTAGCTGTTTGAAAGAAAACCATGAGTTTTTCCAGCTTTTATGAGTTTTTAGTTAATATACTAGGGGATTACATTACAATTGTTAAGCATATAATTACCAGCAACTATGCGAATTAGTACTATAAATGGAATTGCACTGCCTATATATCATCTGTAAGGCTGCATGCACCGATAGCTCCTACTCTCCAGATCACGTATGAATAGAATACGACAATAGGTATGAAGGGCGGTTGCTTTCAGGAAGAAAAACAAGAAAATATCACGAGAAGCTCTCGTATCCCTTCACCGCCAGTCTATACGTATATAATGTCAATTCCAGGATATCATGGGGTTTCGATGGCCTCTCAATGAAAAGGAAATCCCAGCCACGTCCTTTCGAGAATAAAGAATTCTAGACTACCCGGTAAACAACTTCGACTCATAGAATATGTTGATTTTATGCTTGCGGCAGCTCATGAAAGCGGCAATATTTTTCGAAAAGTGTCGTCGCATAAACTACGCGATCATGACTCGATTTCGACTTTCTAAGAGGACAAGGGAAGAGTCTAGTTCCCACACGCAAGGTACCTACTTTTCCTAGACTTCCATAGAGAGATGAGACCCATCCCCTATTCATCCCCGGCATTACCCGATTTAAACAGCCTCCCCTGGAATGTCTGAGGTGAGCAATATATATGTATATAGGACAGTGAAAAATTTGCTATATACTTTCAAACGAGACTCTTCACGTTATCGTAAATACTATAATAGTCAACGCGTTGATCATTTCTCATATTCAGTCTTTACCTACGTGTATTACCTACTATGGTGCGTATAGTGAAAATTAAAAAATATATTTTTTTTTTAAATACCTTCTACAACTTGGTCCGTTCTTAAGCATCTCTTTTCTTCTTACGACCCATTCTCAAAGTCGCGAGAAACTTCTAATGAGAAACGTGCCGTAGCTTTCTACTGCTTCCTACACTTTTACCCTATCAGCAACCTCTTCTTCTTAGCACCTCCTCAAGGGGCCGTTATATTGTCTCGCGCTCAGCTAGACGCCCCAGACTGCCGTTAATTCATCGTCAACAAGCTCATCCGACCGTATTATAATATTTCGTCTAGTCTACAAGTAGCAGGAGATACCTTATAGGTAAACACGGTACGTAAACAGATAACGAAACGTAACGTGAATAATCAGAAAATAATTTTTAAATGACTAAACACGGTACCTTACGTAATCCTTAGGTACATAACTTGTACGCGTACGATATCGAGCTTAAGCTACGGAGCGGAGACCAACGGCATAAATTCATCGTTCGAGTAAAAAAAATGTATCGAGCCGAACGGACAATGGACGTCGCTGATTAATTCTTGAAAAAGTATGACATGCGGTTAGAGGGATCCCGCGCATACTGGCTACTTGTTTCTCGTGTTGCATTGTCTATCCTGCCTAGTGCAACCGTGCCGTTGCACCGTTGCACCGTTGCACTACGTACCGTCCAGTACTAATTCAACCCCAACAAGTTGATGCTGACTGATAATAATATTCCATTACGGCAGCAAGGCCGTACATCACTGGTCGTCACGGATTCCCTCCGCGTACCTTCATACCGATAGGATCTACATGAGGCGTTAATTACGTACCATCCTACCGCGTTACACTGCCACTCGAGATATCTACCGCTGGTCAAGTCGCAAATATAAGATCAAATTCCCGTACCCTCGTGCCGGTCTTTGCAGAGTAACGAATACAGTCGTGTACCTTACCGTATAGTAGTGGTTATCGAATTATACGTCTGTACGGTCATTTGCTACTGTAACCTATTATACATACTCGTATAGGGCTATAGGGTTGTATACCTATAGATACGAGTATACGATCATACGAACTTCATGTAATAAAATTGAAATTTAATTTATATTATTTTTAACTGATAATCATATTGTGCAATTTTTATTGATTTTTCGATTTCTTTTCATTGACGTATTTTGACAGAATTCAATATCCACGTTTTGGACTCTGTGTTGGACTATAAGAGTAATGGATGATGGGTGTTTATTGCTTAGTTAGATATGTAGTTAAGTAAATTGTGACTGGTGTTGCGTATCCGACCGGAGTGACGGACCGATTCGAGAGCCGTAAACTTCCGAATATCTCAGATCCGGTTAACTGTGGATCGTGAAAGACGTAAACTATACGCTTGGTCAACCCGAACGACGCCTCGGTATCTGCTGTCAGTAGTATCATTTTAATTAATTGACTGGTTATTTAATTGTCAATTTGAACGTCGTACGTATTTCACGGTGACTCGTAACTTTAAGCAGGTGACAAGACTTTAATTATATGTTCGGTAAGGTGAATCTTATTGTCACTGCCGAGTTTGATAAATTGGATACCCATCAGTCTCCATAAGTCAAACACTCGGATGACACGTTTCGACTTTCATTCAATTTAGACGCATTCCGAAATATCGATTTACTCAAATTGCAATTCTCTTTTTTTTTTTCCTTCAATTTTCTTTTATAATCAACAAATTCGATGATGCACTCGCTGCATTTCTCTGACGTTATGAAATTTTGATTCGTCTTATCGATGTATCAAGTTTCGCTATATTTCGTAAAATCTAAAAATGACAGGTGGTTAAATACGTCCACGTTCTGCTTCAAAGATACATCGTAACACGAGATAGCCTGAAACCTGAGCCAATCGATTGCTCGCATCGCGAAACGTAAAATAACTGTGAGATGCCTGTATATACATATATATGCATAGCACGAGTGCCGGTTCTTATCTATGGTCAACGAGTATTTTCGCGATAAAAAAGGGGGCGTTAAGCATAAATCTATAATACTATATCACTCACTGATTAGGTCTTTATAGGCGTATGCACACTTACCGATAAACTGAAATCGTGGGACGCTGCCGGAGTCCCGAAGCCGGATTTTCAAGAACCTGTCAGACAGAAACGTTACTCTTCATTAGATTAACCGTTAGCATGGGAATGAGTTTAATATCAAGAGATTAAGGATCCAGGACGAACGAAATTATAATAACTCTATAGTAATAGAAAGGAATGAGGTCCTTGCGGGAGTCGTGAAAATTCTTAGGGCACTTTTCTCCGATAAAGCAACGCGATATTTCAAAAGAACTTTTAACTCGAAACTTCACAGGGAAATATCCAGCTGTCGTAATAAAGGGTAAACTTGAAATTTTATTTTTATCGGTATACCCCTGCCGGTTCACTAGAGAGAAAGAGAGGGAGATATGAATCACGTGAAAATTCCTTCCAAATCAGTGAAAAGGTTCTCCGTTTTTTTTTTCTACTCGTATAGCAAAACTAAATGATAAAGGGGGACGAAGACTCCATTTTTATTTTTCAAATTTTATAATATTGAAAGATTGCACTTTTAACGCTCGATTGGACGTCGCGAGTTCAACTCATTGGACACGTGTGTATCTACATATATATATATATATATGTAAGTATTACGATGTTACTATTAGCAATTTTACTAAAATAAAATTGATACACTCGACTGGATTTACCCGATCGATAAGGCAATACTTTATGGGACAGAATAGTAGTCATGCGGCGGCTATAACGGTAATAACCGTAACATTAATAATTAACCACTAGAATATGTAATACCCGTTTACAAACTAATGCGTCCTGAGAGTCTCGCAAAATGAAGCATTACGCGATCAAGAAGCCCAGGGAACAAGATCTCGATATAATCCCACGAAAACCAAACAGTTGACTTTCCCATCAAATCTCCGGACGCTTAACCTATAAGTGATTCGCCAGTAATAACAACCTTGCCAAATGGCAAAACCTTCCTATAATAAAATACAGTGGAATCTGATTGAACCCAACCCCCTTCCCCCGCAGTTCACAATATCGTTTAACCCCAACAGCGTCATGGCGAAATCAAGCGAGATCACAGACACCAAGCTATACCTTATTGCAAACGACTTTCCCACGAGGATTCGGCATGCAGTGAATTTCGCGTTTCGTGGAAACGTAGGAACCTAAGGTCAACTCAGCAAAAGTGCACTCCTGGTGGAATACCTGAATTTGCCAAGAGTCTTTTCTCCAAGTAAGAATTCCCCGCTGCGCCAGTCACACACATACACACATATACATATACAATCATGAGCCAAGGAAATAGGTGCTAAAGTTAGTACGGTTCAGATTACCGGTAGGTGGTGCAGCATGTGCATTTTGCAGACAATGCATTCTGGGAAGGAGACAGACTGAATCCAGTTTTCTCCGTTTGGCTTGTACAAGGATCCGGTCATCATTCGATGCGTAACTACGTCCAATTGCCGAGGTAGCATACCTTCCTGGGAATCCAGAGGGCAACACAGCACCGGAGTTACAGTTCGACTCGAGGAAGAAGAAGACGCGCATTACACGGAGAGAGCCGGTGGTTTATAGCAGAAAGTGCAGCGAGACTGCAGCCATGCTCGAGTGACATATGCTTGGTAGGGAGCGCCGGTTGAACGTCCGAACCGCAAAAGATATAAAATCCATCAACTTCACTGAGTGGAGTTGACTACCTGGAGGAGACGTCATTCCCAGGTATTCGCAATAGGCAGTCAACACCGCCAATACAATTCCTCGTCATCTCAGCAGTCATCAACGTCGTTATCAACGTCGGTCAACTACTGCTGTGCCCTCTCGGTGTCAACTCTTTAAACAATTTTCTCGGATCTGACTTCCCTGCTGCCATTTATCTTATAGCCATCACGAACAACTGTCAGGCAGCCGGTTTTACGGCTCTTGCAATTCTACGGTTTGTCATTAACAATTTTACTGTTTAACATGCGTAATGATATAAGGGACTTCTGTTACGATTCTTAATATATATGTATAGTATCGTTGCTTGTTATTAAATAATTAAAGTTATTATTTCACGGCCGTAAACCGACCTAGACCTGACGGCGTTTCTGCGAAGCTGTACTGGCAGTAACAGAACTGTGTGTATGTATGTAGTACAGTGTATGACGGCGAGCTACCTTTACGGTGTCGTATGGTGTTGTGTGCTTCAGCCTTCTATAGTGTGCTTATTATAAATTCCCTGGGAGCAACCGCACAGTACGTATATACATGCTAGGATAATAGTATGAAACAAGTAACCCAGGAACCGTGGAAAAGGGCGAGGTCAACTGTCTGTCGCATATTAAAGTCGCTCTCATGAGCATGTGGAAGAAGAATGTCACATGGTACGAGGAGGACGCTCTGCTACACACGCGTACATAGTGAGAGTGATCGAAGTAGCCTGTCTATATGGAGATCGATATATGCTTGATATACGATCACGTGTACCAGGATGGGTTAGGGGACTGGTATATATAGCAATACCCTACTAGCTATGAGGATCACCCTTGAGATGAGCTGGATGTCGCTGCTCCAGAGTGTGCCATTACGTGAAAGCTCGCCCTAATGAATACCGCGAAGCACCAGCTAAATACTTCGGTCACGAGGTAAAACTAAGGAAGTGTTTTGCATTCTCCATGAGCTAAAATGGACCGTAATGGCTGCCAACATGCACACTCGTGGTTGCTCCTAGAATTAGTATGACACGATCGACACGCGAGGTTAACTTAGAACCTGGTTCTCGCCTTCCATATCCACGATCGCGTCGAGCTTGCTGATTCTTTATTATCCGCAAAAAAGAAAAAGATGCCCAAGCCCGACTATATGTACGAGCCGTTGCGCGCCGGTCACCGTAAAGACGGGTTTTAGAGGATGGAGAATTAACCATCTTCCTGCGTGCGATCATCAATGCCTTGGAAATAGCTTCCTGATTAACAAGCCAACTTTGAAGCCGACACTTGGCCGCTTTATAGATGTCGCCGTAGACTCTCACGGTAAAATTAGAAGCTTAATAAAACCTCGTCTAGTCCTGGAAACAAGGGTCTCTGTCCATCCTAACGCCAGCCAGATGCCGTCGGGATGTTAATTAATAATTATTTAACTCCAAGAAATATTTTACCAAGGTAAAACCCATTAAACGTTTACACCAACAATTTAACTAACCATTAACTTTCTTACATTACATTTTTATCAAATCCACGTATCTCCACAAAGTGTACCGAAGGAAGAAAATCACGGATGCTATACCAAGGACAAATATTTTATGCAAAATCTTCGTCTTCCTATCATCGCGCGACTTGGCCTAGCGAATAATTTTGCGGCTGGTGAGACCAGATGAAAAATTGCAATTAGCCACAAACCGCGCATATATAGGTTGTGGTCGGGTGTGGCATGCAACTGCCACGTACAAGCTATTCGTTGGCCTAGGCGTATATATATCTATACACTCAGTAAATAGGTATATGCCTTGTACAAGTATCCCAAATAAATTGCTCGTGAAATCGTGGGGATGTTGTCTACTGTTAAAATCACTCAGTAGGCTTACACGGTGCACAGGTCTCTCTATAAAGAGCACAGCTACAGAGGCTTTACCAAACTTATTCGCAAGCAGTGCCTATGAATTTTAGTTATACTAGAGCACAGAGGCTGTCTGCGTCACGTAAGCAGACTAAAATATAAATTCGTGTTATTCCGTATACCGCCTAACAATCGCACGTGAAACAAGTCGTGAAACAGTACGTCGACCTTTCGTTTTTAAAGCTCCTAACTAAATTGAAAGCTCCACGCGAAAGATCAGCAACGCGATGCGAGTGTCTCCTATGGCTGTTTCTTGGCTTATAACGGTATACGTCGGAATGAAAATAACTTTACGGCCAGCATTACTTTCGATGCTCGACGACCGATACGGCCGGTAAAACTCGAGGTAGAATGCAATTACAGTAATTTGCAATTGAAACGGGCGCAGATTGCGCGCTCGTGGGGGCGACGAATCGAAACTTCGACATTACTCTTGGTCCGTATATACATGTATACAGTATATAATATAACGCGTGAACCAGATAAACTGGATAAACCGGAACGTCGATCTATCCCATTGGACTACTTTCGCTTCCTTAATACGTCACACCACCCTTGGAGAAGAGCAATTAGAGACTCATGAGATAATCCCAGTACGTTATTGCATATTTGTAACAGATTATCGATCGGGTTTTCTGTCAGGAATCCATTTGCTGACCGTTAGCATTGCCATTTGTTGTGTATATATATATATACATATAGTCATCGACAATTACGATAAATATCGGAAGGTACATGTAATTATGTTTATGCCTCTGATGATGGTTGGCAGCCTCACAGGGTCCATGAGCACCGTTCGATGAGTAACGCGAGCATTACCGTCCAATGAAACGCAACGGGGGTAAAATGAAATTAAAATCACTTAAGTGTTTAACCACGTTCTCAATTATACACGATGAACCTTGGCCCATCAAAATAATTATCTTTTCAGCCCGTTATTCTGAACCGGCACAGTGCCCCTACCGTATCGCATGATACTGTATCGTATCCCTATCGTATCGTATCCTGTCGTACAGGTACCGTACCGATACCAGGACGTACCAGTACAGCCTGTATAGTACCTAGTACCGAATGGCAGGGATGTTACAGTGACCGCTGAGGTTGGACGATCGGGCTTGGACCCATCTCCGATAGTTAACTCAAGCGTAATAATTACATGATTTTCCTTGGCTTAGTTAAGGGTCGCGGACCCCTAAGTACGGGATTAGATATTAGGAGTAAGAGGCTTAGACTCCGGGAAGAGGAATTTACTTCGGTACCTTTGAAGATACCAAAGGCGAAAGCTTATGACTTTTATTTCCCCAGTCGTATATAAATACTTATCAAAAGTAACAGGCTGCGAGGATGAATTCGTTCCATGAGTTTTTCATACTGAATTAATATTTTCCATATCCGTGATCGCTTTGAGTCCCAGATTATTATGTTCTTTACCGATGACTCGTCATATATATATTGGTGACATCCAGAGTGCTTATAGTCCCATTGGGAACGTGGGAAATACCGATGACAATATATTACCTTGAGTACTAGGTACTTCGATTTTCCTTTACCCAGGCTACTGGGTACTCGGTACTACCACTGTCACGTCTACGTAAGACGGAATGGCTCTGATTCATTACCTCCGCTTTACGGGCATAGTGGAAAATTCCTAGAATTTCCATCCCTCTTGAACGAGGGTACTCGAGACTGCCTTACAGGAGGTGAACGAGGTTCTTCAACAGGGGCGGTAGGGGGCAAACAAGAGTCAGAGAGTGCTAATCAAATGCGACCAAGTGGAATAGAATTAAAATCACTTAACTCCTTATCCCCTCCCTCCTCCTCTCAATTACACCCGCGTCATCTCTACCAAAGATGTAATTATCCTTCGCCCGAGCCGTTACACCGTGTCGAACTTATTTGATGAAATAATTTTTAAAATTGCCCTTGGTACATATAAGCCGGTTAACCGTAAAGTAACCGGAGAGACTCGTCGACTTGTGACTGATCTGGCGACAAGAAAAATACATTTAAAAAATTGTATCTACGTTACGAAGGTATAGGGATAAAGAAATCAGTACGCGTCTCTAAGGAGTCCGTTAAGTCTGGAATAATGACGTATCAGTCCGATGCGCACGTATAGCTGGTTACGCTGTGACACGCGGGCGAGTTCACATGGCCTCGATAAAGAGAAAAAGCCGGGTAGGTATGTAGTAAGATCGCCAACGTCGAGACCACCCACATAGAAACGGGGCAGAACGGAGTAGCTTTTCTCGCGATAATTTTCAGCCAAGGATCGTTATACCTTTTAACGGGCGCGTACGTACTAAGAGCTCTGGCGGAATGGCGATTTTAAAGATCTCCAAGAAGACGGAAATTCCTAGCTCGCTGAATAATATAACGATTCGAGTCATCTCGCCGGTAGGTATGGTTAGGTATGGTACATAGGTATATATATATATATATACGCTCATATAGCAGAAGCACACAAAAGACGTTAACCGCTACCTAGAAATGAAACGTGTCGCAGAAGCGACTATCCCTCACGGCGTATTCCTATCTCCGCGGTGGTACATAAAGGCGCGCGCACAATTCTTTGCTACGTGCAGCAAGAGCGTATAGATTATAAGTGCGCGTTGCCTAATACGTAACGCATTTTTTTCAACGATACGCATCGTCACCGTTCTATCCATTCACAGTACGGTTAAATAACGCAGAATTATCCATCGTGTGGATTCCCGTAGATGGGCACGAGAGTTAACCTCTAGACTTGACTGCAGTCTGCATCGGCACATTAACCCAGGTATAGATACGTACCTACCTACCTAGTCTGCAGTCCGCGTTATCTCCGAGAGTGCGCATATATTTGCTCGCAAAGTAGTTCCGTTTTCTTTGCTTCTAGCAGCCTGATTGGTAGGCGAACCTAACTGTTCCAAAAGCTCGTGGTAATTCGGTCGTCTGTCAGAACCGACGAATATATATTAATAACGTATTCACCTTATATTACCCACAATTCCATGAGGTTTACGCAGACAGACGTATTCTGTCTCTCTTGCCTCCTTCCTCAAGCACTGCTTCTATGCAGCGTCTATCTCCTTCGCTCTCACCTCATCTCGGGGGCAGACACCTCTCTCTGGGCGCATTGCGCCCGCACTGCAGAGTTAATGACACCACAGCTGAGAATTATACGGCGAGGTCGTGTGTTCTGTTATACGCTTGAATCTTTCCGGTATTATTCATTACGCCTTAATAATGATCTTGACATTTTTACGCCCGCGGCCTTAATGCACAAGCGTATGAGCCGCGCGCAAGCCTCTTCGAGCCGGGAAACGACGTTCGAGATACAAACAATGCTTCTTCGAGGAAGCGTCCTTCGCTTAACTATGGATATAAATCTCGAGAGCAACCAAGTGCGAGATCGAGGTTCGCGCATGCGCGAGACACCATATAGACTGAGGCTTCCTTTCGTTGTTATAACGCAAGATGCATTATGGGTACGCGAAGAAACACGTCTTGACTTACCTCGTTGTATTCCAGACCGATGGAATTCGGTACAGTTGAAATCTCGTGTTACCTGTCTACTGATATAATAACAATATTAATATGCATATACGATTCCAGAGCTCGGAGTAAAGTCTGATAGCAGCCAGCATAATTACGTTTGAAATTAATTGATGGGACGAAATAAAATACTACACTGTTTCGTCCCTGTATCTAGCAGTGTATTCGATTGCTATGACTCTTCGAATAAGAGTCTAAGAAAGAAAAAAATTTGACGCCGGTACACTGTGCTACTAGTAGCAAAGAATCGAAACGTCTTGCCGCACGCTTTACCGACACAAACGTATAACATTCATATTTCTGCGGTCGTACGGCGGAAGTGGTCTAGAATCACGTTACGCTACTTTGCCCATTGAAGTGAGCGAATTGCGGATTCGTACGCTGGCATAGTTTTCCATTGCCCTATAACTGCGAGGAAATGCAGTGCTTTGCTTGAAATAATGCCACGTATATTGTGGCGGGCATTGCCGTTTCTAGTTCCCATTTTATTAAATAGTCCAAACCAATCCGATACTAATATACGTGTATTCGGCATAAGGAAAGCACATGAAAAAGGGACGTCGAGACGAAGAACGATAAACAATGACATTTTCAATTGACGTGACGTATCGACAAGTGGCTCACCGAAGACATTCGTACTAACGTTTCCCATATATACGCCACACACTTGTTTTACGGAAAAATGTGAAAAATCTTCGCGAGAACAGACTACATTTCCGCTGTCGGTACAATGGAGCTTAAATCGCAGCGAAAGAGTCTGCAAGAAATATGACGTCTATGTACCTAGTTGCGATAGGGGGTTGAAGGAGTAGGAGGGGGTGGGAAGGGGGGAGGATGACTCGGGACATACGACAAATACTTTTGCAGCCAATTTCTTTAATAAATGATGCCATTACATGCGGTAAGTGGGCGAAGGGGGAGTAGGGGGGAGACCGCGAAGGAGGTGGTAGAATGAGAGAACGGGGTATAAGGGGGTGAGGCAAAGATAAAAAGTTGTGCTAAAATATATTATATATCATCTTAACGTGAAATTGGATATTTATTGGTGACAGATGGGACATGCCGGTTCCACAGATCACCCGATGCAATCAATCATACCCGTAACGTTACACTCGTTCTATACGTTGGAATAGGTAGGTAAGGTAAGGTAAGGTAAGGTATAATAATGAATTGCATCTACTGTAATGACGGTTCCGTCTGGACGTACCTTGAAAAATTACAGTAATCGGATTGTTTGTTAACTCGAGGTAATTTAGTATCGTAACCATGGGATTTATGCCCGAAATCATATTCGTATACGCGTAACAGAATTATCGTTTAACACGGTAATGATATATAACCTATGTGCTTTGGGTATACGGTATAGCGTGTATACGTGTGATTTTGATACTCTGACAGACGCAGGAAGGATCGTTATTTCCAAAGCTCTACGGTACTCTGCGGCCGATATGCATGATACGTCCTGAATTTCAGCACGGATTACGTATATAGGTATATATAAAGGATGAAAAGGGAACGGTATTAGCGAAGCGTGGTAAATTCGTCATGAGGCGGTGCTTGAACGCGACGTCTGATATACGGGGAGGGGAGGATCGAGATCAGCGTCGACGTCGGCGTCGCGAATGACGAGTAGGATGCGGACTGAAGGTCGCTAAACTCTATTGCTTTTATCCGTATGGGAACTCGAGCGGAACGAGAGTTACGAGTGAGAGAATCATGGGGTTACTTTTTGATGAAAGGAAAAAAAAGTATGTACTCTCTGTGTGTGTGTGTGTATATATATACAATGGATGGTTAATATAGAACAAAATATCAGGGTGTAGCAATTTTGAAAATTAAATTAATGTACTGGTCTGAAAAAAAGGAAGAAAATATAAGGATGAAGAAAATATCAAGACACTGATGGCATTCTATATTTAATTTAGGTATATATATATATATATATATATATTGTGTACAGGTATATATTGCATGGGATACCATGGGTCTCTGGGACAGGATGAGTACAGATCACCATGTTTCTCGCAGCTCACATGGACGATCCCCGATCCCGGGCAGAGAGTAAAAATAATTTCACTGAGCTCCGTTTCAGCAGCGGAACATCATTAACGCGATTGCAATTTATTACGGTGCTGTCTACTACGAGGACGCCGCCTCGAGGGCGTAGTCGTTCAGGAGTTGGAACTCGTGGCGACATGTTCATCCTCGTGTTACGGACAGACCAGTAACCCGTGGATGACGAGGGCCAGGGGCACAATCACGCCGAGATCAGACGAAAATTAACAGACTTGGTCCCTGCGCCCAAAGCTCAGCGCAAAACCCTTTAACCTTTTATCTGGGCAAAAGGATCCCGCGCGAATCCGTAATCCAGCATGGGATTACGTTATCCACTTAGCGGGACGTAAATGCAAAACTGGAAATTGTTTCTTTACCAGAACGGACTTTGACGCTTATCTGCCTGGCGGCTCGAACGAATGGCTGTGAAATAGCCATTCCTCAATCCCCGATTACCATGCGTACAGTCTGGCAAAACGATATTCATGATTCTTAATTAAAATGGGATAACGATATAGTGTAACCTTATCTAACCTGACCTAACCCAACCCAAAGCAACCTAAACCTCACAAGAGTAACATCCGCAACGGGGAATGGCGTAGGAGATAATTTAATCCATAAAAAAAAGACTTGATGGTACATAATATATCCCACGCTATACCGCTATCAATTTCATCCCAGTTCCAGGAACCTTGGAGCAATCTGGCTTCCGGAACAGGGGAAGGAAAATTTCACTCGATGTTAACGTCACGGGTTATCGAGTTAGCGATTATTACGTTGCGGTTCGGTAGTACGTGCCTTTAGGGCGCATCAGTTGGGCCTTCAGGAACGCACCTTAACGTGCATTCGTCCTTCACCTCCTTCGCCGCTCTCCACCCTCCTCGTTGTCATCCATCCGCTCAAGCCGTCTACTCCTTGTTGGCAGAAACGCTACGGTAAACCATACATAGAAGGAAGATGGCCAGGGGCAGCTTGGGCGTAATCAACATAATCGGATTCCTTCGAATGCTGGTTATGCTTGGCAGAGCAACATGCTATTACGGGAAGGGGCCCTTTTAATAAGGGAGCGAGGGGAAGACAAAAAATTACCCGTACAAGGAAACACCAATGGCTATACCCGCATATGTGGATGCGATATGGGATTCTAGACAATGGATGGTAAACAATGCTTTTATTAGGCTACCGCGTTAAGCCAGAGAGCTTATCGTGTCCGTACGATAGCAGTCATATTGTTGCGTTCGCTATACTCCTGTTTTCAGATTGCAACCTGGTCTCACGTTTCTCCCATTCATTTTGCCCATTTCCAATGGGAACGGTTACGTTTACCTTGTAGCCGTTTACGCGAGTGTAAGATCACGTTTAGTACTGTGCTCGGGTGCATCTGACAACAAGAGATAACAAGCCTCGACGTCATTAAGGACTAATATAATGATGATGACGTTGTTCGCGGTTATAATGGATCTTTATTACCGAGGTTAGGCCATCAGGCGAGAATTTACTAAGTGATGGCTGCGCCGTATCCCAAGCCATGCGCATAAGGCCAACCGTTTGCGAGTAAACAGTTTACGCGAGGATGAAATTCGATACGAAATCGAAGTGGTGATTAACGACGCGATCCAGAGACTTTGCTACGGACCAGAAAGGATTTGTAACTCATCCGATTTTACCAGAAAAAGTCATTCGTTTTTGGAGGGAAAAAAAAAATTGTAACGAGTCGGAATATACAATTTTTTTAATGATAACGACAGGAAGTAATCGTGATAACGAAGCGAGATCGAGCAAGACTGTGAAAAAGAAATCTAGTGAAATTATATAAAATTCAAAATGGCCGCTACTCCTCGTAATCGTACCATGATGCAAGTCACGGCGAACCTCAATGGATTTTGAAAACAGCTGATCAACGGGTTCGACCATTTATTTTACACACGTAAAATCGAGAAAAGTCGTGCCACGTATAAAAATAGCTAATGCAATTGTCCGGCTGATTTCAATAAGGGGCAACTGCGACTGGATCTACTAGCTTCCGCTTGATTCTCTGCTTTGGGTCCGATTGAATGGCTTCAAAGGGAGCAGGAGGGTCTGTACGGGCAAGCCGCGAGGTAGTAATTGGATGTGGAACTTCCAGAAACTAGCTCTCATTCACCAGAGTTCGTTCCAGTCGGCTTTATTTCTCGCTGCACATAGCAAAAAGCTCCAGGAGCGAAGGAGAAGACAGGATACCCGTCAATAGATAACTTCCGGTTAACTACGCGCCACCCTTCGAAACCTCTTCTCTTTCGTGATCCCTTTGGCTCCAATAGCTCCCTGGCTTTAACCGTAATTAATGCCCAGCCATTAGCGTCTTTAATATCGCGTGAACGAAATCCGTTACGGATACAGGCCACAGCTAGGCATCATTAATGCTGGTCTATTCTTTATACACACACACAAGCCCCTTGTCATTCTTGCGGTACAACGAATACGTCACAGCCACTCGAATCTACCTAATTTACCTTATATTCTTTTCCTTTTTACCCAAACCCTCCCTCCCCCCTCTCCCTCGCCCCTGTACTCCATTCTACATCTTCACTTCCGCTTCTCTCGTATGCATCGCCTGGCCCAATAAACTTCAAAATCCTTTCGAGGAATAAGGTCAGTATGTGTATTTCAGCCAGTCGGCCATACTTGTTATGCGCGACTCACAGGAAATTAGTCGACCAATGGTATATATCCTACGCACATATAACAGTTATGTCGTTGATATGTGGGACGAAACGTGACTCACAATTTGTAACGTGTGGGTTTCGAAAGCCTGGTATATATACATATATGTGTGTATATAGATGTCCAGTGTCGGTACCCACGATTAAACGTTCGAGATTCTCTTCTTCTCTCGTAAGACTTGACGCAATATGCAAAACATGGATGATTCACGAGACTGCCAAAGCCTCTGGCCCAGGTTATTAACCCATTGAGATTTATCTGCTCACGTAACGAGCTCTTCGTATCTTCTCTCCTTGGACTTTTCCTTCTAGATTCATATCCTAGATTTCCCTCTCTAGCGAGATTTTCATCTGGTAGACTATTTTACGTTTTACAATTGCTCTGTATATACATATATACCTTGTTTACTTGGTTGGTCACTGTTTATGGTTCACGTAAGAAATTACTCGATTATTCTCCCACGCGGGTCATTGTCCTGTAAAATACCTTGGATGACGGGTCATCCATATTTAACAGAATAGGGACGGAGTCACCGATTATGAGAATCAGCCTTTGGCTATAGTGTATTTGCCATGTTCGAATTTTCACATAATGACCGTGACCCGCTGAACTTTCTCGTATCCCAGAAAAAAGAATGAATCCAGGTCAATTTCATACGGAACGTCCAGCGAGTCAACCGGTTTTGAAATTTGCCGTTTTCACAGTTACCATTTATCACGCGGAGTCTTGACCTGCGTAAATTCTCGTTTCTCATACCTGGAATTACCAGTAACGCTAATATCCACGAGACATTCCAGTGAAAGGTTCTGGAAGTCAAAGTCAAAGAATGCGTTATGTATCAAGTTGTACGAAGATGCTGTTCCAGCATTAAAATTTCCGATTTCAAAGACACTGAAATTTTTCACTGAGTTAACCCGAACTGCTACCACACGTGTATACGAAGTTTACAGGAAAGTTTTGGTACCCGCTAGTTTTCATACGATAAGCGTATAGGAGAGTTTTGTACGAGGACTCATCTTTATTGCCGAAGCAGAGCCCGAGGCTATTTCGCCATGGCGCCATATTCTATACGTGCAGAGAATCTCACGGATTATTTCGAAACTTGCTCGTCCCTAGGCGGAAAATATTTTACGTTCTGCGCAGGGTCATAGGTCAATCGTAGATCGTATGCTCCGAGTCTGGAGCATCTAGTTCCTCTATATACGTCAAGTATCCTGGCTCCCAAGGAAGTACCTTGCAAAGTTACCCTTATATATACTTCCTACAAGAGACGAAGTCAAAGTTCGAGATCACCTATGGGACAAATCGAGATTCACGTGAAGCTGGATAGATCGTAGTCGTAAAGTGGGATTGTTGGTTAGGGGAGCAAGTAGAGGTGGGAAGGTCAGGGGATCCTTTTCAGTACAAAAGTTTCACCAATTTCAAGCATTTTTGTACTCTGACTTATGTTGGTAATGGCGACTACCTATATGCACGTATACATATATATTATACACGTACTACATATACGTATACGGATTATCTTGCATCCTCTATCGAATAAAGACGTCGAAAATGTCGCTAGTAGAACGCGACGTTTTGGAAACTAATGGTGTACACCGAGGATAAAGTGCCTCGAGGATGTGTAAGGGTGGGTTTCCACGGAAGCTCAGCAGGGTGCCGAGTGGTGTAACTACGTTTAGTAAACACAACGGTAAGTTACGTCGTGTGGCAAATGACTCTTGTGACAAAACAAAGTTTGATACGTGCAGCACCCAGTCGCTTCGGCTAGCAGTGCTTTCGTTGTTCTATGTCTCTGTATAATGCGTTGTACGTACCTACGGTGTATTTCCCAAGCTAGCACATAAACTAGCTAGAGATGCTGGAACCACCCCTAACCTGTGTTTGTCGGAAAACCAATTATGTTCTCGTTCTCAACGAGAGAGCAAAGCTCTTTTTTTTTTTCAGTTTCAGTACAATTTTTCAACGTTCCCGTAATTAGAAGGTGACAATGGAAATTCTGCCATTTCCACCTGGAACGCAGTGGCTGCGGAATTAGAAAAATCGAAAGAAAAAAAAAGTCAAATATAAAGCATCGATTTTACGACTGATCGTGATAATTCGTACTCTGCTCGTACGACGTATCCTAGCTACGTAATCAGTGTATAAATATTATCACAGATTCATCGCACTAGGATCACGTCAGCTTGTCTCGTGGGATGAATCTTTTTAATCGACGTTGGTTCCCATTATACCTCGGATACACTGGGTTGTGACTGCGCTACGAATCCTGGGAGATTGTCGTGTCTGATCGGTCGTGACTCCTGGGTAAAGTTTGACCGAGTTTACGCGTGCGGGATTCCCTAATGGGCTTTACTTGCACTTGATATGAGAGCCCCTGTCGAGGATTATCACTGATCGTGCGGCGGCCTGTCTATCACTTTGTCAACATGTGCATAATCTGATACAGTCCTCGCGTTAAATCATGTGGGCAAGTGCATTCCTGATAATCAGTAACATAGCATGACTACATAACGGATGAGCATTGAACGGTCTAATCGGTCCACCTGATTTCGCCTCGTTAATCGCCAGTCAAGGGGATAGCATTGAGCATCCCTTCGTTCGCAAGTAAGTCCCACGAGGGAGATCACACGCAGCATATAATAATGCATTGTACGCTTGTGCAATAAAATCGCACAGCATCCATATCCCATAGGTAAAAAAAAATAATAATAATAAAATAAAAAAGTATTTTCGAGTTCCCATAGCAACGTCAAACTAATCCCATACAAAGTGAGATGAGACCCATCATCAATCTTAAATGTGCTTTCTACGCCTTAAGAAACGTAATCCCACGCGAGTCTGCGCATTACGTAATTGAAAAGGCAAACCGACATCCAGGAACCAACGGACACATTCATATACACGTGGGATATTCGCGAAAGAGATTCGCACCGTCGCCCACGTTCCTCCGCAGAAGGCAAATCGCAGGCATCGCTCCACAAAGAAATACCGTAGCGCGTTCGACGAATTCCTGGATTTTACGTGCTAAATTCTTTTTACATCTGAATGGCTTTTTTTAAAAATATATTTCTTTGCCAACCATCATCATCGGCATCCCGCAAACGCATTGGTATCGCGGAAGCGTGCGTGAGGAGTTAAACGTTTATTGCCAGCGTAAAGTAAAATTACGAAGTAGTAACTGCATACGAGAATTGCGAAATTCCCATCGTTTTAGCGCTAACTGAAGCACAGCCGTTTTCGGTATGCAACAAGAGTAGCTAACGGTACTGTCCGTAGAACTGCTCTATACCCGTTGCCCACCGGAGATCGTGGTTCACTGTCGGTATAATTGCAATGGTGGACACGCGCAGTGCTCTGCAACTTGGATCCTCCAGCATCCATAGAAGCATTGCACTGTACTTCGTTCCACAGCACTGTATACCGCACGGTGCAGCAATTGCTTCATCTCACAAGCACAGCATCCATTCCGCCACGCACCATCTAGGTCGTGGTCCTGGTATAGCTCAGTGCTTTCCGTACAAATACAAGTTACACTCGATCCCTTTCCTACCTTGCTCTACCTACTGTATACCTGACTACCTACCCACCCCTGTATATATATATATATATACCTTCCTTCCTTGTACTTGTCTGCCCGCCTGTCTGTCCTCTTCAGTGTGTTTCTGTGGGCGGTCCCGTTTTATGTCCTTTTAACATGAATCGACTGCCATTCTTTAACGTTGCTTGGCTCACACTGTTGCTCTGCTCTTGACAATGAAATTCTCAGCAGAAGTTCGATGACTTCCTAACGAGACCTTGTTTACGGATCTTAACTAATAATTTGACCGGGTTGCATCAAATGGCTCAGTTTCTGAATATAGGACTCTGCAATATTCATCAGGAGCAATGTGATTCACATACGATAGTCTATATGGTAATATCGGTACTGTATCTGATATGTAGGCTAAGACAGATAATTTGTTGTTTATTAAATTTGGACTTTTCTTTTCACAACTTTTGAAAATCTTTAATGGCTCAACGTCATCAAGATGGCTAACCTTTTTTGCCTTTGTTCCCTTGCATTACTTGGATGCTTGGATCGTATACTACTTTCTTGAAAAGAGGGTCCATTAGTGAAGCCATTTGAATATTTGCAAACTGTGCAAGCAGGTACGGAGGTTAAAAAGATGTAATATACTGGCACGTCACTTCCACTCTGGTTTGAAACTGTCGCTGCGAGAGACGACGCTTTAAGTAACGGGACTACCTGGCCAAGCGCCACTTAAAACTTCATCTGGTACCTCTGAACGCATACTGGAATAATACGTTGTTTGTGCATTGCCATTCCCAAGAGAAAGAGATTTTACACGAGCTGCACTTACGAGTTCACATATATATTTCGATCTCTTTACGCGGCCTATATACGTTTTGCGAGACGCTTCCAAAATAAAACACGAGACACATAACACACATGTGAAAAATCGATATCCATATGCACCATGATGAATCTTAACTCTTACTTATAATTTCCAAATTATATCGTAGACTCCAAATTCTTATGTGAATGCTTGTTAATAATACTAGAAAAGTTATCCCAAATCTACTATAATTTCTCTGCCGGCGAACCTAATGGATCGAGTATTTCCAACTCCTGTACCGTAACCTCAATCAGTTACGGAAACTTCCTTTTGGAGGCTTCGGCCATAGTAAACAATGCACGTGGCTTAACTGTTACGAGAATTCAGCAGTTATACATTCGAGCTACGTTCGATTCCTAATGCAAACTGTCCCTTCTATCCTTTCCCACATTTTAATCGGATTACCTACGTTTCCCGATATATAGCTAAGATCTGCATAATAACAGCTTCCGTACCATTCCGATCCGCTCAGCTTCGGTATCACCATACTTATATGCACGTGCATATACTATACGTATACATACGGTATAGTATATTCATATGTATATGCATATTGCATACCCTTCTTATACACACATAAAGAGAGAGAGAGAGAGAGAGAGAGAAAAAATCGAATCGAAGAAATATGAAAAATGCATATATACGCATAAAACGAATAATGCACCCTACTTATCTTCCATCTACAAAACTGACCATTGAATCCACAGAGTTATTAGTCACGCTGACTAGATTCGCGTAATTCACTCTGGCAAAGCTCCCTTTTCCGTCTGTAATCTTCTTGGTAACTAATGTAACAGCCTCGTAACGACTTTCGTATAGGAAACTGAATATTGCGGATGCGGGTCTGAATTTTACGTTTTTCAAAAAAAAAAAAAATAGATAAAATAGAAAAGGGATATTATTATTTAATTAGGGGATTACAATAAGCATTCCAATTACATATTTTAAGGTTATCGTGAATTGGTATATTATATATATATAGATACAAGTTAGTCTCGGATTATACTGAACACAGAATCCATCTCTGGTCCAGATGTAATCCCTCGCTATCAACCCTAGTCTCTTGTGGGTATGCAATTTAGATCGCAAGGCATGTGTTTCGTGTTCGTCTTTGCCTGGGTCGATTTGCAATTGGATAATACGTCTAGATGGACAAGACCACTATGCTTTTAAAAATGGCGGAAGTTCTCCAGCTTCTACCGGAAATCGTATCGTGATATATATAAACGTACACACACAGCTACGTGAACGTTATTGGAAAATTGTTTTCTTACGTCACACGAGACAATATATCGTTCAGCCTGTTGAACGACGAACGTTCCCAGTATATTTTGTTCCTATCATTCCTTTACATTTAACTCGCCCCTCGCCATCCCCGTTCGCCGTTCCTTCCATCTTCACGTTATCAGCCGGAAGGATATTTTCAGTCGCGCGACGACACGTTAGTTGCCAAGTTGTAAAGTCAAAAAGTCGACGTCACGATTTCTCCGTTTTTTCTTTCTCCTTTCGTCTCTGCGTCTGCCTCCTCCGAAAATATTCGCCTGGACGAAAAGCCACGTTGACGTCAGACGAGCGAAATAAATCGAATCGCGAAAGGTAGAAATGAAAATAGCAGCAAGAAAAAACAATAAGAGTACGATAACGGATAGTAGGAGGGAAAGAAAGGAGTGGTCAATTTTTCCACAGCAATGTGACGTCACTGTTCGATAACCTGTTCCGTTATAACGTTTCTGGACCGTGAGACGCCACTAGGTGTAGCTGTTTCGCGAATGTCAAGAATCGCATACGACGTTCGCACGTATGTGTCGAGATGCACAGTTTTTTGATAGCCGCCAAGCGCACTGCGTTTCGCACGCAGTTATCGTTCTACATATCCATGATCATAGGATTTTTTTGCCTTATTAACGCGATACTCGCTGCTGCAGGGTAATGGCCGCTACTAGGCACCGGGTACGTTAGTCGCGTATATACTGTTTATATTTCCACGTGATTATACATACAAGACACCGATGCATATACATATGAAACAGCCTCTTGCACCTGCACGCACTATCCTATGCTAACAAGCCTGTAATAATTACGTCATCTTCGATATAGTAAGGTTGTTCACATCGCGGCCTCAGTGAGGAACCTCGAGCGGACGCCTTACGAAGATGCCCGTAAGGACGTTGAGTGCTTTGGAAAAACCGGCTGAAATGTGGAGCCACGTAAACGATTCGACTTTTTACTTTTATTCGTTTCTTTTTTCCTATCCGTTTGCTCGTCTTGCCTCTCTCTCTCTCTCTCTCTCTCTCTCTCTCTCTCTCTCTCTCTCTCTCTCTCTTCCTCTCACGGCTCCCTGGCTATGTGGTCTCTTTTTTTTCAGCCTCGTCAAAACGTTTCATACTCCAACCACGTGATGACCGAACCCATCCATTTCACACTCATCCATCCACAGTAAACCGAGGATATTCCATGAAAAGCAGACTTTATTTAATCTCGGAGCAACGCGATAACCCCGCCACCCATTCTCGTCACCGCCCCACCGCCCCTGTCCCCACTCATCTCACTGACCACCAAAAGTGGTAAAACGTAGTTCGTATAACTGTAATTTTTCTCAAAGGAGTTAACGAGTTCCGCGTATATGATTCGATGAGATTCGGACGCGCGTTGTGCGTGCACCGTTATAAAAACATGAAGGTCGATTTCCTCGGAGCTGAATTTCCATGAGGATTGGCACGGCCGGTGTACGGCTCGTTTATATAATATGCATTTTTAGGCTGGCTGACAACACTGTGCACTCATCGCGAACGTAACGGTTCACGCAATTAATTTCTCTCGAGCGTCCACGTGGCACTCCCATTCACGCCCCGAAGTCTTCAATTACGCCGGTGCGTGTGTAAAACGGATGTTCGCCTCCGAGGACGCATAATTTTTCATAGGAAAGATGCGAAGGCCAAGTAGAAGCCCAGAGGTAATGGACGTACGTTACCTACAGGAACGAGAGACAGACAATGACTTTTGAGAAGGATGCGCATACCTGTATAGGCAGGAAGACTGCATAGTGAAAGAAGACGAAAGATCGAGAGCTCGGCGAAGCAACGGTCTGTTAGCTTACACAAGAACGATCTTCGGAGTCTTAGGTGGTTTCGTACAACCAACGGGGCTATTAACCGTTTGCAAACAATGATCTGGAAGCGGAAGTAACCTCCAGTCTTTTCCACAGTGTCTTATCAGAATTCCAGTCTCGGCTGAGGGACATCGCATGATAAGCTTATGTCCTTAAGAGAACCGGTCCAATTGCCTGGACGAAAAGGATGCATAACGATGGCAACCTAACCGGAAGTTACGTGGTACTTTGTGACTATCGCTTTGTACGGATCGGTATTACATGATGATATCGTCAAATCAGCTGTTAATGACAATTAACCGTTATAGTCATTTTAATATATCTATACTTTTTTTTCGATTCTCATAATTTACCATGGTCCAATATGTGTGTTATGCTATTTGCCTATCATTCCAACTTTACCATACTGCTCCGAGTGACTGTATGATATCATATGTGGAATGTGAATATTTTTCATAGACACCCTGTATACGCTGTTACCGTTTACATCCAAGGAAGCATCTTCCTTCCGGTTTTATTAAACTCGATTCAACGGCTATCCATGCCCTTTTATCAAGCATCTCAACGCGCGAAATTATGTTTACCGCGGTTGGGCTTTAACGACGAATTATGCGCTGTCGTTTTTCACACTGTCGTGCAGAAGCAAACTGCTCGCCGGCTCCCGATTCGCCTCGGACGGAATTTATTATTCGGTAGAAACGGTAAAATATGCAAAAATGGCAAATATTTATATATTTGTATAAATATAGAATTTACATACCGGAAATACCTAATTTTTTTTTCGTGATTTAATCGATTTTTTTTTATGTCAATATTCATCCATATATAAACTATGCCATTTCGTCGCTTCCGCTTGTATACACTTACGTACGTGTGTATATATATATATATATATATATATATATATATATATATATTTATATGTATATGCCAAAAATGGAGGTGAGTGCACTTTGCCTTACAGTGCACCATAGCGATGCTCTTCTACTCCTTTGTGTGTAAATGCTCAGAGCACGATACTTACGCGAATTTGCAAAGCTACGAGTACTCTTCTCGCGTTAAATTCAAGAGCGTCCTGGTTTTCTTAGTACAGTCTCATGAAAACAGTGCCTTAAGCTCATCGACTGTTAATGCTATTTAAACCCTTTAACGAGTGATCGATCCGGCCCGCTTGGAACGATCAGGGTTTTGCCCGGTTCTGAATTAAAGACTTGTATTAAATATACCGTTTATATATATACATATATTACATACATATACTGCCTTGACTATGGGCAACCAGTCGGTATTTACCCTAACAATTACCACCTCCGCTTTCTATGGAAGCCACAAGAACTTTTGGAAAGGACCTGGCTGCTCGTCCCCTAGCCCGAAAACCTTTCAGCTGAACGTCAACGTTTATCCAAGGAATTATTTTCATCCCCCAGGACTCTACAAATTCCATACCAACTCTTATTATAAAATACCCGTTTCACGCTCCCGCCCGAGAAAGCTTAAGCTTATTATTATTAGTGGTGAAAAAAAAATTGTATACCCTAAGGATCCCTTTGGCAGAAATTGCCGCGACGTATACTTTAGAAACAGATTAATTAATTTAAACGATCGAAATGTGTCATAATTAGTGTTTAAGCTCGTATCAAACTGTATCTTCTTTCTCGTGGAGTATCTAGAATTTGCACTGTATGCAAGAAGAAAAAGCTTGTGTGTACCTACTTTGCATTTGTGTATAGTTAACGCGGTAATGTATTGTGTCGAATAATTTATAATGGTATTAGGTAAACTTTGCTAAGGCTTTGTCGTCATCGATTTAATTGACACGTTAATTTCCAGACGGACGATCGTGAACTATATAAGATAGTTAAAAATAATAATCTCCGGAAAGTGACAGACTTCAATTAGCCAGCTAAGGCTTTGGGACTGTCGTACCTTGTGTCGACTGACACCGCTATGTTACGCTGTACAATAATAATGATAGTAACTGGACTAGGGGAACGAGGTTATGTAGACGACAACTTCTAAGTTTGTTAAAGACATTCAAGCGAATTTTCATTAAACTTGAGCTACTCTTCCGTGATGTAGACAAAGCCCTTATCGCGGAACTAGTTCAATTAAAGAAAACTGGGAAAAAGAAAAGCGTGTCTGCGCTATCGGAAGAGGCGTTAAAGTTTTGCGGATGAGTTGACGTTGTAAGTATTCGTATTGGTATGAATTATTTTTTTTGACAATTATGATTGATCGATAACAATTATTTGATTGGGAACGAACTGGAAAACTTTTGGGACGAATTTTCGTTGAGCTTTTAGCTAGTTGTGGCGCTCGGCATTTTATTAGCACAATGACGAACGCGCGATCGATTGATTTGCGAAAACATTATTTTTCGCGAATTATTGCCCCGAGCAAGATATATATGTATCGTTCTATTGAAAATGGAATTTAATGAATCTCGTTACGCGAGATAGAACGTTCATTGCGCATTGTTAAAAGTTCCTTGTCGCGAATAATTATTTCAAAGTCAGTCGAACAATTTGCGACTATGTCAGTCGCGAATAAAATTACTACTCTAGGGGATAAATTAGCGAGATTTTTTGGTTGGATTCTCAAGAGTGAGACAGTGAGGCTGCAGTGTTTTACGCTTGAGTTTTATTGCTCCGTGAAGAAATCGCGAAATGAAAATGCACGAGTTTATCGCGGATGCTGTTATCGCTTTGAGATTAAATATTAGCGATGAGCGTGGGAAACGGTGGAATTTCGCGAAACGAAATTTACGATATTCCCGCGCAGCTTAGCTCATCGAACTTCCAAATGGAAATTGCAATCAGTAACTGGCCGTCGGGGTATCTATAGTTACTGGAGCGATTCACAGTTATAAGCACGCGATGAAATTTTCAGGTAACGTGAAAACGGTGCATCGATCATCGGATCTTGGGCGAAATATGAAATCAAGAAGTTTAATGACAAGGGTGGAACAGTTAAATTGAAAAAGTATTTTGCCGCCCTTCCCCCCCTCTCCCAGTCTTAGGGTTGCGTCCCAATTGAATGTTAACCGAAACTTTAACAACGTTATAAAAATGAACGTCCCGTCATTCCTCGTTCTATCACGTAGACGAGTTTAATTATTTGCGGCTCTCAGAACCAATTTAGCTTCAATTTCCCATCGAATACCGCAGCAAAAGGTATGTAATATCTGCACCGTACTGTAACTTTCAGCAACGTTACTAAAGTTTCAATCAAGTAAGGAAGACGCGGAACGTGGAAATTGTTTCGTAAATTCCTCACGACTATGCAGTTTACAGTTCTTAGCATCCAACAAGAGGAATTAATTAATCTCGTAAACACTCCAAATAAAATAACCCAACGTTCTCTCATTATTAAATAAAAAATTCTCATCTAACGTTCAAATTGTGTATCTGGAAATGACTTATGGCTCAAAACCAATTCGACCTTTCGTCATCTTGAGAGATCTTGAGAAGCCTCAAGATGCCTAATACGAATTCCTACCAAGTCCCCTCGACACCTTACTTGAAATTTCAATACCTTATATAAAACGGATCGAATTCAAATTTCCCATCTCCGAAATTCTTGTTCCCCGCATACGTGAAAGCTGCGTACATAAGATCCTCGAGAAAATGTCAATTTTCAAGCTATCGATATACAGGCTGACAAAATTTGCATAAAAAAATCCAAAAGCAGCAGTACTCTTGTTATTACCCTACCTGAACGAAGATCTGGGCCCGGTACCAGGAAATCGATGTCAGGCGTGATGATCGCACGAAGAAGCTTGCACTTGAGGAGCTCCGGTGCCCTTGGACTTGAGCCCCGTTCACGGCCACAACCAACACAGAAATGCTGGGATTGCAAGGCGTGCGGCCACTTTTCCTGCCGGTACACCAGGTGGGGGGATGTGCCCGGTTGCTGTTGGCAGGTGGAATGCTCAACATCACCGCACATACTCACAAATTATTAGCGAAGGGTACCAGGAGGGAGTAACTCACAAGTACACTGGCAGAGGGACCTTGCTCCCGGTTGGGTTGGCAAGAGCCTGAAAGCTTCCGCGATGATGATGATGATGACAACTACGTCAGGCGCCAACCTCGGGCGTAACTTTTTAATAGATTCCAAAGTACCGGGTAACGAGAAGAATAGATAGAAACTATGGTGAAAGATTAAACAAAAGATTACTATTAAGAACGAAAAAAAAAACTGCATCACTCCCTCTGACGAGCTATTGAATTACGCCTCGTTACTGCGAGACGGTCCTGCTTGCCGATGGCTCGTTTAAAGTAATTGAAGTTGCGCGATGAGACCCCTGACGGTAGGTGGGCTTGTTCGTCTCTCGTGTGAAAGTAACGCGTGTATCCTTAAAGCCTCTACGACTGAGTTTACAGCATTGAAATGGCTTGTACTATCATATATATATATATATATATATATATATATATACAACTACGCATCCTGCTATTGCTGATCGATATAAGAACGAGAAAAGAGTGAAGGCAGGTCGTTTGCATTATGCGTTACCAGGCTTGAGAAATGGATAGAGTACCAGGAGCGTTTAACGGGTCCAACTGGTGATACAGGAACAATCTTCTCCTTTTGCAATCAGTGGACCCTGTACGAACTAGTTAGTCATTCTAGTTGACGTTAATGTATTGGCTGTAAGAGCCTCAGGATGGTAAACTGTAAATTGGGGCAGATGTCGTGTCACGTCGTGTCTATTATTTCAGGGGTAGGCATATGCGAGTAAAATGAAATCGTCTTTACATATGCAACAGTCGTATTTGATAACTGTGAATCTTCTGTATCTCTTATGTCTTTCTTTCCCGCGTCTATTAATTCAGAATGAAATTGTCTATTTATCTAAGAACAAAAACAAGCTATATCGCCCGCATAGAAATTTCATCTAATCCGATGGTCTTAACTGTATTAAACCCGTGGCCTCTTTAATTAGGCAGTTCCGGTATTACAAAAAGAAACGGGCTATCATTAAGCGATGTAATTAACGCGCATTACACGTTGGCCAAACGAGTTGCCATTTCCCGTAGTTGCCTCCACGAAATGTAGATGGGATCAGTTGGCATCGCGAGAAACTGAATACAGTACTAGATACGTATTAGCTGTACGCTTCACTCGTTCTCTTCGTACTGCCTAAAAGAAAGGTACTAATTGTATTTAGGGTAACCGCAACATCTTCGTACCACGTGTTATACAAATTGAGAGAAATACGTAAAAAACATTTTTTTTTTTTTTTTATTAAAAAATGTGTTATCCTTCGTTTACGATATTCGCGCCTCTTTATCGCTTTATTATCACCTAATTGGCACCTACTTCCGAGCTTGCTTATGGGTCTTCGTGAAAGAGACGGTTTACGGTCGCAACATAAACCTCATCCATCAACTAAGACCAGCACCTAAAGACGTCATCAGTTCGGTAGCAGCTAACACGATGTCTTCGTGATAAGCTTCCTAAGAGAGGACATTCACACGATGCGCCAGTGAGAACGAAGGAGCGATGAGACTCCGGTAGACCCGTGTAAAACCGGAAGAGGCCATTCACTTCCGGTAAATATAGAAAATTAACAAGGATCCCCACACGATATCCAAGACGACGTTTATCCGTAACACGTAAGATCCTGTGTAACGAAGCAAGCGAGATTTAACGTGTCCTGCAGTGACTAACGGAATCAGTGTATGATGATGATACTCGGAAAATGTCTTATCAGTGAGAAAAAGTGAACAAAGGACAGACACATAGAAATTCTACGTTAAGATATTTCATGTATAAATTTTCATTTCACGGACATTTATCTCGGACGAGAACAAGTGGATTTGAGTTCAGGCAGCAATTATGTAGCGAATATACAATATGACGGTGTAATCCACTTAAAATCTTGCACCCCTAAGTATGTTCCTTTGGGGATACAATTCGTTTACCTCTATACGTCTACAGGGTGTTGCAGATAATCTGGAAAATAATCTTTTCCCAAGTACATTCTTATTCCGCTTAAGTATAAAACTTCAATAAGTTGAACTTATCACATGGCTTCGCTATGTAATTCTTTCGGATATAATTAAAAGTACAGGCAGTGTATGATACATTAAATAAAAATGTCATTATTCTATCTCACGAGGAATAACCGTACTGGCACTAGTCTACGTCCTATGTACGTCGCCGTGCGTGTCGTCGCACATCCGCCAGGTAATGACAAATCAATTTATCCATAAACATGTACTACACGATTACATGTAACATCTCGAATCTACTATATCCCAGTAACCATAACCATCAGAACAATTTTTTCCAAAGTCCCGCATAAATTACCTGCACTTTTGCATTAACTCTTTCACTTCGGAAGGCGAACGAGCAAGAGCAAATATTTCTTCTTTGCCCGGTGAAAAACTTCCTGACAATTACCGACACGCGTACGATAATATTCCTAGGAACTTTTACCCGACTACTATACCTACTACTGTCGGGACGGCACTCCGCTGGTGCCTTTGAGTAATGTCAGGCGAAAAGTAACATAGCGACGAGTTTCACATCAGAGTCCGCAGTACCAGTGCTGCAAAGTATAACAAAAATTGTATTTTTTTGACTACGTCGTAGAGTAACAATTTTATTTTGATATTTTGACAGGGGAAAAATATTAACTAAAGAAAATAGCTGCTCCTCAATTTTTATCGCGTCTTAAGGGTAATACGTCATATTGGATTACACAGCGAGCAATAAGGGGATCCCATCTCTGTATAGGCTCAAATGGCACACGGCTACGGTTACGCGCCTCATTGACTCGAAGCATCGAATAAACACAGCAACGGACAATGACGTATAGTGACATGCTGATAAATTTTGAACTCGTTTGCCATAACCACTCGGCTGGAATATTCGGCAGCAGTAAACGTCTAGCGAACCTAATACCAACCTAGGTAGCTAATCGGGAAACGTCCCTGGATACGAACTTGAATAAACTCGGTTTTCTCACGCATGAGTTCAGCACTGAGGAACTTTGACTTAATCGCGAGAAACAATGTGGCTGATAGGAGGAAGCGAGTATAGGAAGAGCGGCTGATTGGGAATGCAGTATATAAGCATGAAGCTTGAAAGTCAACCAGTGACGTTCGCCTTCGGCGTCTGAAAGCTTTTTAAGCCACTGATATGATAATTGAAGTTAACAGGTCGTATTTCTATTCGTCGAGTATCGTCCGCTTACGCATGCCTGTGAACTCGGCATTATGGAATGTAACGTGGCTACTGTCTTTTCCGCCATGCACGCCATTGACCTCTATTCCCTAAGGTGGAGACGCCCAATTTCCTATACCCGTACAAAGGCCGTCGCGACGCTATAACCGAATGCTACTTCTTATTGCTTTGCACGTGCTACGCAAAGTGAGTGGCTACTCGGTAAAAGCCTGTCTTGTATCTGAAATACCGAACAGTTATTTTCAGCAACATCTGCGTTGATAGATATACGTTCGTTGCCATAACGACGGCAATGGTCCATACTTGTGAGATTGTTCGACGTTGCTGTATGGCTACAATGAAATTTCTGCTAGGCGAATATAGCGTTCTAACGTTACTTTTATCATGGAAACGGTTTTGCTTAGCTTTTTCTTGAAGTACGAAAAAAAATATTTTCCTTTGTAGAGCACAGGTCGTCGGCAATACTGAGCAATCTGAATACCATGTATTATACAATGCTTGAGAAATATATTGTTCCTAACTGAAATATCACAATGGATCTTACATTCTGTCTTACTGTACTTTATTTTATTGTTTTCTTGATCCTTCCTCGATTTTCACTCAGTCAAAGTCCCGCAGATGTATTTTCCTTTGCAGAAGTCTGCTCGCGACAATTCCACGTAATGGAATAATTGCACTCCCTTAATTAAGCTCAAAGTCACTTTGTGGAAATGTTATTTTTCAAAGTAGCAAACCTAACCTACATATACAGACGAGACTCTCCCCAAGATCCCACCCCATGAATGGCAAATTACCAGCAAAGAAAGCGGACTGTATACTAAACGCTGATACTGGATTAAGCCAATTTCCTCAGTAAATTCTGGACGCTATGGTACAAGAAGAGGATGAGGGAGTAGGGTTGGTCTGAAGAAGTAAAGAAAATTTTCAAAAGTAATTCTCTCGAATTTTCTTCGGTATCTTTATTTTTCACCGACTACAACCTGAAGGCCCCGCACCTCATTATCGAGGTCTCAGCGAGGCTGGTTTCCGCGAATATTAAAAAACGAGGAGAGTGGATGAACCCAGCAATGAAAAAAAATTAAGTGAAAAAAATGTAACGCAAGGAATTAAAAATGGCGTCGGTGCGAATGAATAAGGAGCAATAAGAGTAGGTGGATAAGTAAGAGACCGTCTCAGCGTGGCCCCCCAAGCTCAATTGTGTTCTCAGCAAAGCTACCCGCTGCGATCAGTTTCGTCGTGCGACCCGACTTGCTGATTGTGTGCTACTTGAATGAATTTGCATTAGCTACACAGGTACACTTCCTCGGAGTTGCTTTCCGCGTTGTAACATTTTCCCGCGGGTCCCTATAGCTATAACCAAGCTCGGTTTCCGCGCGTGACCTCGCGCAACAGCCTTCCTCACTGGTTCACCCAGAGTGAGACAGAGAGAGAGAGAGAGAAAGAGCCTATACAAATTCCAAGCAAATTTTATCCCAAGGGATGAAGCTCGCGCGTTACCCCTTTATCCCGTGGCAATCTATAATCTGTAAACTAGACAAAGTAGAAAAAAATAGTGAAACCATTAACGCTCTTTTATCATCCAGTTCGTAAGAACGTGCCCGCCAGCTGTTCTCCACTGCGAGGCACTCCGTTACCCCCATCAACATACTCCCGCAGCCTTCACGTATCTCGCACGGGAAGCAGCATATGTGCTATACATATATATATGGGATTTTCATTACTAGCAAATATCCCAAGGAGGAAATACATCCGAAATCGAAAACAGATTGACATTGGCCAGATGATATGAGGGTGAGAAATGTATATAAAGGGACGATCCAGGCGTGTTACGTTTCCAAAGAAATTGATTTGGGGCGTCGCGACGCCCCGTTATTACATAGGAATAGAAGCAAGGTCGATCCTACTTCCTCAAAACGCATGATAAGGAGAATATTCCGGGCTCTACCTCGTATAACCGGTAGGTAATGTGGCGTAGAGGCACGGTTGCGCATCGTCTGCTACTAGCGACTAGTTACACGTATGAAATAATCTATTATCTAGTGCGGGGAAGTTATCTGGTGCGGGCATTGAATCGCCAAGGCCGTGGAAGAGTGGCGGCAGAGAAGTCGCACCGCGGTCATCGAACTTCAGTTATACCGTCCGTGCGCTAGTACGTACTGCCAGTGTATATACCTGGTGTATACGCCTCTAGAGAAGCGCCAAGGCATCCCCTTGCCTCCTGGTGCTCCCTCCGGTACCCCCTTGGTATCCCCCTGGTACCCCGTTGAGACCCCAAGCGTTGCAGTAGGCTCCCGCATCTCGTACTAAATAACTGCTGCCTAGATTTACCTAGCATCCTCCTCTTCGCATACCCGAGCGTCTAGTGCACCACCACCATCGCCATCATCATCATCATTCCTACTACCACCGTGAGGAGCGTCGTCAGCACGACGACGCCGAGGACGACGCCGTCTACCACTACAACGAGAATGGGAACGCCGGCGATCCAATAATTAGGAAAAATATCACCGCGCGAAACGTAATTCTCTTGGAGTCCTGTTGCGCCCAGAGCATCCCGCACTTATTTCCAAGGATATACGAGAAGTCGGAGACTTTAGCGTGTCCGGACCAGGCAGCAGGTTGTCCGCCATTCGGACTTGTGCGATCCCAGCCGATTCGAAATCGCTCCTCTGCGATCCCGTATCGCCGATACGGTCGTGTGATGCCAGTGAAGGAGTCTGGGTAATACGTAGATCGCGAAATGGAGAATGCGAATTCAGAGCTACGAAGGTGTTTACTGGGTAGAGAGTAAAGGGAGATAGTCCTAGCGTAGTAAAGTCTATTCCACTGTTGCCGGAATAACAGTAAGGGAAGGATAATAGTCTTTCTTCTTCTTCCTACGCGTTACTATACGTTGCGCTTCGGGAATATGGTACTGGGATGGAATTGGCACTGTTGGAAGGGTAGTAAGTCAATAGAGGGCTTCCCTCTCTGGAGTACCTGTGCATTACAACGAACCCAGATCGTTCTGGACCGTGCAATAAACGCGAAAAAGTGGATGCTGAATAGATTTCTGGCATAGGTTATACTGGATATTCATGAGAGAGACCTTTCCTACCCTCTCAAAGTGATAGGGGATGATATTTCCTTTTTTCTTATTTCCTACATCATCCCTCTTTTTTCCACTCCTCACCCCTCCACTCAGTTTCGATATTAAAGCAAATCGATACAGCGATCGTGTATTCTGTACTATTATTTTTTTAACAAATTTTACACTGTACTCAATAAATAAAAATCCCCGCATACCGTGTGTGCACCTCGGTAAGATACTCAACGAACGTCTTCCGCGAACTTACCGGTAGATTGTCGCGTGCTAATGTACCACGTGTACGAATCGTCGAGACTCGTTTGTTTCCTCGCTACGAGGATATAGAATGTGGCAACAGCATTGGATTTTTCGTAGAAAAAGATAGACAGTGTAATTTCTCTATTCAACGCTTCGTATACACCCTTGCTCTCTTTCTCTCTCGCTCTCTTACATTCTAACGGACTTAATTGTACCTACGCCTGCAGTACCGTGAGGCAAAAAAGGTGTCTACGAATTTTTCTTTTTTTGTTTTCTTTTTTCTTCTCACGAATGACACTCGTGCATGAAGGAATTTATACGTTTATGGGAACGAAGGGATAAAAGAGTCACGCACGTTTTACACACCTGCGCCTTGAAATCGTAAAAGCAATGTTATAGTATCGAGTCTATAGTTATATCATGTAATCTAAAAGTCTATCCGAGAGCGCGGTAAAATTCAAATAAAACAACAAGCAACAGATTGTACATGGCAAAGTGCCAGTTATAAATGTTGTCCCAGATTTAATAAATCTTTCCTGGCACTTACCCCGTAACCACCGTATACCACTCCCAAATACAGATCAATAATGCTTCCTTCGGGCAGATCGGCGAACCCGTTGAAATGTCAAAGGAAAATAGGAAATACCGTTATTCCCATATCGTTCATCCCAACGACCACTTTAGGTCAAAGGAAAGGTTGCGCAACTGACAAAATATAATATGACAGACAGTACGAGGGAACCTTGAACAAATAACACCAACCTTCTCTCCCATACGCAATCCAGTAAGTCAGCGTTTCCGAAATCGTGGTCCTCGTCCATAGTTAGCCAGGCCGAAAATTATTACCTACGATCCACGCAAAATGGTCCAGACTATACCATCCATGCTGCTGACTCTCACGAATAGCCCTGGATTCTCATTAATATCATTATCCAATCCGTAAAGTCGATATTCACCAACAGATAAAGGTTCCCGGGACAAAGCTAAAGGATATCCTTAAATGAGCACAGCCGTATCGATGAGAATAACCAGAGGATCGTTTAACTTTTTCTTAAAAGGAGGTACAAAAAATTTATAGAGATAATATAGTCAGCTTCCAGACCGGATAAGGTTCCTAGGACATTAAATTTTGTGAGCCATGTTCCACTCCTCGTAGTAGACACCGATGAGTCTTCTTGTATCTAGTTTTATATACATATATATAGTATAGAGTGTATATATATATATATATATATATATATATATACATTTAGGAGGCTATGCTTTTCCACCGATCATTCCCCTCCTCCAGCTTCTGGATCATTAATTTACATTAGGACATTTCTCAAAGCGTCCAAGCTCGGGTGGCGTCTCGCCTTGAAATTGGTGCGTGTGAACGGCTTTTTCTCGCGACTAGGGGTGGCTGAAGAAAGTGTAGGCCCCGACGGGCTGCTGTTTTTTGCCGAGAACGAATACAAATTTCTTACTCGTACTCGAAAGCCGGAAACTAGGGCCGCGAATAAAACATTAAAGAAAAGGGATACCACAATGGAATTGACTGTATATACATATATAAACTCTTTTAAGCGACGGATTAATTTACTACAGTAAAATTTATGTATCGTCCCTCCAGCCATTTACCCAATCACCAAATATATATATATATATATACACATACATGTATAAAGACTGTGGGTTGCATAGAAATGCGAAATTTATATCCTTCGCGAATTTCAATGACGTCTTCTCCATAGTGTTCGTTAGATTTTCTACACTTTCCCATCTACATAGGTATAGTACTTCAATGGATGAATACGAGTCGACTCCGATATCACCTGAGTGTCGTATCAAATCAAATTGATACCCAACTAACGAACTTCGGGATACTTTTTCTAATTTATGTTGTATGCACTCTCGTAACGTATTCACGTCAATGAATAATAACTGGGATCGACTGTGCTCTATGAAAATTTTCTATCGAACGTCATGGATTACGGGCGTACATACGTCCCACGTGACAGTAAAATATCCAGCACTAATTGGAAATCGATACGTATTCCTTTTATTGTTTGCGTCGATGGCGATATTATTTACCGATGATTTATTGACAGGCGTCATTCGATTCCCACCTAGGGAAATGCATCTATAGGTATACAAGTTCTTCAGTTGCAATTATTGTTACCCTTGCCCCTTTAACACATCTTACCCTTATGTATTTATTGGCGCTTGGAAAATTTTCTAATTTATCGTCGCGTCGATGAGTTTCTAATGAACCGTAAGTAATCGCATAGACTAAGATGTAATCCATAGCTGCAACGACTGGATACAAATTCTTATATAGAATATGCAATTTTTTTTTGCAGCACACACTCACGGGTCATTGCGGAAAAGTAATGGCGGCCAAGTTCCTTGGCGAACCGTCGAAAGTGGTAACGGGCAGTCATGATCGGACATTGAAAATTTGGGATCTTCGTGGACGGGCTTGTGAGTATATATGTGTATATGTTATAATGGATAATTTACTGTACTATGGAATAGGCGTTATTCCCTTAATCGCGACTAATAATAATAATAAGCATGTCCATCTACATGTCGGCGACGTAGAACGAACCTGCAAATATTACACGATTATAATAATCACGTTCGCCCATTACCCCCATTTGCCGTTGCATAATGCAATACACTTACGAGCATTTCGAGATAATAAAACAAATAGCGTATCTGCATAATCATTCATATGTATATTCCGTTGCGCGTCCGTCCCGTACAATGGGAACTGAATGTCCCGCAAATATGAGGTTGATAATCTGCAAGGCTCATAATACCCAGGCGTAATGACGAAGATTGAATAAAAATTGCACCACTAACCTTCCTCAAAGGTTAATTACGCCGATAAGACCTTCTTCGATAAAGGTGCTCCTGTACCCAAATGCCTTTTCTTCCGTGGGAATGCATACGTCGACAGTCGATATCGCCGACTTCTAAGCGCAGCGAGCGACGAGTAAGAGAGAAATGATAAATGCGAATTGTTAAACCAAAAAGACGATCGGGCGATCGTTTCTCAATGAATTTAGAAACAAGCATAATAAATCAAACAAAGTCTCGAAAGAAAATTATGTAACGAAATATTAATTTGAATTTAATCGAAAATTTTAATCTCTCCTACGAACATGTATACGCGTCTTTACGTATATAGGTATACGTCTATATGTAATATACTATACAGACACGTTTCGTCCCAGAGGTATATTTTGGGATTTGCACCAAACCATTCCAGCTGTTAGCTAATCTCCTGAAGCTGTATCCAAAGAACAGTCCATGATATCGATTTACACTTTGGACAACAGTCTGCAGGGTAGCGTTTCGCAAACCGTGGGTCGCGCCCTGTACTATACGTAGGGGTAGAAAATGATTGGTCGAAGGGCCGTGCGAACGATCCGAAAATCAATGTCGACCCCTTATCAAGCAAGGTTCCCATTTACCCTTGATGATTTTCACTAGAGACACTTAATAGGGTGAATTCGTAATCTTCTATTTCATCGTCTTTCCCTCACCCTCCTCCCATCCCTCCTTCCGTATTAAAGAAATACATTTTATTTCGTCACGGTAAATAACCGTGTTTTTGATAATGCACTGGATGATCCCCTTCGCAACGAGACGAATTCGGCACGGACTTACCTAAGAATTCGCAAAGTTAACGATAAACTAGATTCGCGAGGTAATTGCCATTTTGCCATTTTGCCAATGGGCGCGGCGCAGCGAAGGAAGTCTCAAAATTATAGTTCCTCGGAACGGTGCGCTTCTTGCTTACAGGGCTGCGTAGCCTCGGTCGAAACATTTACCAAGTATTGGAATTATATAACTTGGCATCGTAATCTCGCCTGCCATTCTCCCAGGGCACTCGTTATGCCCTGTGACTTTTAATGCTCGTCTCCTTCTCCGCGCCTCTCCTTTATACACCACTTCACTTTCCATCTCTCGCCATTTTCTCTTGCCTCCTCTATTTTTTATACCTTATTACTCCTCTGCCAGCCACGTTATATTTTACTTATTTCATCGTGTCTATAAACATCCCCCATCCACCCACCCTGCCAGCAGCTCCTCTTCTCAGATCTGTACCTTTGACCATATGTGATCACGTGACCATTGATCAATTTTTTTTGTTAGGATTTCCCGTTGCGCTTTTTCAAAAAATTATACGCTTTAGGTAAAGCTCGATCAAGTATCCGCACGCGAATTCAATTTTTATGACTTTTTATGAATTTTATCACGCTTCGCTGTACGACTTTGCGGAACCGAATGAAATTCTCCGCTACGGCTACTTAACTTGAACGATACTCACTCGATGAAGTATTGACCGAAGCAGCTAACTGTCCCTGTACGTTACGTGTATGTGAGACTATTTTTTTCCTTTTTTTTCCTTTTTTTTTCTTTTTACTGCTTTTTTTATCGTGCATATATCGAACCGCTCTTTACGCCGGGTTGATTCCTTCGGGAAGGAATAGAGAGCGCGGATCCAAGAAAGAAAAAATGAAGTCTAACGCAGCTCAACGTAAACATTCCAGTTTCCGCGTTTTGCGCTCTTCGGCGGTTGCGGCTCTGGCGTCGAGCATGAAAAATTTTACTCGGTTCGAGGTGCATTTAAATCGTTCGCGTTCCAGAACGCATTTTTCAAGAAACTCGCCAAGCTGTGGTTATTAAAATCCAGCGCTGTATAGACCCAATGTGCATCTACAGGATGAAACAATTTTTATGCATGGTTTATACCGTCTTCTTATTCTTCTCCGAGTTGTAACCTTTCATATTTTTTTTTATTGGCTCTGATTTGTCTATCCTGATTCATTGAGAAAATACATTTCCATTGACTGGCTTTAAAACGAAATGCACGTTCTTTGATAGAATCATATATGTATATACGTATGCCTTAAAAATCTGACAAAATTCACCATTTCTGAATCATCCTGTCGTATTCCTTTTTCAGAAAAATCTCCGACGTTCCGTTCACTAAATTTCATCCTGGAAGCTTGAGAATATATATATATATATATATATTAAATTATATTAAAAATATACGTGCGTAAAAGTTTGGTGAAAGCTTTTCAATGGAAAATTGTCATTCGGGACTCTTTGAATTTTGTTCGACCCCAAATTTGTATACAATTGCGTGATTTGCTAACGAAAAATTTTTATCAAAATTTCTTCATCAGGTATAGAGACGAAATTCGCTGGCTCAAGCTGCAACGATCTCGTCACTTCCGACAGCGCCGGTTCCACGATAATCAGTGGACATTTTGATAAGAGGATTCGATTTTGGGACACCAGAGTAGAATCCTGCTCGAATGATATCGTCCTTCAAGGAAAAGTCACGTCTTTGGATCTGTCACGTGGTAAGTCATATAGCTAAAATCATAATTTCGTATTCGAATGAGCATTTCTATAGACGAAACAAAAATGTGGAAATATTCCGATAGAAGCTTTTGACAGGGTCTGTACGTTGCGTAAGTGAAGCACGTGACTTTATTTCGTGTGTTGTAACCGTGTACAGAGATATTGCCGCGCATTTCGACAATGTCCCAAAGCACCCATTTGCTGAATTCACCCGGTTGATTGAAGAGCTCGTTCGAAAAAGAGATATTTTACTTGCCCGTTTCATTAATCTACGTAATGCGCAAATAGAACGCGAATCTCCTAAAGCGACTTTTCGCAAATTTCCAATATAGATATAATTGACAATAGAACAGCCCCTTTTTCATAGCACCAAAGTACCTTCGCAATAAGAATGAAATCCACCTCAGTCCTTTTTGCACAAATATTTTATAGACCTCTTGTACTAATTATTTGACGTATACATACTTTTTGGAGTTTTCTTAGAAAATCCCTAATTAAAACTTCTGAAATTTCAAGTCGTAAAGAATCTTTTCTTATTTTTCCCCCCTAAAATCTTCCATGCTTTTCTTTTTTTTTTTTAATTATTTTCGGTTTACCATGGATCCTCTGGTTGTCCTCCATCTTACATTTGCGAATAATATGAACCAGGCGTGTTGGCCTGGATAAAAAAAAGACGTCATTTTGTATTCATTATGAAAGATAATAACTGGCTTCTCTTTTCTTTAAAGTCGCTGCTCACGTAAGAATCGATGACGTAATTATACGATTTTTCTTTCAGATGCTAATTATTTATTGAGCTGCGTACGTGACGACACGTTAAAACTTTTGGATTTACGAATGAAACAGATAGTTGGCTCGTTCAGGTAAATATTAATAAGTATTATTGATTATTGATTTTCGATAACCCTAAAATTTTATCTCCATTCATCATCGACACCCTATGTATTATTCTCGTGATTTGCTTTGTGATTACACATTCGAATTTCATGCTGCCTCCTACTGATGGATTCATAACCCACCTGTCAATATTTTGTCAAGGCATGACAGCCTAACATGAAATAACGACGTAATGCCCTTTAAAATATATGCGGGTCGACCTCTAATGGATCAGCATATTTTTATGTTGGTAATACCGCATTCATCATGGTATCCATTAAAAATACCTATTTCAAATCTGCAGTGGGTCGCTCGAAAGTATAGATAAAGGTATAGCCAATGAGACTATCCTATACTAAGGGTATAGTTGCAAAATGCATTACCATCGTTTAATATATCTATACTTCTTCTCTCTATACACTCTATCTATACTTATTCTGAGTGATCAATTGCAGCTCCAGAGCATAATAAATGATTTTTCTTTTACGTTAATTTTCACATAATTCAATTTTCTACGTGCTGAAATTAAAAAATTGTCATTTCCTCGAAATTTGTATCTTTTGTATGATTTCCAATAACTGCACGCGAAAGCATTTTAAATAACTTTCGCCATTCGTCTCGCGGATAGCCAACAATTTATTCAAGTACTTCAATCGACTGGTAAGACTGGCACGAAGTCGCTGACAGATTTTTTGCCATCAGCTCATTCAGACGTCGGGCGTCGTCTTTTTATCAGGCACTATTAGCCGAAGAGCATTCAATTAGGAAAGGTTCCGTGTTTCTCGCCAACCAACGGAATGTCCAAAACGGGTCGTGCGAACGTGACTCGTGACCATGGCAATTTTTTTGGTGAAAAAAAAAAAAAACGAAAGTTCCCAAAGTTGCACAGACGCGTTTAATTACTTGAACGGAGTGCGAAAGAGCAGCGGAGCCCTTTTGCCTACCGAAGAAAGCGGAGTCGATGATTAATTTCCGGGTTGAACGTGACTTTGATCCTTAATCGTATCTTTCTGTAAAAAGTTTGGCTTTTCTAAAAAAAAAAAGTTTATTCGCCGATAATTTTGCAGCGCCGAAGGTTTCAAAGTTGGCTGTGATTGGGCCCGAGCTACTTTCAGCCCCGATGGTCAGTATATTGCTGTTGGTTCATCAGATGGGTCCATCTTTGTTTGGTCTGTGGCGACAAATAAGATTGAGACGGTACTAAAGGATCACACGTAAGTATACTTATATATATCTATATATATGTTATTTTTGTATCATCTTTTATTTGAGTCTTTTGAATCAAAACGTCCATTTTCTACTAACGAGAATGGCCGGCGAGTTGTTCGCGTTACGGGTGCGAATTATCTCGGACGATTTTATTATCCTATTTATTACGCGACTGTAATAAACGGACAAGTGGCTGGACAGAGGCCGGCTCAGGTCGCGGCACATGGACCAGGGATGCTGTGGAAGTTGCAAGCGGACTCTGGCGACGGTTGACCTTTTTAATAAAGGAGGCATAAAAAGTGGCATGAATAAAAGTTACGGGAATGGGATTTATGGTGGCATTTTCGCGGACCGAGACGAGATGGAGTGGGGAGGAATAGGGATGGGGGTGGGGGGATGGTAGCTGGTAACGTGACTCATCGGATTCAGGAGTCTCCTCATTTTCTCTTAGATATTCTTGAACACCATGAAGAATTTTTCACGAGAAAGAACGTTATTTAATTTCGTTTTTGGGGAAGCGTCCTACCCTTATAATATAAGCCATCCCTCCATCGGGGTAATGACTCTTTGCAACGTCGACTCTTGAATTTCTGATCGTTTTCCAAGTAGGTACGAGTGAATTCTTTATTTACGGGTATAACGATTATCAAACAAATTTACAATTTTCTTACATCTGTTTCAATGTTTTCGTTCAGAACCTCAATACATTTTATCTCAATATCAATTAATTCTCTCACGTCTTCGGTTTACTCATCTTCTCCACGTGCCTTTCTAATTTCCCTTTTTCCGCCTGTTTTCACCGATAGATTTCGCCAGCGTAAAACCCTGATATTACGACTTCTCCTTTAATCCTTGTTCTGCACTATATCTATATACACGTGTCTCGTGCATTGTACGTTACATGCAAACGAAATATCTGTAATTCCAGCGAGCGGCGCTCGAGTGCTGTGCACACGTCAATCCGACACAAAAACTTTCGACGGACTTAAAGTTCGCCCACGCAACCTGGACAGTAGTTTTGCAGTTGCGAATATAGAAAATATTTAGATGATGTGCAATTTCTTGTCGAACTTTCAATAGCCTACGGCGAAGGGTGACTGTTGGAGAGATTGCGAATTTATGCGAATCGTAACTTGCCCTATCACGAATGGATTCGCGAATAGCGGATATAGAGGGTTGTATAGGGATTTTTGTGCAATTTTTTTTTTTTTTTTTCACCTGCCATTTAATTCTCTAGAACTTATCGTAAACAGTTGGCACCTCTAACGTGTTCTCGCCAATAAATAATAAACCAGTTTTAACTTCCTAGTTTACTGTCGGATGTTTATCACTAATCTGGTTTTGGTTTTTCTTGTCGCCAGGACCGTTATTGTCGCTAATTAAATACTCTTATCTACACTACAAGCTCGTGCACTACCGTCGAATTAACAATTCCATTGCGGACGCACCTTGTCCTTTCGAAGACACGGCTAATCAGTTAAGATTCCTTTGATGGTCCTTTTCTTCTTTTTAAATCTTGTTCTTTAAGTACCGTAATCTGAATATCTTTGGATGCTGCAAAATTCGCACGTCCTCGTAGCGCGCATCTCGCGAAATTTGCAACGACGACTTTTCGTAAGCGCCTTAAGCATCTTTCCAAGGAGACGAGAAAACGTTTGTAGAACGTGCCGAAGCACGCGAGCCTCGTATGAACAATTTCTTATAATTAATTAAACCGTAGAGCCGTAAAAGCCGAATTCACAAGCAGGCATTAAACGAGGTAATAAACAGTGAAAAAGAATTTGACATTATCGCAATAGAAAATACCAATCACCCACATACCACATTACCCGTTTTATTGGTAATTTCCAAAAAAAAATGTTTTTCGAAGAAAAATGGTAAATTATCAAAAAAAAGACTAAACTTTTAATATAAACTATGAACATTTTTTTTAATCAATGCTAATCCAATGTGTCTACTTTGAGAGTTCAAATCAATAATTAGATATAAATTTCAAGTGAGTTTAAATGTCTTAAAAAACAATTAATAATAAAATACACTTTTACGTGTTATTATTGGAAATATCAAGGATCGAAACACTAAGAGGAAATGTAGTATAGGCAAGTAGCAAAAGAGCGTCTATACCTTTGACTTGACTTCGTGTGCCATTTCTGAGTCTGAATTCGCGAGCTCGCACGTTCCCACATCTAGCGCAATGCTGCAGTCTTGTTTACTGTTGGGAATCCGTGCATCGCGCAATTACACGCAGTGATACCGGTAAGTTCACATAGTGCCGTCAGCCGGTGAGAAATAGCGTTGCGATTCGCGTAAGGAGTCCTCGGCGTCGAGGCTTGATTAACGGCGTCCGACTTTGAAAACCCGCCTTAGCGATTCGTACCGCTCTAAGAAATTTTTATAATTTTTTTTTTTTTTTTTTTCGTCCTACTTAAAACTTCATCAAGGCATAACCCGCGTTAAAAGTACACGCTGGAATGCAATTTGTAAATATGTCAGAAATAGTGGATACAAAGCGGAGAAGAAAGTATACGTTATACGCTTGGGGCGTCGCGACGCTTCGGCCTGTAACGACCGACAAGTACCGTCACTTTCCTTCCCAGGCATTATTATTGTTATTCTAAAGTTATAAAGTAGCTGTCTTACGTTACGTACTTGTTATTGGTACTACGTCAGAGTTAACCCCTCATATTTGAATCGCCATTTTTACCCAACTCTCCGTCCTTTTTCGCCACCCTTATTTCAATTAAAAACCCCTGTGCTCAAGACTATTGTGAATTGTCCCATTGTCAAAAATTGTATTTTTCTTTCATAAAAAAATCTGTATACAATTTTTTTGGCATAAACAACTAATTTGAAATTTCAATTGAAAGTCAATTTTACAGAAGCATAAACGAACAATCCGTATGATACGTTGAACGGTAATCAGCTGCTTAGAAAAATGTAATAAATCAGATGCTTGGAAGAGCGTATAAAAAATGCAAAAAGTATCACGTAACTCCATTAGCCTAACAAGGTTTCACGTATCGTATATCGCGATGCAGTGTGGTAAAGTAGCTCAGGGTGAAATATCGAAAGTACATGCACACTCCAGGCATTTCTTTTGTTAAAGCCATTTCTTTTCCCACTCGTTCCTTTTCCTCTTCCTCTTCGTCATACATAATCCCAGGTATTAACTTTTGTTACAACCTTTCCCACTATACCAGCAAGCTCACGTACAATAATTTAGTCCGAAAATTATTTGTCGCAGAGGCCGTTTAATCGCCACCCGTTATTGTTGTTTGTTCTTGCACTACGGCGTAATCACGGGATGTCAATGAATTCGCCATTAGACGTCAGCACTGCTTGAACATAGTAAACTGTTCGGTCACGTGTCAGCAGTCGTTGAGATTAATGATAGAAATTGTGACTTCTGTCGATAAGTTAGGAAATTTCTTGTAAAATGTTACCCCAGCTCCAACGTTAGCAGACATCACAACGTCTTTTCAAATGACTCTCGTGTCGTTTCCTCAAACCAAACAAAAATTCTTACATTACGCATTCCAAGCGCCGTTTCATCGATCCCAATGAGATACTGTGCGTCATTTGTGCAAAGTTTATTTCCAGCGCTCTTTGGCAGGAATGGATTACGCTCCTTTTTCACGCTGGCAATACCCATTCTACGTGCTTGGGGTATGCACGGCTGTACCTGAGGGCCACGCGCCTCTACCTTCTTGATACGAAGGAAATCAAGGACGACTTTTACATTAAACCTTAAAAATCGTACCTACCTTTTCTTATCCTTATCGTGACGAGTGAATAAGATTTTTTTTAAGTTCTACGCTGCATATTAACACGTGGTTATAAAGTCATTGAAGTGCTGTGTGGTTTTACCTAGTCACCTGAAAAACAATGAGAGGATGTGAAGACGTTTAAATGTATAAGAAAAAACATTCTCGTTTATGTCGTAAAATTGTCATTGGCCAAGACTACGCGTTTTAAAAACTTCACCTACGACGTCATAACGCGACAGAACAAAGTTTAAAACTCGCGGTTTCCTAACAGTTGTTCAGCGGTCGAGACGAGTCACCCCGTGCATTATCATTGGAAAATACAATCTCGCAGGGACATAATTGAAGGCGAATTACCCTGAGGCCATAAAGTTACTTAACGTCACCCTTGCGAATGACGTGGCATCGTAGGACGATAATTCCCTAGAAACGTTATCTTTTTCTTTTTTCTCCCCACTAACTGATTTTACCGCTAATCACGTTCCCACGTGTCACCACAAAAATCATCTTTCTCGTTATTTAGTATCACTGTATGTACCTACACTCGTAACGCATCCAGGCTTCAGTCAGCACGTTCGGTTTTCATGTAACTTTGAACGACTGTATGCTTCTACGTGTTCCTTGTGATTTCGTCTCTCCACAGGCCCACTACGTTTCATTTCTTTCTACAGGTCTGCAGTCACGGCCGTATCCTGGCATCCTCGCGGGACATTCCTAGCGTCTGTGGATCGTGCGAAAAAAGCTGCCATCTGGGGAGATCAAGTTTGACAGGAGGAACAATCTTGAATCGAGCACATTGAATCACATGTCATTTATACGTATGCAGCCTCCTTTACGGTGGCAAACACTCAATTCTACTGTACAATAATCATCGTGCGGCCAGCGAGTTTTCATGTCGTGTACCTTCACGAGGATGAAAGGAAAAAGCATATGTGCTAAGCAGCCTTGGCAAGAAGCATATTACTTTTACAAAGAATAACAGCAACGCATAATTTTTCGTTTCGATTTATATTGAAGTAAACTAGAAGCGCTTTACGTACGTTCAAAACTGTCCGTACGTTCAATCGTACCGTTAATAATTTACACAGTCGATAGATATCGAGCTCAAGCACTATGGGTGCTCGAGAATACATCTTATACCGTTGAAGGGTCAGGTAGAGTCAAGAGATAACTCTTTGTAAATGAATCGTACAATCGTAACGTCGACCTATGAATTAAAAGAGCGCATTGAAAACACTTCGTGAAAACTATATAGCGCTAGTCGCCTGTAAAATGTAAAACGCTCGTGGTTATCGAAATCCTTTGGATCTGCGATCGTGCTACTGTACATAGGAATAAAAAGTAAAAGAAATAACATACATATATAGAAAGAACGATGAGATACTTTGGCTAGTCGCTCGCGCGTTTACGTGAAACGTTGACTTTTCAGATCTGCGGTATGATTACTTTGTGTCGCTGGGCTATAGATTAGAATCGATCGTGTCGTTCGACACGGGGTGAAACTCCGTATTTCAAAGGAAGTCTAATAGAATTTGAAAACAATGTACTCATAAAGTAAGCAAGCACAATGATATCGCGACATCACTGGTGAGAGGTGGAGGAGGGGGTTATTAACAAATTTACACAACTAACGCTTAGGAATACGAAATATTAAAAAAAAACCATATGTGAAAATGTTATGTTAAAAAACAAGAGGGGAAAAAAAAAAACTTTTTTTTTAATATATATATATATTGGCAAACAGTTATTTTTCGATGTGTCATTCGGCGTCGCGGAAAAATATTCCGCGAGAGCCTAAGGCAATAAAGGGTATCCCCAGTGGGATTTTAGAATTGCCAAATTAATAAAAATATATTAACGATATTACTATTACGGATAACGATAATACCGAGTGAAAGAAAGGAGCGAAAATTTATTATTATTATTATTATTATTGTCATTATTATTATGAAGGACTACAATCGTATATCGTTTATAAGGATATCTAACGCGTCACTTGTGTCATTATTTTTTCAAAATAAATTTAAAAGCGATAGAAGCGAACGTTACGTTATTTTATAACATTGATGTTGTCGGGCATGTATATTTACTCATTTGCGATTTACAAGGCGAATATAACGTTGTAAGGCTGCGCCGTGGAAGGTCGCCAATTTTGTGAAATCAAAATGTCAAATTTTTAAGCTAAGTTATCCGAGAAATCCTATTTGCGTGGACTCGTTCGAAGGTGCCTATATCTATATATATAGGTGGGAATAAGATATAAGATTATTCTGAAACATCATAAACGAAGTCTCGAATCAATATCGATTCTGAATGCGTTGGAGGATTGTGTGAAAAAAAGAAGTCAAACTATGACCAGACGCGAATAATTTTTAATATCTGGTACGAACGAAGCTTTATATTAAATTAGTAAAAAAAAAAAATCGATTATTGATCGGTGCCATTAATATTTTTTTTAATATAATTTTTATTACTCGTGTTTTGAAGAGCCATTTTTTTTTTACTATACTTTTCAAGTTTTTCGCATCGTCTTCGGGCAGATTGCGAATAAAAAGTGCAGCATGATGCCCGGGATCGTAAGAGATAAAGAATAGTATCTGTAGAGATGCATGAAGAACTTGCAGCTGCAGCGCCTTAGAATTCTAAGCACGTGGATTAAGGTCACAGTATGTATGGGCACCTTAACGATAAACCTCGAATAAAATTGAATCCTAACTATGCATTCTTCTCCAGTCGCGAAATTTTCAGTGTTTTTGCGAATAGTCAAATTGCGTCCAGTTTTAAATTCTTTTACTACGAGATATTGTATATTTACGAGTCGTGACTTTAAACTCTAACCTAAAAGCAGTTTGTCTCTCTCTATTAAAGAGGGGGGGGGGGGGGGGAAGAAGAAGAAGAAAAAAAAAGAGAAAAATGTAACATTATAACCAAAAAAGATTAATATACATTGTTCACATTGTAAATACATTAAATGTTTCTTTCTTGTACTTTGTAAAACGTAGTTTTTATTCGATCCTTAATACCGTAATAAATTTCCGCACGAATTATATCAGCGACAAGAAGCTGCGTATTGATCTAACGAGTTACTGATCTCCGTTAGACACTTCAGCCACGTGTATATACATACCTGTATGTGTTCGCAAGTAATTTAGTTTTTGAAGTGCAGTCGCGAGAATGTCAGCCCGCAGCGAGATGTTGCAGTTAGCAAAAGTTCCCAGCGTCCCGTATCTCAAAACCAGTTGAAACTTCCCAATTGTGAGCTTTGATTTCAATTAGACAGTTAGGGGAATCTCGTGTTTCAATACGAAGACTCAGTCACTGTGCAAACCTGTCGCAAATGTTCTAATCTGTGTTCTTCGCCGTCTTGGAGAACATCACGTGATCGACGTTTGATAACCTAGAGAATTTCTAGAAATTGGTTTACCTCGTATAAATATCACTTGGTTGCTCAAGTCCACGAAGGAATCATTGATGAGGATTGAGGAAAGTTGAAAAAAAATAGTTAAGAAAATTGTCAAATCATACAACTGTACAGGATCCAAGCTTGACGTACAAATAATTCTTTGATAATTCGACTTGCCCGCCTTAAGGGCTCGACACGGTGTGAAAGAATCGCCAGACACCCGAAGGAGTTAACGACTTGAGAATTACGGATGGCAAGTCTTCCGTAAAAAGTCGTCGGAGTTGAAGGTAAGAGATTCAACGAAGTTTACGCGCACAGCCTTTGTCTACGGTGCATTACCAGTTCTCCGGGTTCCCAGACTCTTTCCTACCCTGCCGCGTAGAAATATTGCGGTTGAACGTGCCTCCTGTGCTACGGGGGTTTCCCGTCATAAAGAACAATTTCGAGATGTCTATTTTTTGTAATTCCTCCCCTCCTCCTTTCCCCTATCCATTTCAGAACCCTTCAACACTTTTTTTCTATTACAACATCTACTTCCCGTCTGAGCGTCAGGTCGCGACGCTTAACGAAGCACCGGAAAGTGCGAGCTGACGCAAAAGCGACGGGAGGCTTGGCAACCAACAACCATATATATGCATATATACACATATATAACTCCAGCGTGCCAAACAAAGCTTTTCGAAAAGCTTCAGAGTCTAACCGAGAGTGAAACAGAGAGAGAGAGAGAGAGAGGAAAAGAAAGCAAAGAAGAAGAGAAAATTTCCAAAAGAATGTACCTGTCTGATTCCAGCCTTCATCAACAAAAGTTTCAGGCAGCCGTCGGGAGTTTCGGTCACTATGTAATTAGCCCCAGATTCATCCCCTGGCGTTTTAATTAATGTCACGTGTAAGCCAACCACCCTGTGGATTTGATTGGCAGCTTCCTTCGACCAGAGTCGAGGGTTATTTAAGAGTGCGAGAGAAATCAGTCCCTATATTATATAGTGTTTCATACATGCTTCACGTCCTCTAGGGCAATATATATATATATATATATTTCAATTTCATTTGAACAGCCACACCAGCGAGTACCAACTCCCAAGTATCCTGACAACAAAGTACCAAGTGTATTTATACACTTCACACAGTGAACTATATTCAGAATGGTGGATATCGATATTGAAACATAAAAAAGATTCAATCAGTCGCAAAGTTTCTGCACCAATCAATCACTCCGGTTGACGTGAAGCTTGCGCACGTATCAGAGTGTCTCTCGCGACGGTAAAATGGCCGAGCTTGCGGAGTCGACGCAGCGCAAACTCGTCGTGCTTGCGGCGGGAGCTCAGTAGCGGCTCGAACGTCGAGAGAAACTTGGTTTCGGAAAGACCGGCGCGTATCAGGTGGACTGCCAAAAATTTGTCATTGAATCGGGTAAAAACTAAGCCACGCGCGCGCGATTACGATCGTAAGCATTTTTTTTTAACCGAACGCACGCTATTGACACCAAGGATTATTGCGTGCACTGTGTTGATAAAGAAAGAAAGAAAATTTTGAAAAGTGTTTGTGCACTACATCCGTCAATGGACTGCCTGTCGTATGGACCGACAAAGTGCTGATATGATTCTGTGATTAAGACAACGTGTTGTTTTAGCGTACCGAACATCATGAAAAGTACAGCGAGATTTCGAAACGTGCGCCTATTTTCGTTATCGCTTCTTATCCTCGCCACTATCACGGGTAAGCCGTACCACGTCCTATTCAATTACGTGGATCCTATCGGGTGTCTCAGTTTCAACAGGATTAAGCCAGACTTGTATCGCGTCGAACGGAATCGCACGCGTTCACGTTCAAGAGTGAATTGGATTCGATATTCATTTTGGCCACGTAGAAAATTTCTATTTCTTAGCAGCTTAATAACGAAACGACGACTATTCAGTGCCTAGATAAATTCCACATTACTCCTGTACACAGGGGAGAGGAGGAATATTATCTCTTGGAATAAAGATTCGCCAAGACGAGATGAAAGACTCCGCGACGGCAGCCAAGTGGATAAATTAAAGTTTGTTAAAACTTTCTTTTTACGTCGTCCTATTTAAATGCGTGAAAGACCACGTCGACTGAGGCATCCTGAAAGTTTGGACAGGCCGAGAAGAAAGTTTTTTTTTTAAATTTTACCGTAGCGAATCTAATTTTCAAAGGGTCGACTCTCCTTCGCGATTTCAACTCCCTCTTTGGGACTGCAGGACAAGGGACTCGATTAGTAAAATTCGAGCGCGTTTTGTACCCGCCGAATAAGGAAGGAAACGGCAGAAATACGAGAATGAAAAACGAAAAAAAAAAAAAAAAAACTACTCCGCCGAGAAAAACTTTTCCACTTTTTATTCGCGTCGGTCAATTCGACGTGTCGCGGCGACACTTGTCCAACTTAAGCACAGACGTTACGTCACGTACAGTATCAATCAAAGTTACAAAGCGACGAGCGTAAAAGTCGAGCCAAAAGTTTTTTCCACTATCGCGTTCTTGGCTCGTGCGACTTGATTTATCGAATTATGTGATTAAAGTGTCGCGGTGAAGCAATACAAATAACACATAAAACGTAACAACGCTGCGATTAAAGCTTACCATTGTCATCCATATACACATATATACACAGTGACGTAAAAATTAATTAATAAAACAGCCCAATTATTTTTATCCGACAATAAATTACATTTTTCCAGTATTCACGTATCGCTACACACGTAACGTCACTTGCGGACATCACGTTGCATTTGCCATTGGTATTTTGATTATCGTGCGAATATAAGGTCTTCGCTGTAATAAAGCACAGCGAGATCCCAGATAGGCCAGCAAGCTTATTTCTACGAACAGGACACTGCCAGTCAATTACATTGTACAAGTAGAGCTCCGAGTTTTCTGACAGGGTTATTAATAAGTTCCTGGACTGGTCCATTAACGTTCTTTTCAAGCCTCGGAGATTTAAATGCTAACTACGAACTCGTACAGCAGCCGGAGACGAGGACGATTACGTAACTGGCGCATCCCCATGGTTGGCATAGCAAGTGACTAAAGTTTTCACATCGTGGCTGGCATAACCAGGGAGGATCATCTTTGCGAACTAGAATATCGAATGCTTCCGCCTGACTGATATATAACTGTATCTACTTAAAGTGTCACAGGTATATTATATGCGTACGTAGGGGCTGAGGATACTTTCGGGTGAGATAGAAATATTTTGAAAACGTTACATCATCAATATTATCATAATTGCACAAGAATAACATTAACAAATGTAAAAAGACAAGGGAGGAGAGAAACATTGAAATTTCCGTCTTTGAAGTCTTCGCAGTATACGTATTCCTCGCGGAAAGGTATTAAGGCCAAACAGTAGGATGGCAGAAGAGTCGTGTATTTTTGCAGATGAAAAGATATAATATTTGCCAAGGAAAAAAAAAAAGAAAATTTACGAAAAATCATAAATTATAACTATTACGTCGACACGGTTGATCCGTGTAGTCCGAAAATTCAAAATTGTCAATTATCCTCGTAACAGTCTCCCATATATGCGTCATTCAACGTGCGGATTAGAGGATTACGTGAAGTCGAATAAAGCAGCGTTAAAAAGTGTCAACCATTAAGCTAAAGGGGTTATTGAAAAGGATGTATAAAGAAAGACAACATCTCGTCACAGGACCAACATAAAAGTTTCTAGTATCATAATCCTCGGAAGTCCTTAGGCGATTCCCCGTAGATTCGCATTACATTCAAAACGAGATTCGTACTGGATTACCATTACTTCCACTCGGGATCTTCGAATATCGGGGAGGGAAGGGAATGAAAATCGATTGGCAATAATCTATTTCAATTTGCAGTAAAGTATTACGAGAGACAGGAGATTCTTATTGATTCGAAATTTAAGACATCGTTATATTAAATAGACTGTGTCTACTACGATGATTCCATGATTAGGAAACACTGGGTTTTTAGGTTTGGTCAGGACGTTTTATGAATTTCATTATTCTATTCCAAAGTATCCACGTATCCTCGCGATTCTACTTATCCTTTGCTTGCAAAGCTGCCTCGAAGTAGCTTCGAATGCCGAGGTGCGTACGAGTACGTAATGAACGTCTTGTATACACGGATAGAGAGAGAATCAAAGGATCGGATACTGTATACAAAGTGAGGAAGAGAGAGAAAGGGAGAAAGAGAGTGGCGCATCAAAGTATCAAGAGCAGAGAAAGGTATACGGCAAAAAACAGATAATACAGAAGAGTTGTTTGTTCGTAGGACAGCCGTGCTTGGAGTGCCTCCATTTTTCACAACTTTTTCCTCCGCGAGATATCAGCCTCCCTGTACTGGTCCAGGCGCACGTCCAGGCCACTAGCGCGTTTAAAATTAATAGAGTACACTGGTATTTGCATTACCGGTATAAGTAATGTAGAGTCTTCGTAAAGAGACTTGCCAGTCGAAAATTCTCAAATTTGTTGAAAACGATGTGTAACGTGTAAAATAATTTTTTTTTTAATTTTTACAATTTTATTATTCACGCAAAAATCACCCTGCAATTTCAAATCGATACGCCAATCCATACCAAAGGTTGGGAAATTGGTCGAAAGACCCATTTTTTTCCAGCCACCCTGTACGTCACGTCAGCGTATACTTATGACACAGCATATAGTGGACTTTTCACATTCCCTATGCAGTTGCCATAGAATAAATTTTACTGTTGGACATCCAAAAATGTAATAGCGAGTGAATAAGATAATACGAGATATACCTAGACTGAAGAATCTTTCTGATTATTATCCCTACTTCGTAACAAATCTTATCAGAACGGTCTAAAGAAAAATCAGACATGGTAGAATCTAATAAAAAAAAATCAAAATCGTCCACCCGTAGATTTACGAGGAAACGGAATTTCGTTCTACTGATTGTCTCTTAATATTCTTCCTGATCCAGTCGCACGGAAACAGATAGGCGGACGTACTGAAATAGGGAAACGTATGGGCAGACGTAGGACCAACGTTTTCCCTTTGCCCTCGCGTTGCATAGAATCAATAGGAAAGCCCATCTGTCGCAGTTATCAATTTGCCAAATTGCAAATCAATACGAAATTTGCAGATTCACGAGACCCACAGCAAGAACTGATACGTAATAATGCTTTTGAAATTCGCAAGTTAGATATGACGTCAGTCGTCGATTCTAAATATCCGCTGTATGTCTACTTCCTGCTATAGGTACATATGTGTGGTATATATATATATATATAATAATGCACCTATGCACGTACCATATAAATAAGTACATACATATATGTATAGGTACAGGTTATTCAGAAGATATACAGTAGAAAGGGATATAGAAAGGGCGTGATCGAGAAGCAAAAGGAAAGATACCTGTACACAGGTATATATAAAAGTAAACGGTAGTCGACCTTTTGATAAAAAAAAAATTTATCAGTAGTACCTGGGATATGTTCGCTCGTTCAAGGGATCGCAATATCTCGACGCGGAGCAACTCAATTACGGGATCAAACACTCCCCCGTGGTAAATCACAATCAGCTGCTATACACGCGGAGAAAACGTTACGGCTATCACGGGTAGTGCTTGAAGACTTCACAGGTGCCAAGTTAAGTCATTTTTCGCAAAACCAGTTTACAATGTCAAACTTTTCGTTAACTTAAGGATCGATCGGTGGTTTAGGGTGGTCGGGGTGACGAAGCGTTGATAACATTTTTGAAAAAAAATTGCAATTGAAAAATCAATGGAAAGTTGATTTTGAGCATATTACATTGCGACACTATGTCGCATATTGAGTTATTGACAAAGTAAAGAAAAAAGTACCTTCAAGTAAAATTAACCAGCTACACGTCGTTAACTTGCGAATTCTTTCACGCGATTATTATCCTCCAAACGATGCCTTTCGGTTTCCATAAGTGGACACGATCGGTAACTAGCGTGACCTGTGAAAAAAGTATGACGTTAAAAAAAGGTGAAATACTGCGAAAAATGAACTGGGTTTAAGGAGGTCGTAAAACGCTTTTTTTTTTCTAGTATATAAAATACGACGAAAATGATGTTACGTTTTTAAGCATATGTTCCGCCTGGGAAAATATCGTTGTTGTTGTGTGGCTGCTGGTAATTTTCTACCATTCACCGGATGTGCATGGAAAAAAATGAATGCACACGTACCTGGCGATGGTCTGCAAATAAAGCAGGGTGTTCTGGTTTAGGAAAAAAAATCAATAGGTAAATAAAAAAGGAGCTTCTTTTTTTCTTTCCACTTCGACCTGTTTGCACTTCATTATTTTATAAAGAATTATGTAAAGTAATGAACTACCAACTCGTGTTGGTACGTTCCTGGAATAGGAGAAGTATGAACCGGATACGTATATACTGGACGTACAGTAACTTGAAATTCTTCCGCGTATCGCGTTAGATCGTACCAGATATGTAGCCACTCAGCGTCACTGAGAAACGTGTAAAGGCGTTTCGCACAAAGACTAGGTAGTAGTTTCTTGTCGTATAGGATTTAAACTGACCGACCGATACTTGGGTAGAACGACGAGTGGGGAATAAACGTATAGCGAACTGACCAAGGGGTAAAATCATATGGCTTTAAGAGATCCTGATAAAGTTGACTATGAGAGTTCGAGTGAAGTTGAAATATTTTCGAATAAACTGATGCACCCGAGTCATATTGCTTTTCAATTGCCTATCTATCCTCGTATTTGAACAACGTAAACGCAAATGCGAATTGACTTCGCTCTTGATATCACATTTTCGGTAATGCTTTTCCCACATAGCCGTCGACGTTATAGCGGGACATGTCGAGTGGGAGTTGAATTTGAGAAAAAAGTAGAAAATCGAAATACAAGTGATTTTGAAATTTCGCATTTGCAGTTAAAAGGTTAATACGCGTGGAACAATTGACGGACTCTGTAGAGACGTTTTTATTAAAAGTCATCAGTAATATAAATAACGTGGAAGGTTCGCTGTAAAATATTATATACGCGTATTGCGTGTATATACGACGAATTGGAATTCGATTAAAACAATTGAAACACGTTGCAATTAAGCACCGTGCACTGGTGTACAAGAGAAAATGATTGTGATCAATGTGCAAAGTTTTTTTTTTTTTTTTTTTTCTATATCTTTTTTTACAACTGCGAATTCAATCGTCTGCATTATTTCGCATAAACTATACCACACGCGTGGAATGCACAATTTTTCGGAAATACTTCTCTGTCATATTTACTCGATCCTTTCGAACGGACGTGACATTTTAATTTCCCGAATGGCAACGGCGCCCGTGACGCAGACGCAACGTAAATCGAGGGTTTGGAATGAATATAAAAAAAAAATTTCAAAGTTAAAAGCCAGAATCACGCCAACAACAGAATCCATTAAAAAATCTATTGGTCGGTATGTGTTGAGATGAAAAAAAAAGATTGCAACGACCAAGGTGCGTTGCGTGCTCATTGGCAATACAGAAAAGCACGTAAGAGCCGTGGAAAGTTAAACTGCGTAAGACGATAAATAAAAGGTGAGAGATCCCGGAAGTCCTCCCGAGTACTCTCGAACATGGAACTAGCATAAGCGGCAGTGTCTCTCAGTGGAGAAAACGCGCGGCGCTGTTTGCACCAAGCAAACTACACAGGGAACCGATATGCAGGAGATAAATCTAAATCGTATACTCATCTATTTTTCATCTTACAATTTTCTTACGCACGATACGCATTATAGATCCCTATGGTACACAACTTCCCCTTTCCCACCCCCCAGTACCGTCGTCACACATGGAAGGTAGCGCGTTGCTTTTTGAAAAAAAAAAAAAAAGTCCTCAGTAGGGAAGATAAACCAATTTTCATGTAACATCAAAAAGCTATGCGTTACCAAGAGTGGGCGGTCGGATGATCAAGGCTACCAGCATCCAGAACATCTCTGGACAGTGTACCTGAACGCGGCCGGTAGATTACCTAGAAGTAATTCTCTCAAGTTAACATCAGGCGTTGCTTGTCTTATCTGAAAAATAGTAGCGCGGTCTCTACTGGTACAGCATCCCGCGGTGAATCTTATGAAGCGTGTTTATCTCGCGGGAAGATGCGGGAGGAAATTGTATTAGGAAATGAAGCAAACGACTGATATCTCTCCTATAACATAGAAGCTGGACCATACTGACTGTGATCGTCGTAGCTCAATCAGTTTTCCGATAATTAACTTATTCGCCGTTAAACCGGAATGACGTCATTTAAAGTAAGACACTAGCCTGACCAGATCGCGAGAGGATCTTCGTTAACTGGATTAAGAAAGATCGATCCTTGATTTTCAAAAGGCAATCCTCTTGAATACGTAAGAACAATCGTCTTCGTTAAAATCAATTGATAATCGGAAGTGACCCCGTTAGTTAGTCTTTGGGATATAATTAGTATGGAACAGGAATATTCAGAATTTTGATTAAGCTTCGCGATCTTATACCTATATATATATAGTCCTAACGTAGGTTATCATTTTTTAATACAATTTTTATCCCAAGACTTTCCTAAGGGTAGGTATTATTGCCTAAGCAAATAATCCTGTCGTTACCATCCAGTTATCATAAGATTGTCAGCCACAGAGATCAGCTCCATCCACAAGTGCATTATCATTTTTCTTCTGCGATTCAAGATAACACAGCCCTACCCTTTCTTAAGGGTGGCTTTTCGGTGTAATATACATAATCCCACAGGTATGTAAATCACAGGCGTATACGAACATGTGACACATGCTTTAAAAGTTAAGCTCGATGGGGTCAAAGGTTATATACGAAATGTCAAAGGATGAGCCTTAAGGGTGAAAAGTCAGAGGAGTAACTGTTAGATATATTTTTTTCAACCCCCTCGTAGAGATTCCCTTCGTTGTTAATATTAGTATGAATAGCTTGGTGTAATATTTTCTGATGAAAAGAGAAAAAAAAAGAGACAAATCAAAATACCTAGACGCGTAGACCGACGCGAATTCCCTGAACGTACGCTGAATAAATTCCGCTCTGACAAACCGCGTTAGCCGCAGGGTATCCGCTTTTCCACATTGCTGATTTATCGTAGCGTGGCAAAGCTCCTGTAAGATCGGAAAGCTCCAGAGCGGACGTCGAATTCGTGCCGGAAAGATCGTACGTGCTCGACCCGGACCTTTGAAAATCCCCAAAAATTCGCATTTACATGTTGCGCCATATACGGTTTACGTTATTTCTCGCGTCTGAAAATTTTCCATCGCCACTCCCCTGCCCGATGAATATATGGGGTGGATCAATAACTATTATTATATCGGACGGTTATCTTAGCTACTCGGAATCGATTGATCATTTACTAGAGTCTTATCAGTGATAACTTACGGAAATTAATAGTAGCCTTTTCAAATATATCCGTAACAGCTTACAAGCTACCACAGTATATTCTTTGATATCAGTTTGAATGGAGTCAACATAGCTACCACTCTTTGGTTTCATTCAGAAAAGTAACCAGTTATGTTTGACCAGACGGCTTTTGTGTACCTTTTACCCCAGGGGTATGTGAAAGGCCTGGGTTACGTTAGTTTATATACGGTTTCGCATGCGAGAACGAATGGCAAGAACGATACTCGTTCAGTACACTGTAATTGTCGATTCTTTTTTATTCCACCGAAAATTTCACCTTCCCTATGATATTTCACGAGACTAGGGAATTGATTTTTCGTTTTTCTTCCCACTTAACCGTCTGACTTGCCGCGTAGCTAGCTACTGCCACTGAGCTAAATTTACGCAGAGGGCGTTACTGCGGAATTTTAAATACCCGTGAGATTTCAGCCATTTTTCTTCCTTTTTCATACTCCTCGAGCACACGAGCTGCGAGAGGTTCGTAATGGCGCGTTCGGCTTGAGATTTGTGGCCACGTACACTTCTAGCTCTTCCTACTGAAAACGAGCAGAAAGTAAATAGGAATTAAAGGATTTTGGTAATTCTACAAAATATTGATAATTAACCCCATCTCGATTCTCAAATTTACCTCAGTCACATTCTTCACAGCATTACCCCTTCGTATGAGTCGATAGAAAATCATAATAAAATTGTCACTTCCTCGACTTTTATTACAGGTAATATATTCCCACGGAAGAAGCGCTATATTTGTAGAAGTTAATTGAGAATATCGAAATGATGACGCAGCATCCCTCTGGCTGGTACGGTACTTAGGTTCAACGGTTCAACGGGCTTAGATGTATGGTTCGTCATAAACTTTTTATGAGAATCGCATAAAAGTTGGGTAAGCGTTTCGGGTTCGTACGGTACTGTCGCTTCTAGGTAACGTCTAGTCCGTAATGCCTGATCACTCCTTCCCAGTAGTGGATCCTTTAAAGATTCAAAAACGACTGCCACTAAACTTAGCGATATTAAACAAACCCCTTCCCGTCTCCCACCCAGATTCCCACCCGCCTGCAAATTAAATACACGTCAAACCTAATGTATACACAATTTAAAAAATTCAATACAAGAATCATTCTATTTGCCAGTCCCATCCACAGCTCTACAGAAAATGATTGTACCGTTTTTTTCTACCCTTAAAAAAAAGCTTACAGTTAAAAACATCAAATTCACAACCCACTAGTCGGTTCGCTCGCAAAGCAATAAAACTCTTCCAATGCAAAGGAGTCGGATTTCTTAGCTCGTTTTGCGTCTTCGCCGAAGAAACGAAGACTCCTTTCTGAGTACTCTGAGCTTCTTACGTTCTTTTCTCTTTTACCACTCACTTTTTTCTCTCCTCTTTTCTTCCCGACAGGAGATTTCATCAAGGACGCGTATATGATGGTCGTACGATATTTCAAAAAGTTGCAAAACCTCGTCACGTGAATACATCGGCCAACGTAATGGCACGATAATATCGCGGTTCAAAAACCGTATAGACATAAGTACTCGTCCCAAGTTGGGAACAATTAATGTAAAAAAAGAAATAAAAAAACACAAAAAATTAGCGACGTATTAACCGTCTAAACTATTTCTAATAATTTCCCTATAACCAAAAGCATAATATGTCTCCACTGTTGATCACGATCTCGCGACCTTACATAGAAATTCAACGAAAACGTTAATTCAGCTAACGCGATAACTAACAGTAAACAAGGGATAATTAGAACAAGAGCTAATTACAGAACGGGGTGTGTTTAAATCTCTCTGCGATACTGCAGCCTCACGGTATAAAGGTCATTTAAACAACTGATTATACCCCAACGTACAAAGTTCGTAGCACATGTTCCAATTACGTTATTCACTAATTACGTCTCACCCCTAACGTGAATCCATACACAGACACTCCCTATGCTGCACACGCGTACCCAACAATCGCTCGTAAATTGTCCTTTGAAGTATTCGCAAAAAAAGTCACTACGTCAGAGTCCCTGACGGCATGATGATTTTCAGGGAACACGCATCAAAGTATCACGGAAGTACGTCACAGGCGTTCAGCCATTATCCAGCGACAACATAAACAGATAGTCGAACGTAATCAGCTTTGATGATAAATACGTGTCAGAATCTTCCTTCCGCCATTATATTCCTGACGCACTATACCCAACCCCCTTTTCTGGTTACAACATAAATTGTTTACGAGTACCGTCATAAAGTTAACGTTTACTTTAGACAGCTTCAACATTATCCTCATATGGAGAGTGCAAGTGCGCTTGTAATTGGCTTAAATGCATAAGCGAGAAAACAATCTGCGTGGCTAATCCTTCTATGAAAATAATTTAGTCTCCGACTGACTTGACGTAGCAACGCTTGTTCCAGGTGTACGCGGATTGAGCAATGTCTCGATAAAAGTCCCGCTGGCTGTGGCAAATGGCTCGACTGTCAATATGCTGTGCTCATTCGATCTAGAATCAGATACATTATACACGGTTAAGTGGTATAAGAGTAACCAGGAATTCTTCAGATACGTCCCGAAGGAGATGCCGCACATCGCGGTATTTGGACCGCTGGCATCAAAAGTCGACGTAAGTATTATTATACTTGCCGCTAGATCCCTGATGTTAATCGCTCCAAGTTTTGTGATTGAATTCATAACTCCGGACCCGCTTCAAAAGCAAGACGCTATCATGCTGGGAGTTTCGAAAGTGGCTGTCGATGATATCAACCAGAGGTCACGGACGAGTGCGCTCACATATCTCCCGTGGGACGCGCAGCTGGGATACTTCTAAAGTAGGGTAAAGAAGTCGGATAAAAATTTCGGACAGAATAGAAAAAGTATTTGAAAAAACATTTGCCTGGTATTTTTGCATATGCTCAATTTCTATACCCTTTAGATTTTCGGCCAGGAATAAAGATAGGGATTAAATTTGAAAATTTTATGAAACGTAGAAATAAATTTGTAAGTCACAAAAGAATTACCTTTATTACGGCTATTACCGCGTGGAATCATCAACCCGGAAAAGGTCAAAGGTGTCTTGGCCTGAAACGTTAAAAGAGAATGAATCATAGGGAGTTTAGAAAATTTAGGCCAATTTCTCTCCTTAAGTATAAATGGATGCCCAGGAGGAGTAATAACTCACGCAATGCTTTTACTTACGTTTCAAGCACGAAGTCGCCATCTTTGATCGCCCTCAGATATGACGCAATTCGTTCCCTTCGTTTGTTTATTCGTCATGACATAAATCGTTATATACTTCTCGGGTAGTTTCCAACGGGCGAAAATGAATTTTCAAATGCAACCTGCCGGCAAGCGTAAACCGCGTTACATTAATAAATCACAGCAAGAAACAAAATAACGTATTGTCGATCCGTGGCGTTTCGCAGACTCCGGCATTGATAATTAAAATACATAGAAGCAACCTAGAGCGAAGAACAAATTTTCATTTGACACATAAAACAGCCACGCGTACACGAGGGAAATATAATGAATGGTATGAATAGATTATAAAAACCGATGCATTAGCTCGATTGTAAACAGTCCGTAAAATTTTCCACCGCAGCATTGACAACCCCAGGTGAAATCCTACACGGCATTTCCGCTCGAACGAGCGAAATTGATTGTATGATTTATCAGCTGCCAGAAGCAACATATAATTAATTGTGATTTCGAGATATTATTTGCAGCGGTCAAATCGATTGGCAATAAATAGCACTTAGCTCCGTATGCTTGGTCAATCCAGTGGTTGGCTAACACTGGATCAGCTGAAAATTCAGGAGATATTTCCCATTGGCCGCCCGACCCAACGGACAGATGTTCAATAACGCGACGGATTTCCGGTAAACTGAAAAATATAACATCCATATATTAACCCATACGAAAATCCGTATATACGCGTATATTCGACATACAGTAGGATACATAAGTATGTACATATTTATATAAAGTTATATCCGTACAATGTGCCGGAGTCAAGAGGATAAAGCCAGACGGTCGTCTGTCGCGTCATTCGAAATTCACCGAGGCGAAGTCGGTATCGTTCCTGACAATTTCTCGGGGCAACGCCTCACGTGTACAAACGCCATGGCCAAGCATGCATTATGCAATTGGCTTTGATGCAATGCGCGAGAGTCAGGAATTAAGTACGTACAGTCCAGAATCTAATATACTCTTTACAGACAGTGCAGAGCAACCAGCACAAGCTTGTACTGAAGGATGTGCAGCACGACTTGGCTGGCAAATACCGTTGTGAAGTCTCGGCAGATGCACCGTCATTTCACACCGAAGCGCTCTCCAGTTATATGCACGTAGTCAGTGAGTACATTACACGTCGCGAGAACGACATTTGTTTGGTAAAATCCAGAAGCGGAGTAACAAGTTATTCAAGATTATTCAATATTACATTTCCAGGACTAAAATTTCATCCGAATTTTGGTATTAACGTCATTACACTTTGATCAAATTTTCATCTCCTTCCCTCCCGTAGCTTATATCCACAATCTTTTACGTTTCACTCTCACCATGAATCAAACCTCATTCTTACCCCATAATCCTATCCAATGAAAAGCCCATTGGCCCAATTACGTAACTCATTTCCTGGTCATCCTGAATGGCTAAATGGATATTCCCTAATACGTTTCAGTGAAACAGTTGCCAATTATACCGAACCAATGGTTAGGTGGCTGACTGCTATTTTTATTATCTATATACCATAGCACTCAGTCGTAATCTTTCTCCAATTGACAATACACATAAAAGCAACGTCCGTATACGGTCTTTGATTATCGCAAGGGATTCTCCTGAGATCTTCTATGTGTTCGGTTCAATTTTCTTGAGAAATACTTTTTATCCCTTTTGGATACCCAGGCCTTAATTCTTCCTCCCTCTTTCTCTCACGCCAATGGATCCCTCTGTGCGTGCTTTTAATACAATCGTGCCGGACAGTTCGATCATACGGGACAATGCTTTACCGGTTTCTCCACGCGCTTTTTGTCACGGCCTACCAGGGAAACAGTAGGGGATGGGAAGTGGACAGGTCGCTACACATAAGAAAAGAAAGAGCCTACCTACGTCCTATTGTTGTATCACGGTGCTATAAATTTCAGCTCTCCCGCAAGGAAATCCTAAGATACACGTCGAAAAGCTGCGATATGCGGTTGGCGATACTGTACGAGGGAACTGTACGGTACCACCGGGAAATCCAGCATCCAACGTTACCTGGACCGTTAACGGGCATCGGGTGAGTCCATGGTTACAGAATATCTCATGGAATTGCCAGGAAAGAATTCCGGCGGAAACGAGAATCAAAAATAAAAATACATAACGGGCAATGTAAACGTTTCGTCAGGATCATATTTTTCGACATTTCAAATAAATTATTACTTTTTAAATAGTCAAATTTATATCTGACTATACGCAATGATAACATGGGAATATAATTTTGGTGTATATACAATTTGTCTTTTTTTAATTGTCCATTTACATGCTTGATTATGATATTCGTTTGAAATTTTATATCAACGTCCACAATGTACAAAACTGCATACGAATAGAAATGAGACGGTGGCGAGTAAGACGATATTAATGCTTCTTGTGGAAGAACGGAATATCTTAGTGATAACTGAACGGTTCGAATCGACGCGACACTGCGAAGTGGGTTATTCCACGACCAAACAATTTGCATATTTATTCTGTGAAAATATGAAATCAATCTCCGCGAAAGTGTACTCGGCAACGAGAAACAGGCAAACCCACTTCACTAGTGAATACATTAGTGGCGACTGTTATAGAGCGTCGCTTGACAAATTATAATTACCTATTGTTATTATTATTATCGATCCTTTCTGAAATAATATCATCTGATTCGCCATTCCTGAGCATAGATGCGACGTAATTAGACATTATATCCGCCTATAGCCTTTAGGTACAAACTTATAGATATATATAGTCTTTATTTCTTTATCAGCGACATTTTAACGTAATTTTTTTTTTCAAGGTGAATGCCAGCTCCTTATCTAGTATCTCGGCGAGGACTGGAGAAAATTTACAGACCACCATTGTTGGATTGGATTTTGAGATAATACCGGACAGCTTCAGCAACGGAAGGTTGCATATCACTTGTCGTGCCAATATCTTCCATCTTTATCAGGCTGAGGCTGATATTGTTCTTGAAGAGGAGCGTCCGAGATTAGCTTCAGTATTAGGAACTCGCGAATCCTCCTATATAGGTAATGCTACGTATTCGTATGTGAATCCGGACACTCGCCTTGGCCAAATGGCGGATGCTGCTTGTGGTCGATATACTAGATTAGACGATAATTTCGATGGTTTAATATCTGGGATACGTGTATGTTACAGGAACTGCTGCGAAACGATCTGAAGATTGGATTTATATGGGTGTGGTCGCCAACTTGATACTGTGCGGCTTGAGATAACATCGATGAACCACCTACTGAATATCTGATGCGTTTGACTGTAATCGACGAGGTGGAGAAGTAAATTGTTTGTAAAATTTTTGGAATTATTAAAACGATGAGGGAACCTTTCGTTGAAACATTAACGTGCGTATATTATTCGTGTAAATAGGATAACTTAGGTAATGTACGTGTAAAACGCGTATGCATACGTCACATTGTGACGTAATTGTAATCTAAGTAACGTTATTGTATTAGGTCGGCCATACTTTTGCGCCGAGTATCCACGACTTATTTCGAAAATATTATACGGTGTTTTGTATATGATGACTATTATTTTCATACCTCCGAAATATTATCACTTAATTACATATATATATATATATATATATATATATATATATTGCGTTCTATTCGATCGTAAGAGAATATCGTTATTCTTGAAAAAAAAAATAATCGTTGATTTTGAAATAAATTGATTCCCTGTGACGTACGCATTTACTTGTTTAATTTCATAGAATCTGCGAGCCGTACTACTACTTAGAAGGAAACAGGTAAGAAAACTATCTTATTTTCAATGGAATAACGATAGATTATTATTGCATTTTAAATGATTTCATATATGTGAAAAATAAATGTTCGGAATTCGTAGAAAGAATACGATTTAATGATAACCGAGTAGTAGTCTTGTTAACTATTGTATGCATTCTACAGCATATACTATGATAAGTTTCAGTATGATCTTTACAAAAGTAGTGAATGTAAATCGTGTTATGAATTCACTGTGATATTATGGAAGAATTACAGTATGAACAAACAATAATAGAACATGTTATAAAGAAATGAAATTGTTGGTAGGCTGCCAATGTTGTAACAATATTGATCTCCTTTGTTCTCTTGTCTAAGGCTGCAGTGAAATATGCTTTTAATGAAACATACATATCCAGAGTAATCATAAGACAAAGGGCTGGATACAACAGTGTTCCTTGGCGTGCTTTACATACAAAATAGACATGTGACAAGAATTTTATGCTCTATTTATTAATTTAAGCCCGCTCCGCAAGCTCCTTCTGTGCTGCCATTTGACCCTGGATTTTCATCTCCATAACATCCATGGTTGCCTCTCGGATCTTGCTCTTCTCGAGGCCAAGTTGCTGAATTTTTTCCATCTGCTCGGTAACATATGCGACCCTTCGCTTGAAATAATCTTTTGCATCATTGATATCCTTTTGTGCATAATAACCAGTCCCGATATCGACTAGTACTTTCTCTGTATCAGCAAGTCTTCCAGCAACGTACATCGAACCTGTCAAGGGTACTAATATTTCTTTGCCTGTAACAAACATTAAGAAACTATACAATTATATATTAAGTCATGCTACAAGTATGCACAACCATGCAGCAACCAGCAAATTCTTCGTTCATCAGCAACAAAATGTAACTGAGAAATGAAACAATAAAAGGCAAACATTCTGAAACCATAATGCATTAATAATGATGGATGTAAAAAAGATATCATATACAAAGTGTCGTATATATTCTAACCTATTCATTCTACGTATAAAACAGCGTGTTTTATGCAACCAAAAGCACCAAACTCCAAAAATATTAATGAAACTGCCAAACTTACCCTTAGCTTCAGGTGTGATCTTGTCTAGGCAGGAACCCGACTCCTGAAACTTATTCTGTGCAATTTTTAAGGTTTGTAGAGAATCGTGGAAGACACTAAGTTCTTGATCCAGTTGCTGTTTCAACTGAGTGAGCTGTTGCAAGTTCAACTTCGTCAAATCGATCTGCTGCAGATGCGGAGCTTCGGTTGCGGATATTTGTGACATGTTCTTTTAATTACTCTTTACCCGCTAATAATTTCAATCTAGTAAATGACACTTCCCGGCGTATGCGGCTCCACAATATGACCAAACATAGACACGAGTTACCGTACCTCTTTAACTATGAACACGCACTTTCCAAAGATAGTCGTGCATAAACCTCAGATGCGCATACTTACGCGTACTCTCCTATCAACTCTTATTCCTACCTACGCCTATGGCCGGTGGTCACAGCCATTGGCGTTCACAATGGAATATTTGAAAACGCCAACGGAATAAAATCGATAGAAGCGAACGATTGGCCGTTACAATGGCGTAACGGTCAAATGCTACGAAAGAAAATGTAAAGTTTACTAAAATCTACCAGACAGCTCTGCACTTTAAAACGTTTAAATTGAACAAGAATTTAAGTAATTGTTAAAGATATTTTCACAATTGATACAATTCTTTTGAATATGAAAACATCCTTTACAAATAAATGTACGTGGACTGAAGTTTCTTTAGTCTTTGAAGTCTGACTTACCAGTCACTGTTTAATTGTGACCAATAATTGCAGATAGTTACTATAAGTGCAATACTTTCATGTTGGTACAATCTGAAAAAGATATCGCGACAACTTCACAAACCGCAGTACATTACACCAATTTAGTGATATTGTTACAATTTTTTTTATAAATGAAGGAAAAAATTGTATATTTTGTGATATATTGCCAAACAATCATAAAACTGTGATAATTAAAAAAATATACGTTATTATTTAGTCATTTATGGTATAAATGTGTTGAAATTGTGAGTTGCTCAATGTTTCTTATTATATTGCTTAACATTTACGAATTTACGACACATGTCTATAAACAAATGATTTGTTTATATAGTATTCATTTGTTAACTGAATTCCTTTTTAATGTGGCAAAATGTCTTGGGTTGTCGAATGTATAGTAATTGCTTATTTTTTGCTATGATTCATTATTTACTGACTCAACTGTATAGCCTTGCAATGAGGTTTAAGCAAAAAATAAATAATTCCATTTACAAAATTCTTTAATAAAGAATTGACAAACTGCTTTATAACATATAATAAACTTGCTATGCTTTATCTCTATTGCTTTTCATTTCCTTACCATCGTTCACAGAATTTTACATGAACAAGCATGTTTAAATGCAAAGAAAAAACAGAATTCATTTATAAATACTTCATTCATCGAACAGTGGTGCAATTAAGGTATAATTAAACTAAGATCTTAACATCCTCATATTATGACTTAATATAAACCTGAATATTATGATACTTGAAGAATAAAGGATATTAGTATTATAATTTCTTTTATATTTGTGTATGGTATATAACATTATTAACTTGAGATATCAATGCTCGTCTAGACATCTGTCATTATTACTTGCATAAGTTCTGAATTACTTGTATTATTAAGGATGCAAAACAATGGAATTATCTCCAAACGGACGTGAACAATATCAAAACATGAAAGATGTTCCATGGGATGCAAGTCAAAGAATGATCTCTTTAGAACAAGAACAAATTCCTATTCCTATGGTAAATTTGCAAATTTAATGGAATTTTCTACAGTCTACAGAATATGATTCACAATGTAAATTATAGGAAACTTTCAATGAGTCAATAAATGATGATAATGGTAAGATTAAAGCAGTGGATTTTGTACTAGCTTATGTGGATAATGGAAATCAAAGTCATACAGAAAGAAGAGAATTATTTGAAAATGAGTTACGAGATCAAGGATTAGAATTAGAATATGAACAAAACTGTCAATTATGTTTTGTTAAAATTCATGCACCTCAGGTAATAATACAATTAATTTTTATTATTCATGTGAATCATCAAATATATAATTCATTTCAAAATGTAATTTCTTTCAGGAGGTACTATGCAGGTACAGCGAAATCCTGAAGATACGAATGCCAATTAAACACTTACCAAATGAAAATACTATATTCCATGAAAGTACTGATTTTTTGGACGATGCTCGATCGTGGTTTACCAGATTATTTAGCTTCGTCCAATTAGACCCTAATAAATTTCCGCCACGCGAATATCAATTAGGAGCAGAATTTGCACGGGACAAAGATTATTTGTATGTTAACAATTATCTAACTGCATAATAAGAATAATGAGTCGCAATATTATTAACGTAATATATACTTTCAGATTTGATATCCAAAATGAAAAATTCTTCCCTACAAACGTTCGCGCAATGGTTGTTGATTTTATTTTAGAACGACAATCTGAGGGAATTCAAACTCTTTTGGCTCAAGGTGTTTATTCAGCGGCTTACCCATTACATGATGTAAGTAATCTTACGTTTACGACAATTATCTCATTATAATATTATGATTTAACAATTCCAGGGAACATACAAAGAGCGAGGTAGCATAAGAGCTTTGTTGTACGAGGAATGGGGCGCAACAAGTAAATGGTTAAAATTACAACCAATCGATACGATTCAAGAATATTTTGGTGTAAATTTTGCTCTTTATTTCGCATGGCTTGGTTTTTATACCTATATGCTCATTCCTGCCAGTATAGCTGGCCTACTATGCTTCTTCTACGGTAAACTAATATTTTATTATCCCTCTCACCGTTCTTTTCATAACTGTATTCATTCAATGTTAATATTATTTTTCTAGGATTAGTTACCTTGAGTTCTAATGAATTAGCTCGTGATGCCTGCGATCCTGATGCTGATAATATTATAATGTGTCCTCAATGCGACAAAACGTGTGATTATTGGCGATTGAGCGAAACTTGTCTATTGGCAAGAGTCACACATTTATTTGATAATCCCGCAACAACCATTTTTGCTGTTTTTATGTCATTCTGGGCTACTCTTTATCTCGAATTGTGGAGACGACGATCAGCAGAATTAAGTTACCACTGGGGATTAGTCGAATGGGATCGCACTGCGGAACATCCGCGACCTCAGTATCTAGCAGCATTAGCTAATTCAAAAATTCTTAAAGTAAAAGAGAAGGTGGTTTACCAATTTTTATTATATACGTATATGGTATAAACATATATGCTTATACTTAACTGGACGCTAAATTATCGTTTTAATCATCAGGTGAACACGGTCACGCGAGAAAAAGAACCGCATGTCAGTTTTTGGAAAGTACGAGTACCTGCAACTCTCTTTAGTTTTTCAGTGGTACTTTTGTTGGCTTCTGTAGCAGTAGCTGCAGTTTTTGCTGTGGTACTTTACCGCATGTCGATGATTACATCGAATTCAATATTCGGCCGCGAAGTGGATTCTACTAGTTACAAAACGTTTGCGTTACCAGCTATTGCTGCAGCTATTAATTTGGTTAGTAAACTGTTCAGACCAGTATATTTTATTATCTGTGCTCACCAAAAGCTTCGTTTCTAATTAATGTGACATTATAATTTTATAGGTTTGCATTCTCATACTAAATTATGTTTACGATTGGCTCGCTGTGTATCTGACAGAGATGGAACTGTTGAGAACTCAAGCAGAATTTGACGATAGTCTTACCTTGAAAATTTACCTGTTCCAATTTATTAACTATTACGCATCTATATTCTATGTTGCTTTTCTCAAAGGAAAGTTTGTTGGATACCCAAAGAAGTACAATCGAATTCTCGGTTACAGGTATTACTCTGTAAAATAATTAATCAATTAGCTATACGAAAGCCAATCAAAATAAATAAGTAAAAAGCATACACGTAATCAATAATTGATAGACAAGAAGAATGCTCACCTGGAGGATGCCTAATGGAGTTGTGTATACAATTAACAATTATCATGGTAGGAAAACAGGCATTGTACACTGCCATGGAAATGATCTGGCCGGTACTATTTAAATGGTGGGCCTTATTCCGTATTCATACAGGTTTGAAACAAAAAGATCCAATAGTATCACGTAGTCAATGGATACGTGATTTCAAACTTTTAGAATGGGGTAAGTAAAATCTCTGTAATTCATCAAATACAATAATTTCTCAGCAATCATTAATACACCTAAACGCCCAATCAGGTCCCAGAGGCTTATACGACGAGTATCTAGAAATGATCATACAATTTGGATTTCTAACGCTGTTTGTCGTCGCATTTCCATTGGCTCCTTTATTTGCTCTTGCAAATAACGTATTGGAGATGCGTCTAGATGCCACAAAATTTCTTCGCCATTATCGTCGGCCGGTACCACGCAGAGCTCGCGACATTGGAATATGGGCCCGCATTCTTGTTGCCCTAACACGTATATCCGTAACAACCAATGTGAGTACATATACAGATTATCTGCAGCATCTATATTATAGCTAAAAGAAATATTTCCCAACAGGCTTTCATCATAGCATTTTCATCAAACTTTATTCCACGACTGGTTTACATGGCTGCAGTCAGTCAAAATAAAACTGACACTGGTTTTCTAAATCACAGTCTCGCCTACTTCAACACAGCCGATTTTGCTAATGGTACTGGTCCTCTGTACAGTTCCTTTGAAAACGTGACAATGTGTCGATACGTGGAATACAGAAATTCACCGGATCATATCACGCAGCCTTACAAACGACCAACTATATATTGGCATATTCTTGCAGCAAGACTCGCTTTTGTTGTTGTATTTCAGGTACGTTTAATTATTTATTGATAAAGTTAAAAAAATTACAGGTACATTTCATCATGCAAGAAGCGCAATTATCATTCATCATTCTTTATCTTCAGAACGTTGTTGGTATCGTGACTATGACAGTACAATGGTGCCTGTCAGGTATTCCGCGAAAATTACGTGATCGAATTAAACGAGAAGCTTTTCTGACGGAAAGTCTTATTATAAAACGTGAAGCTGAGAGAGCAAGACAAAGATCACGATCACGCAGCAATACATTGGCCAATGTTATCAATAATGCCGTGCGCAAGAGAACTTCCACGACTCATGAGGATACGTTACATTGACGTAATAAGAATATGATATGCATATGCATTATGTTCATCCTGCTTAACAGTATACAACGAATTTATATTAAGGGTATCATTTGATTAATATTTAATGAACATATATAACGAACAATTCAATTTAATATCTCAGGTACATGACAATTTTTTGGATATAATCTTGGGAGGACATGCAAAATCAGAACTGCTTTTTTATTCTTTTGTTTTTAATTATTGCATTCCAGAGTAAACGATAATCAGGAATCTCTATTGTGACTGAAATCATGATCGTTCTTTATGGACCAATCCTCGCTGAACGACGTTATATTTGGTGCTATTTTACCTGTGCAATTAAAATGTATAAAGAAAAAAACAAGAAAGGTATCTATGGTTGTTCTTAAGTTTTGCCATGTAACGCGATAAGTTATACCTACGCCACATATGCATTATTAACGTTACTTTTATGGAATTGATATATTTTATACAGTTTCTATGTACAAAATTTAATTAAAGCATAATACAGTCGTTACAGTATCTACTATGAAAATTTTCAATCACTCTTTTTACATTTACTTTACACGAATCGTATTATTGATTAATCGACAGCCTGCGGTTAATGAGAGAACAATTTTATGTTTCACCTATCGCACTTTGTCATCAACGCCAATGGTAATTAACAGGTTATGTAAGATCGTATTACAACCTGCTAGGAAAGCGTACGTGCGTCACGTAGATCCTTCGTATCGATAAATCAATTACTACCCACTTTTGATACATCTGCGAAAAAGAATTTGACCATGAGCTCATCAATTCGTGAAGAATAATTTGACACAAGCTTTCGTTCAATAATTACCAACCTGACAAGAAATTTGCATTAATCATTAGCCAATACCAATTCAACTCCACAGCCATACAATGGACACTCGCACAACGTACAAAAAAGGAAACTAATTACACAATTCTTCTGCACAACCAATTGCTACAAGAAAACTGTCCTCAAATAATTGTAGCAATTAGGCATTAACCTTGCACGTCTAATCGCAACCAACTTTATCCTCACAATTCCAATTGCCAGTTGAGAACATTTCCAAACACTATGAAAAATTGTTCCGTCTCACTAATCCATATAACAACACCCAGCGAGCACTGTGAAACGCATGCCTAGGAGTCTTGTAGAAAATTGGAATTTTTCCAATTGGCCTTGATAAGAATGTTGTCAGAAAGAAACCCTGAAAAAGAACAAATAATATCGAAACTGCCTTTATATTGACGTCTTCGACCGGTCGCAACAAAAACCAAGTGATATTATGCAACATCTTAAAAAATCCTATAAATACACTCTAAACAACTCTACACACGTTTGAGTCTCGACATACTTGATTTCACAATGGCTCTGTTACTTGAACTTGAAACTCGCACCGCTTTCGAAGATTACGTAATATACACCAACAAAATGATCTAACACGCCGTACATATGTATGTCTCTTTTACAAAATCAATCCTTACGGTTAAAACTAATTATCACTGGCACGATAGTGACACGTGAACTAGTAACATTGCATATCGCATTGCTATCATTCTGGTTACGATCAAGAAAGACGCATTATATTTTTGCGTTGTCACATTTCTGAGAATCTTATGTAATATCGATCGTTAACGAAGAAAATCAATACTCACCGTCAGATCAATTTACGGATTGCCTATATATGCATAGTTTTACCACAATATACTATATATATACATTATAAGACGTATCTTTGCGTTATCAAAATTATTACGAATATCGTGTATCATGCTAAGGAATTAACCGCACGCCAATTAGTCCGTTATGTTTGACTGAAAAGCGGTTTGAACCACCTTTCATTGAATCCGCTCAATTGGCTGACTCAATAGCTTCTACGTTATGGAGCCTTTGTGATCTTGTTCTCTCTATTCACTGGTCATTAAAATTAGTACCATATGTATACACACGATATTTGCATTAAGTGACTAAATCGCAGCACCCTGTTAAGAGCCGAATACCAATTTCTATTGATGAATTGTCGGACTCGAATATTTTTTTCACCATTTACTTACATCAGCCAAACCGAGAGACACTCGTACGCCGAACACGGGCATATATATGTATTATGCTAATATCAATGCTAATTTCTAAAATACCAAGAAAACACGATAGGACGAAAAATATATATAAATATCCACAATTCGGCTACTAAAAAAGTACTTTGGACTGACATATTTTTCTTCGACAAAATCAATCCTCCATTTACCATCTACAAGTGTCGTAGTCACTTTTCAATGTTAGACTATAAAATTTACCGGCATTCTGTCCCGCAATGTTTTTCAGTCACACGCCGTTCGATTTGCGTTAAATCTTTGCAAAACATTTCGCGGAAGAGTATCGTCGCGAAATGACATACAAAAAAAAAACACATAATTCAACCAGTCGTCTTTATGGCGAATTAAGCAAAAATTAGAAAGTACCATAGTAACATGGGCAGGGTTAAATAATACTTAGTACCATATATCACTATATATGTATATACTATAATATTGTAGCACTATTTAATAATCATCACACTGTAGTGACGTAGCTCGCGTGAGTACACATAGCGACGGGATAAATACGAGGAAGATAATGAATCTCGAGATGTGAACAATTAACACTTGTAACAACATAATGGCAGACAGTATGTGAGCCTAGCAGTAATACACTTTTGATTATGTACCACGTATACATATACCGTGGTATTACTGACTTAAGAAAAAAAAAAAAAAAAAAAATAACGACAGCAAAAATAGGATCTAGATTTGCACGTCTATTAAATACTTTTCCGAGTAAATGTTTTTAGCTCGGATTGTCCTATCTCGTTTATTTTCGCATGTGCTCCTAGGGAAATTTATTACACCTTAACGACTCACTTACGAAATCTTCGCGGTCGTGTAGTCACACGTACATATATACGAACTATTCGCCAGAGGATATTTTCCCTTGAAATTTTAGCTTTGGAGTCGCTGACGATTTCACACGACTCGAATGTGATTGCCTTATCTTGATTTGACCGTATTAACGTGGTATGCATCTAGACTCAATATTTTTCTAGAAGTACCGAACCATTTGAAAATTCAACGATTTGTCAGGCATCTATAAATAGACGTGAAAAAATATTCCAGGATATTTTTCTCGCGCAAAATACACGAGCGACCTTGGCTCTTTTTAATGGGAATAAAACGAGAATTATAACACGTGCCTTCGGTACGGTTCATTCTCTTAAAATATTCCTATGGACGTCCTTCGCTTTGATAACTGTAACAGACATGTACTTTGGTGGTCCATGGTGATCTGTACCTAAGTCAATTGCGCAATTTATGATATTTAATATTATTCAAGGTAAACCGTTATGCGTGATGAGATATCTGGTTATTCAAATCTTACAGCATCCTTGTATTAAGGGCTACGCAAATTTGGACTAGTGTAACGGTATAACGTTACAGACTGGTCCAGTAAGTAATAATCGTTACCAAAGTCGCCTCGTATCGCTCAACGTATATTGTAGTCCATACGACATATAACGTAGAAAATATCAGCTGTTGCATATGTAGAAATATATTATCTCGCTCCATCATCAGACTATAGCTATATGTTCTAGTATATCGTCTATTTTGTACGTTGTTCATAAACGACAGGCTATAAGTGTTTTTTCGGAGGTTAAAATTTATTCCAAATGTTACAGCTGGATATTTGGCAGTTGTGTTGGATACGGTTGGAGCTACAGGCGTCATTGGGTCTGTGAGATCCACACGTGCCAGAGACTTCTCGTTGGTCGGTCAGTCAATCACTATGTCTGTCTGTCTCTCCGAGCGAAGGAGAAAGGAAGGAAACGCGAGAGCGATCATGTACCGATAACATCAAGATCAAGAGAGATGGGCGTCGTTGACGAGGAGTCGATCTCCACACCCTACAGCAGTTCTCCAGGTTATCCTAGCATCACCTGGAATATCTGGGTCATTGTCGAAAGCAAGGCTACTTGCACCGTCGCGAACACGGAAATATAAATTACCGATCGACCGCGATGTTTACGCCAGCCGAACGATTTTACCGCGCCATTTTTGGCCTCAAGATGTAATTTCCATTTTCGCATGGACTGCGACCTTCAATGAGTCTCGACATACGTGTGTCCCTCGAGTGTTCTTCTTTTGTTCTTCTTCGCTTGGTCTTCTTCTTCTTCTTCTTCTTCTTCCTCCTGCATACCAATTGTCCTTCCTTTCCGCGTCGGGCAAGAAGCAATCGGCTCGATTGATTTCCTTGTGCAGTCCTGCCAACGTCGATTCTTTCATTTCGTTCTGGGAATCGTAGGGAATCACCGTCAGTCTGACCTTTCCTTCTAAAATGCTAATTAATATGGTTTCTCGAGTAGAGACGGAAGTTGGGAACAAGTGTTAACTGCGCCCCTTGCTCGGTCGGTATTATAGATTCCGCTCACGCTTCTTCAAAGAAACGGGAATCGTGCAAAGATGATTATGAGATGGGTGCGGTGAAAGGTATGGGCTAGTCGTAATTATGTAATTCAACGTATTTCAAGTTTGTAAGAGAGAGAGAGAGAGAGAGAGAGTGTGTGTTTTTTCAGTTTCACACAGAAATATCATCTTTATCAAGATGTCACGGACGTCGGATTTTCTCACGTACTCATCCAGGGTCATAGGTCACTCGACGTCTAGTCCCTAGTCATTTTGGTTTCATTATACAATACTAAGTAACCCGACTGAACTGCTTTGCAATTCATTTAAGATTCCATAACGACTAGATTCTCGGGTCCAGATAAAACCGGAAACTGCACTCCGAGATGGGAGGTTCAGGAAACTTCATCCTTTCCCGTTGCCTTTTTTCATCTCGCTTAGATCTCTTACACGATATCACCTGATATAACGTGTATTTTTTATATCAGTCTATGCATGTAATTCTTTATTTATTATTTTTGAAAATTATCTCCAAATTCATATACAGAGATACTTTTGTTTCTTTAACATCCGGCGGTCCACTGACACACTAGTATTTTCACCTTAACTCTTAAATGAGCGAAATCTAGGCCGTTTATCCAACAAACATGGTGATCCATCGTATTCGCCGAAGAATCTCTTCGCGGATTTGTCGTCGTCTCTGTACTCAATAAATTCTAGTCCTCACCTGTGACCACACTATACCGTTTATTCGTATAAGGAAGAATAAGATGATTATCGTCCCGACAGATTCTACGTTACAACTGCATAAATCAATCAACGGTAACTATAATACATATATATAGTCAAAACAGTCTGACGAGAAACTTTCGACTCCTTGCCATTGCCGTCCTTGGTAGAAAGGCAAGACGTATAGTCGCGCGCATGCGGGAACGTTAAGATTATCAACGAGCGCACTGCTGAACCTCGAACAGGCGTAACTGCATACTTGCAGTTGTCCAATATGGATGGTAATTATCTCAATTACCTTCGAGGTCTTGGACTTGCCATACAGTAGTGGAACTTCAGTTGTTTGCGACGTAAATTACCCGCTTGACATATTTTTGACAGTTGACATGAATATTAGTATCACGATATATAAATTTAATTCGAGTAATACCAATATGAATTGTAAGAGAGAGAGAGAGAGACAGATATAAAATAATAATAAATAAAAATCATAAATTCGTCAATTTTTTAAATTACAAATTTCCGTATAAAAAACTGTATTGAACTAGCATAGTCCAACTCTTTCATTGGATGCGGTTAAGAGATCGTGTCAAATTTCACCGCAGAAATCACACTTCCGGTAGACGTAAATACGGAAATGTTTATATCATGCGCGCGTCGGTGACTCACGAGCGAAATCAAATCGAAATTCATTTGATGTGCCGAACGTTGCTCTACTTTAGACCACGTTTACGTTTAGACCACTTTTCCCACGTGGACGCTATAAGAGATGACAGATATTCATGTAAATTGGAGAGATTCTCAATGACTGGTCTTAAATTGTATAAATGCTGATTTCTATCGAGCATTAAGAATGTACTTAGTTAGTTCCAGTGACTTATAGTTATATTCTCCATACTTGTATTCTCTACCTTCGAGGACGACAAGTTTCTCCAGCGTGAGAGCGGTAACCTCTTACATTGGTCCAGGAAAAAGATAGCGGCTAGAAGATAACACGTGCATCGGTAGAATCGTCTATGGTTTGGTGTCATGGGAAAACTAGACGCATGATTAAAAGAAAGAAAAGCCTAAGAGCGTAGGTAGAAAAAATTTTGTCAAAGTTCTTAGTAACCGTGTAAGAGGATTTTGATAGGATTCAATCCAACTATATATATATATATGTAGCTTTAACTGCATCCAGAAAGGTAACGCATGAGGCAGTTAACTGAGATCATTGCTGAATAAGCATTGAAGATGAGGGTCAGTAGGTTTGGGATTAAAGATATACTAAAAACCGAAGGGCTCTTATACGTAACCAATCTTCCGAGCCAAGGAACGTCTTCCGTGCGTATTTCCAAACGTGTTACGTAAATAAGAATAATTTGTAAACACTCGTCATACCCCTCCACGTGATCACACGATGTGTCTCAAAGACTTTTCTATAGACGTTCATGGGATTCAATGGGATTCAATTGTGAACCTTTAGGTCACGACCTAGAAGATACTCTATGCCCCAAGTAGCCCCAACATAATTAATTTGGACCCTTATTTTTGTAATATTCCTAGTAATAAATTTGGATCCAAACCAGGCTGCTGATCCTCTTCTTGAGTCTTTCCACTTCAGTCCACCCAGTAGCCACTGACTGCACCGTACATAGGTCAATGGTGAACTTGGTGAACGGAAGAGTTCAAGGAATCAGACCAAGTAGAAGAAGGACCAAGAAGGTAACAAGCAGACCCAGGAACCTTGACTGTATCAGCAAAGGGCAGATCAGGGCAGGGTACCTGGACCAGGTGTAGGATGCTGTATGTACAGTAGCAATAACGAGTCCCTGGACAAGAGCAGGTTAGAAAGAACATCGATGCAGCAACTGCCGTCCTAGCTTTGAGTCTCCAGCAGAGAAACGTAGGGGGAGAGTGGTGCCAACATGGCGACTGGAAAGTAAGTGCCCGCTAGTGACTGAGTGACCCACACACCGTCACCGCTCACATACCGTTCCCAACAATCGCTAAGCACGGAACGATAAGTGTCAAGTTAGTGTTCGGAGTGCGCTCGCTCAGTGGTGCCGTTCGCGACCCCGTGACCGCTGCTGAGCCTGCAACCCTTAACAGTGTCAAACCCCCCAGCGTCAGTCAAGCCTTTTGGCGAACTACGGGCAAAAGTGCTAAGCACTGAAGGAGCCACTCACGGCTTGGCCGCGCGCGTGACCGCTAACCGCCAGTGCAAAAACATTTACCTTGCTCATAAACATCGACTAGGCGAGCTACGACTGTACTGTATAGTCATTCAATTAATGCTCGTTAAACCCACCACTACTGGCTCACGGTAGCAGGTGCACTATTTTACTTTTTAATACTCGTCCCTACTTTGAATATCTTCCTAGAAAGTGCAAACAGACATGGTTTTGAGATACTTGGCCTCTGACGTCTTTTGAGAGGACAATTTTGGTTTTTCAAAGTTAAAGTGTTTTTCTATATACGGTATTTTTGTGATGGACGCATTAATTGGTTTTGAAAATAATTCGAGGCTGGCATTGACAATGTGCTGCGAGTGAAGGAGGAACGTTTTAAACTTGAGATTAATCTGTGAATTCCTTAACGGGTTTGTCACGAGTGACTATATGTATAGTTTGGTTGGTTAATCTCGTGTGCAGTTGTTTGCCGATACTTTGCAAGGAAGATAATTACTGTTGCCTGTATTGGGTTAATGATTTATTTGTGTTCTTAGGAATTGTAGACAGCTTGCATTGTTATCGGTGGATTTGAATCATTGACGGTTGCTGTTTTACGTGACTTTACAGAGAGCCACACTGCCCATGCAGCTCATGTCGCTTTCGATTGATTCACAAGAAAGAAAGCATCCCCTTCACCTACTGTGGGATCCAGTAGATCAATCCAAGAGATTACTCGATGCAAGCGTGACCAATCGGGAAGGAGACCGGCTTCTGCAATTTCACCTTCTATCGTTTCGCCAACAAGAAATCGAGTTCAGATCGGAGTCCTTGTTACGAATTGATATATAAAATCGTATCGACAGTTGGTAAACGTGATTACATTATTGATTCGGTAAAAGTTCTCAATGCTTCGATAGCATCGAAACCAGTTTTAACGTATACGTAATTTGATGGGCAGGACTGAGAAGCGGCCGAAAATCGTTCTCGCGGCTCTAGACCAATGTGCGAATTCCAAGACGTCCTACAGACGACTTTCTAAAGACTCGCGGCGGTACGTTTAACTAAACTGTTTGCAGCGTATTGGAAGTGCACGAAAGATGGGTTGATTACATCGTGACACTCTGACGTCATCCGAGAAATAATTCTTCGAGTCGTCATTAACCCGAGATCAATGCGACAAGACGTATGTCAAGCACGTGTAACAAATTGTAATAATTGTCTGGCCCTCATCTACCACCTACTACTAGTTTCAATATTCCACGTGATAACATCAGTCTCATCCAGTCCCACATAAGGACCACTGCTCGTGATAGTCAAACAATATCGGTTCATCGATCCAGAAGCATTTGCGAATTAACATCACTTTTCATCCTTTACGTTATAATCATTGAAATTCAGTACGTGGGGACCAGCGTGCTTTTGTGGATCCGTAAAATGCTAAACTGCACTGACCTCGAGTGCATTCTGCACCATCATCACTACTATGAGCATCTTCATCAGCTGCAACCGCATCTTCCCCCGGATCACGAACGAGATGGTAAGTGCATACATGAATTTTCTCTCGTTTAATATCACGGTAGCCTGATTACCAACTGACTCGTAATTACGATTAACATTGCCTCGTACCTAATTAACATTAACACTTGTCTCCATACATCTACTGGTCAGACCTCAGATTCGGGTTCGGACGGATGAGCCTTATACGAACAATTTTTTAATTCCTCATCAATCCTACACTATTTAATAACTCGTTTACATCTCGCATATCTTCCCAATGATGATCTCAGTCTGCGAACTGTATGGACCAAAACAAAGACAAGGGCATTCCTTCTTTTCATCGATTCTCTTTTGCTTTTTCTTACAAATTTCTTACCAAGCTCCCACATATTGATCTTCATGAATTTTCATATCTCACAGGATACACAGACAGTCAGTCACTACGTTTGAAAGTGGTTTCTTACAAATGGAGATTTATTCCTTTTTACCAACCACCAAATCCAAATTCAAAAGATACGATCTCGTCACGAGACATCCTCGTGCTATTGTCTCACGAAATTTGGCAATTATCAATATATTCCAATAATTGCACTTCAACGAGTCTTCTGGCACGTCGCGAGGATTCACCTTACCTTCCTTTTATCGAGGTCATCTATCGATCATTGCACTCCTCGCTCTGATCACTCAACATTAACCACACGTATGTACATACCGACAAAGGCCGTTGCATCTTCCGCACGAAGTGATTTACTCTCATACATATATTTGCAAGTCTTTTACGATCATATATATATATATATATATATATAATAATACATAGCATCCACCATCAAGAAGTCAGATGATCATCCAATATAATTGACGTAAACAATCGTACGAAGGACGATAGCAAATTAGTCAAGGATTTGTCAGGGTCTGATTAAGCGATCATGCATACAATTCTTATATGCACTTAAAAATGCATCCCAAACCTATTATATCAAGTAACGATAAGATGAAAATTGTTAAGAAATCATACAGGTTCCTAGAACAGCTACATTTGGCCACGTCGTTTATTCGTTAATAACATTTCTCGTCGTAAAACTTGTCCACGATCTCGCTGAGACGAGTTTGACGTTATGCAAATTCTTTTCGCAGTTACTCCCAGAATGGCGTTCTCGCCAATGACCTACAATACGTAGAACAAGGACGGAAATGCAATTTTATCACTCTAAGGAAAACTTTTGTGGGTGCACTGTCCTTACTTATAATTATAGGAAGTTAGTACCAAGTCCCCTCTAGTGTTACACATATATATATATTTTTTGTCATACATGCTACATATGTACTTTACATAATTTGAAATGGTGAATGAGATAATGATTTTTTTTAATTAACATATAATTTTTTGATTATTACGTTTATGCATTTAATTACTCTTTTATTAACTTCATACTTGACATTGTATCTTAATTTAATCAAATTAAGGATAATGGTCAGAGAATTTTTTTTATAGTTTCACAGTGACTGTGTTCACGAATGCATTTTGTATTCTGGGCAGGATTGCCATGTCTTTTTTTTTATGGAATCATTGCCCTGAATTCTGTGGATCATTCTAGAACGACCTCGATATATTTCCATGTGCAGTAGTCACATATGCATTTATTGCCATCACGAGACCTGCCATTGCAGCTGTCTCTGGGCGATTAATCGCAATAGTAATTATTATATCAGACGTTACAAATCGGCCTATTACTTGTTATTAGAATAAGCTGCATATGGTTTGCGCCACAGTGGGATTTATTTGATCCACAGTACCCCACATGTGCATCGTAACGTATGTGCACTTGTGGTTACAATTCCTGTGTCTATCACCTGCAAAACTCTTGCACCATTCGCTTTTCATTATCTCGAACGAGGTGCGATGAATGCTGGAAAAATATTGATGAAGACATTATGTACATTGGTAGCGTAACAAGAGTTAATCTCGTTAGAAAGGAATGCTGCGTTGTCAGATGATAATTGACGTTGGTAGAAACAACGATAATTTTTATTTTACAGCCAACCAGACGGATAACCATGAAAAATGAACGCTTCGAGCGTCGCTGTATGTACGTCACAGTCGCTGCCGGAGTATCTGGATGAAACGACCGAGATAAGAAATCCAAATAGGTCGATGTTGAATTCACGAAGATTCTTGAAACTATTTTTGGCCACTTTCAAATCCCAGAAATTGCTCTCGACAAGTTAAACAATCTTTATTTGCACGAATCTTGGAATTACGCGAAAACAGTAAATATCTTTTAACCACAAAAACATTGCGGTTTATCGACACGTCTTTTATAATGATTTCGTCGTCTGCTCTCTCGCGTTCACTTACGTTCATCGGTCAGAGAATTAATAGGAATTCGCACGGCAGAGTTGATTAACATTTTAACGATTACATACATTTCGTCAGTACCAAGAGAACAAATTGCGATTCGTTAACAGCGTGTAAATTTTTTAATTACACGTGGTCATGTGTCAAACGTAATTTATAACTACCCTCTGTAATGAATACCTTGAACCGCAAGATCACCGTAATGACAGTACTAAATCGTTAAACGCCAACAAGCAGTACCAACCTTTCCTCCCATAATATTAACGTCATTTCATGTTCAGTTTATCAAACCAGAAACATTCCTTACATTCCTCGCGTCTCGTCATTCCTATTGACATAAAATTCAAAATTGTCAATATCATCAAGAGCAGATTCGTTGTTGCCGCTCAGACGGGAACATTGAACCTAATTGATTTCTCAATGCCTTTCGAACGTGACATACATATCTTCCAGTGCACCTGCTTCTCATATTACGACAATTGCAGGATTTTAGACTCTGTAAGTTGGCTGCATGTTTCACATATGTCGGCTGTTTCTCTATAGAGATGATCAGGACGGTCTTATTATTTTCAATGTATTATTATGTATCTCTTCTAATTCTGTACTTCCTTCTCCTAACCACGCGTCGTTTGTCGCTCGCATGGAAATTCCTCAGGATCTATCTCTGTCTTTCTCCCTCTGTCTTATCGGAAGTAACTAGATGTAAATTCAACGTGGGCATCAGTGTTACCATCGAACTAGACGGTGAGTGGGCTGATTGAGTTACTGCCATTTCCTTTCTGCTCTTTGAGACTGCTCGTTGCATCTGAACACGTAGCCTTCCTTCGTATCCAGTCGAGGCCGTATCGTCTGGCAAGGCCAATGCTAACTGGACATCGATTCGAACGATTTGATCAGACCCGTTCATATATACGCACCTCACTTTGCACATATACTTCATACTCACCTCGGACTCGACTCACCTCAAGTTTCAATCCGGTTTGAACAGCATACTAATATACAGGAGAAGCCCATTCTGCATTAGAATTTGGATACCGTTCCTTAACACCTGCTTCTAAAAGTTTCGGTATGTTTTGATTGCCGATTGCATATAATAGAAACCATGTGTGGCCAGGGGGACGTACGTCATTGGGTTCTTTATGATGTGTTTGTATTTTGATCACGGAGTGTATCGACTTTTTGATGAGACCCACAGGGAGAATTTAATTTGAATTAATTTTATAATCAATTTTTTATATATATATATGGATTTCTTTATGGCAGTGTTACTATACCTAGTGTGTTATAAATCATGCGTTACGTTTTAGTATTTTTTTTTAATTTTGGATCTTCGTGCCCGTGGATTTTTTTAATAGAAAAATTCATGAATCTTTAATAATTCAATTGTACCGTTGAATTGTTGAACTGTGAAATTTTTGATCTCATTTTTAGTTCCGCAAATGGTGTATATATATATTTGTATGGATACTGGGCCAACCTTATATGTTACCCAATGAATACATTGGCTTCTTGGAATCGAGAGCCTCCGGCGAAAAATCAGAGACAGCGACAGCTCCTGCCGAAACAGGCTCTATAGGGATTGAGCGGAGTACTTTTTGTAAAAGTCATCCCACGTGATGTAATCCTTGAACCTATTATTATTACGGATTCATAATCGTGATTTTCAACGAATTAAATGCCGGGCCAACGAGGACATGATGATTTCGAACTTGTTTACTAGAGGCGGTGTAGAGGACGAGATCGATCTGTATTAAAAAAAAATTGTCAATATGATTTTTGCATTTCTTACCTGGTGCAAGTATTCAGAATATCGTCCGTTAAAAATGATTCATTACACCGGTTCAGTTGATAAAGACATACGTGACGATAAACACTTCACATATTTTACATATTATGCATATTCCAAAATACACTACAATTTTGAGACTGCTTGTACTTTTGTATGTTCTTGAAAAATTTGCTAAATCGTCGACGCGAGGTACCTATGTAGTGAGATATACCCATTTACCTTGTAACTGATAGCTTACCACCTACAGCATCAAGAACGAGGATAATCATTCCGAAATTCCTTGTAGACTTTATTACCTTGGTAGCATGTCGAATTCTTTTTTTTTATCAAATTTTTTTTGCACTCCTTATATCTCGTAACGTAGATCCACGTGGCTATGCTAATTTTACAAAGTTGCCAAATTTTGTATACTTCGGCATTACCGCATCAGGCTTCGGGCGACCGATGAAATTCATAGTGAATCGAATTAAATGTGTAGTAAACACTTTTATACGAAGGCTTTACATACGTAGTATATATGCAGTCAGGCGAATACATAGCTGACCCTTACAACTACTTTCATACATTTTTATACGTACATTTTATGTTCGTCCGACTAGTGGGGAGCCTTGGCATACATATGCTCAGGCTGCCAGTCTGATGCGTGTGGAATCTAATATTATTGGAGACCTCAACCGTCTCGTCATTTCTTGCTGTACGTTACACTCAGTTACGTATAGTTAAAGCTAAGCAGAAAATATTGCGCAGTCAATAAGGTCTTTAACCGGCCATTTCAGAAAAGGCAAAAATATCGAAGGACCTTGGATGCGAATTTAACCTATGAAATTTCTGTACAGCACGTATGAGTTGAGATCTATTTTATTTCCAATCCTTTCTCTTTCTTTGTTATTATACTTTCACACGTGGCGGTACTTGTTATACATACGACAATGGCCTACGTATAGCTCCGATCTTACTTCGGGTATTTCCGTTCTAGTTCGGCAATTGTTCTGTCATGGCGAACCAGATTATAAAATGGCCGTTAAAGTAAATGACATGTCGAATGTGTTCGCATCAGGTTATTCTGTAGTACCTATAATTAGTTTTATCTGAGTTTATGTATTCGTTGGCACGAAGCCTGTATCGATATTTCGATAATGCTCTACCAGAGATTACGGGATGACATTTAAATGTTTAGATGTCAGTGCTATCGGTCTGAATCGAACGTGTGGAATTTCAGTAGATTTACGGACGCAAGCCGAACTCTCTAAAGATTTGAAATTACATTAAGCAAATGTGATTAACTGTATATTGATATCATGCGGTAGACGATGACTGAGTCAAATGATTTTAACTGAGTTGACCCTGGGAGGAGTGTTCTCGACCCTGCGCGAACCCCATCTAATGGAAGTCGTGTGAGCAACTTGTCAGTCAGTTAAGTCTGTTAACGCACTAGTAAAACGATTTAGTATATTGCCTATTAAAATTTGCACACGTGACGATGAGTACACGGTATTAACAGAACAATTTTTCTTTTCGTGTATCCATATTTTGCTCTACCGTTTAAGGTTATGTGTCAAATCAGGTTAATTAACAACGTAGTTATTTGACAAACGCAACAGCTATTCTTTTGCTTCGTTCAAGAATCTTATTATTGTTTCCATCGGTTCAGTCCCTTGCCCTTTGTTTGAATTTGTCATTGTATACTGTCAAATTGTAAAAACAAATTACTAAACGATACACCAGTTAGTCGATTGTCGGTCGTCGCGACGTGCGCTTCATCGATTCGTTCCGTTTTATCCGAAAATTAATATGCAGTATAAAATCAGTTCTGTGTTGTGTGCAATTCAATCAGAATGACTGGGATTGGATATTTTCGTCACTGGTGAGTCAAAGTTGTTATATACAATAAAAATATAGATCAGCGATGCTCAGAGTTCAATACGTTTGTCTAAAACCTGTTGAACACCAAGCTCAATTATATTGATATTCTCCATTAAGATAAATCTAACTATTAAGAGCTTCTGGCTGAATCAATCCGAATAGAAATAACTTTCTTATAGTAATAGATAGAAATTCATTCTCTAATGACTGCTTAATTATTTCTATTCGTCGACACGAGGGGCCTTGATGATTTGCTAAATGAATCATTTTTCCGGTACTGGCGTGAGATATAAACCCATGACGTACAAATAATTGTACGAGTACACAGTCTCTGAATATTCATCGGCATTACGCAAAGGCAAATAAAACACGTGAACACGTAGACAACCGGACATTGTTCGCACAATGACTAATATCTGTACATACGAAGAGGGTAATTTGTAGTAGTGTAATTATATGGCACGACGATACTGTTAATTTTTGCAGGAAGTAACGTAGCGTTAAGGTATGTGAGAATGTTTACTGTTCACATATCCATTACTTCCGTCCCTACCTACGCTTGAAAATATGTTCCCGCTTATTGTCTACAAAGTACCATTCTTCCTACACGTGTTGTGGAAATTTTCAATTTTAATATCTCCAAAAAAAATCCCACGTAATTACCTTCCTTACTAGCATACAACAACCACACGTATAGTCATGAAAAATATTTGTCATGTAGTCACTTCATTAGCAAGATCGAAAGTACTTTTCGAATCCCGGAAACTTTCATCGGTCAATATGCTAATTATATTCGATCACCTTAGAAACGTACATTGACCATCGGTCATCAATGTCGAAATCTGACCGTCAATCGATCAGACCGTGAACCCATAAGACATGTACACCAAATTATGCATGATCCTATATAATGATAACTGAACATGGAACTTCAAACGTCACACGTATAAGTGACATGACTATTCGCCATTGAAATAATAAAAATTAATATTCAATAACTGTCCTGAACATTCGAGTCTTGTTCCTATTCGTTGAGGTCCTTGGCCATCGTGTGTCCATCATTTGTAATTTAACAAATCACTACGATATTTATTCCAGTGAGAATCATTAATTTTTTTTTTTTTTTTCAAATTGCTCCACGTGCTTCTTGATATATTTGACATCTATGCTATAGACAATTTAGGGGACGTGATTCTATCTGCATATATAAGCATTATATAGAAACACATGTCAATGTATGTCACTGACAATCAGTAGATTTGTCTTGAACGCTCTTCACGGAATCACTAAACAGGCTCCTTACCTTCGCACGTACATAATACGCACTGACTGTAATACCAACCGAGTAAATTTCTAATCACGTGGAATATCATAGTGTTTTATTGAGTCACTGAAGCTTGACATTTGTATGATTTTGTCTAGTTAACCTGCAGTGTTTCCCTAGCGCATTGCCTGTTACCGTCGTCACGTTACTGAGTCTGATTGCCTTGGGAGATTTTGCACAACGTATTTCCGCTTGCATTTTCATCCGGTTTGCCCGACGAGCAAATACGTTTCCTTTTAGTAATCGCAACGATTGTATCTTCGAGTCATTAGTTTTGTTGTCACCAGTTTCTCATGGTCTTCTGCGTGGCTACGAGACGGAGAATGTCTTTCGGGTGAACCAGATTTCAATGACTGCAAAAAAAAATTGATTGTGCAAAATTCAAGGCGCTCCTGATCAGATCGGATGATGGATGAATTTTTAATTTCGAATTTGCTTTACGTTAACACGGTTGACAGTTGTCAGGAAGTTGGAGAAACGACAATTGTCCAACCTCCAAAATGTTATTTCCTGACATTCAACTGTATCCTCGCGTATACATATATATCGCTGTTGTCGATCATTCTCTGTTGGATTATACTTTTAGTGCAATTAGAGCGTCACTGAAATTGACATGGAGATACAACTCTGCGATCTCTTTAGTAGACTTAGCACGTGTGTCACGAAGAGAATTTAATTCGCGTCGCGTTCCAACAGTATCCTGCTTTTTGTTACATTACTACGCGCGGTCTAAATATCGCGTTGCTATTAATAGCTGATTACCAACCTCGAAAAAAAATAGACTATATATATTTTCGAAAAATCACTCTCGCTCCATCGCTCTTTTTTTTTGCATTCACCGGCGACCTAGTCAAAGTTCGTGATATTTGAACCGCCGTTTGGAACAAAGTCTGAATCGTAATAATCGCTCGAACGCTATAGCAGCCGTGCGAGCAATATCGATAATTGGCACGCGACGTTAATTAATAACTATGAAGAAAAAAAAATGAATTTTTAATTTCATCTCCTAGACCACGAAATGTCAAGGTGGCTCGTCTTGCCCAATATTAAAATCCGGTTCCCCGTGCTAAGTCAATATGACAAAACGCTTGCTACGAATTGACCGAAAATCGTATACTCTTACAAACCGCACGAGCAATGCAAAAACTCATGGCCTCCGCAAAAACGGAGACTTGCCAATAATCGTAGGATAGGCCGAAGCGGGACGAAGCGGGCCGAGGTGCTCTTGTTACATAAATATAATGCACAAGGCGAAGGTTACGTAGTCCGTAGTATATCAAACGAGTTAACTGACTCTTATCAGTGAACCTGCTAATGAAAACCATAAATTAGATGTATTACGTGTCGTGCGTTATGGTTAACGTTTCGAGGTCCAGTTGCTATACTGTTAGTGTCAATTATCGAGTGGAACGTCGTAACGGCCCAAGGGATTATTTCTGCAGTCGTATTAACCCTAGGTAAAGTAAGTAACAGCGCCGTCTACGAGCTTCCGGCGCAACGGACAGGACGTTACGTCCGGTTCAAAAGAATCGGCCGTCAATTAACGCTCAGATTTATTTCGCAGAAAGCGGCCAGGTCGTATAAATGATAATCCTGACCCTCGTCTCCGTCCCCGTGACAGTTTCGAAAACTCGACTGAACTCGGCTCGCTCATTACACACTCTTGTCTCGGTGCAGCTCGGGCGTCGTGACGTTTTAATGTCACAATGTATATTCACTTTACCACTTCCGGCTGCCGGCAAAGGTAAACCATTTCAGAGAGGCGACCAAGAGACAATCAGACAATCAAACGTTGATAACCTTCACGTGACTTCCCACCCTCGTGATTCGCGCAATTGCACAATGTAATTCACTTTGTAAATGTACAGAGACAGGACCTTATAACGGGTGGTACGTTCGAGTCCCGAGCACACTTTTGCGACACCGACGAGACACCGGCTGCTGCGTACACAATTCTCTGTTTTTCTTTATCCTCAGGTATCACAACTTCCTGAGAATTGACATTTGCGCAATGCAGTCTCGAGGGATGTTTGTCGTTGTTAAAAATACTTCGATGATCGAACAGTTTAATTTCCTATCGTATATCATTCATTAGTTTGCTTTTCGTTCCATATACATTATTATCGAGCCGTACGGAATATCAGCTGTACGTATAATTTTTTGTTCGCCGTATAAAGTCTCTATGTGTCGCGATTCGTACGTGTTCGTACCAAGTAATGTTTTTTATGTCGACAACGAATACCCTGTATAAATCGTCGTGACACGTAACGAGGGGGACACCCGATACATTAGGGTGCTTACTTGCGTTAACCAGCAGCACCCCGCTTCTCATTGAGACCAATAGAGGCAATCATATGCATGCAGGGAGTTTAGGTATTTGTCAGGTTAAAATTGTCGATTAATCTCACATGTGCTTTCAATTTATTACGCGTCCTTGCGCAGCGCCGCCGACGGTTACAATGACAAGCGTCGGCCGTCGGATCGAACTCGAAGGTAAAATCCGTAAGCGTTGTTAACCCTCGAGAAAAGTGTCCGAGCACTCGTAAATTTTATTTACGTTTCAGCGTTCAACGTACCTTTTGCTTAAAGGTCGCAGGCTTACGAATGGTGTCGCAATTATTCGTCGGCCTGCGTGCAGAGATACGTGCGCCTCGTATCGCGCGTCACTTATAATCTCGCCATCTTTATTGCACGTTGCCGGCTACGTGGCTGTGGGATTCTCGAGGCACGTGGACGCACGTGCATACGTGAGGTGCCAATGTAAACACACGAGGCCCTGACACGTCGCTGCCAAAGTTAGGTTAGGAATTTTTTTTTCACCTCTCGATCGAACGTATAAAAATATACGTAGCGCCCCTGTAACGTCTGTAACGTATCTTTACGAGAGTCGCATGCTAATAACGATGGCGCATTTGATACAGTCCCTTCCAAACGATGCTTGTCTCTGGACAGTCACGTTTTACGTTTATGACTAGGTTATGATTTTATTGGCACTGAATCGCCGATGGATTTTTCCGTATTGATCGTATCGCGATCGATTTCCATTGGCGATTCGGAAGATAATTTCGGTCGTTAACACTCGAGGACGCCATCTTGAAATCTTGTAGTCACATCCTTGTCTGCTTGTCCTCGAGATTCTCTAATCTGTCTTTGTCCTTTTGCTCTCTTGCATCTCTCTCGCTCTCACTGTATCGCTGCTAGATTCATATTCGGGCTCCTCTAGTTGTTCACAGGATTAGCCTTGCCTCATTTTATACGACGTGAAAAAACACCGACTATCCGGACCGTCGTTGAACTATCGGTTATTCAGTTGTTTGCTTACTCGTGTTATGTATTCAGAATGTTTTTATAGAATTTTATATATATATATAGTACAGATTTGAACCGGTAATATTTTTGTTATATCTTTTGTTTTCGCCAATTTTTACGGTTATTGATATTCTTGCATAGTGTCGACGGATGTCTGTCATGCTACACGTGCATGCTTGACGCCATCTTGGATGAAATTGAGTCATTGGGTCGTCGGGTGTTTAGATCTAGCATGGAAATCCTACCGATCGTTCCGTCCGGTGGTTAATAGGGAGATGCACGTTCCGACCTCATCACCTGATGGCTTCTTCACCAGGGGCTTAGATATCGATCGAGTCGACTGCCAGGACTAAAATTTTTCGTTTGACTTCGATACCTTCCGCATATAATTGTATAACAATCGCCAGGTCCGATCGTGAATGTTTTCCTGAATTATTCTGCGCGCGGAATGTGAAATACGTTATTGCAAGGGATTATGCGTTGCTTCCTGGAACGAGTTATGGGCGCGGCATTTGTTTCAGCGTAATTCCGACAAAATTTTCTGTTTCAGTCGCCGTCGCGAATACGCGAACGCGTCGTGAAGGCGGCTCGATGATTTTCGCGAAAAAATTCAACGATTCTCGCAAAGACCCTCTGGCAGGATAAAACGTCGTTCCCGGAATATTATTTGCGTTGGGCGATTCGCACGGAAATTCGAGCTCATCCTGCGAATCTTAATGCTAAATATTGCTCTAATAAGCGCATCGACGATACTCGTTACGAGAAGATAATTGCGCTCTTACGTATCTATCGAGACACGATGTATTAAAATCACTCGAGTCTCCGTGGAATCGACGTATTAATAATAATGCAAGGCAATGGGTGTGTCGGTGCAAGGCGAGGCATGGTCAAGGTCAAGTTTGTTACGCGGCATTATTAGTGACTGCATATTACAAGTGCTGAAACAGCAACGGCTGCTACTCGCGAGTCGCGATGGCAATTCGACGATTGGCGCGTCAGTCAATTCTCAGTGGACACCCTGATCTTATGAATGAATTGAGAATTCCTTTATTTCTCTTATATTCTTTCATATACTTTACTCTTTGTCTCTCGATCGTACGCCGTATCATTATTGGTCGATTACTCGTGACTCGCCGAGTCCTGATTTCCCTCGCGTCGTTACGTGACCGCGAGCGGAATAACGAGTCGAATTGGACGAAACGTCAGAGCAACCGGCGCGGCGCGGTAGGTGCGTTCGGTGCGTTGCGAATAACGACATTGCCGGCGCGCGCAGGCATTAATTAATTTATCATATGCGCATTGGTAATTAGATAACTGGTATGGAAAAATGATATATATATATATAATAATAATTCAAACGATCCTTAATCCTCCGCAGCTCCGTAAGGAGAATTAATAACTAGGTACAACGTGAATACAGCGTGTCGCGTAATACGTGTTAGCGGTACGTCGCCGTTGTCATTGATTTCGACGATTTGTATTAGCCCGCCCTTTTACGCTGGAGGCGCCTCGACGCGGCATAATTCCAAACTACGACAGATTCGCGATACGCGACGCGGAAATATCTTTACGAGTCGATCGACCACTAGAACTCTTAAAGGATATTCTTTTGTAAATACTCAGACGAGCACTGTACTCGTACAGTAGCGAAGGAGACGGCGCGAGAAATATTAGAAATGCTATACGGAGATGATACACGTCAATTTGTATTTTCTCGTACGAACGAACGCGCAGTGGATTTATTTATGTACGATGTATATATATATATTCGCGCGGGTACGAATTGGTCGGATTTAATTGAATTATTTATCGTCACGATGAACCACGCGGGCTGTTAACTATGCGCGAATGTTAATACTTTCAGGTAAGTGTCACGCGTACGACACGGTAGAACCAATTGGCGACGCTACCGACAGCGGGATCTTGTGTGCTTTATGATTTTTGACACGCGCATACTAATCGTAGGATAAATTGGCGGTGAGATTCGGTTGGATCGACGTTCTAAACGTATCGGTACGTTTGAAAAATATTGTACTGGCAAGTTTTAGGCCGCAGTTAATTAGGTATAAATTGCAAATCTCAATTGACGTAATCGCACGTGCACTGTCGCGTTGGTGCGGGAATGACTTTTTCTAGATTATTAACGACGGGACGATAAACGTTTCTCGGCACTCTGTGTACATTCCGTATCTCTATAAACGATCTATATTTATGAGATGTTTTATCGGTATATTAGCGAGAATTCGCGAATCACACTAAAATGACACGTGAGGCTGTACTAAAGACGAGTAAGTCGAAGAAAACAGTGTGGTACGTGCCTTAAAACGAAGATATATATATATATACGTATGCGAATAAAAATAGAAATAAAATGCCCACCGTACTGGCAGCCATGTTGATTTACCGCCGTCGTATTAGGCAATGCGCGAGCCTCGATCAGAAATTCGCTTTCCAATTTATAATGCTCGAACAGTGCTTATCGTTATATTTCTGTTGGATAAAAAATCGTCAATTAATTTTTTGCACAAATTTGGAGAAAAAAAATGTATCAGCTACGGCTTCTGTCTTGTATGGTCGTAAGGCACTGTAAATGGGTCAGTCATTCTTTGTACCTTGGGGGGGATTGGCGATACGCGTCTCCAAATAAATTTCTGTAGCAGCTACGCATCCGTTCCGTTCATTGACTCTGGTCTCTGTTTCGCTGCGTAAAATAACACGAGTGACACGGTTAACGGGTGGCCGCGAGTTTACGCAGAGCTAAACATATTGCCGGTCACTCGTATACGTATGATTTGTTAATAGCGCGGCGATCGTTGTCGACGATGATTCGCTCGCGAGGAAATAGAAAATAAAATGATGGAGAATCATTAATTTCTTATATAATAACCGGTCGACTCGATCACTTCGGAAGCGACGGAATCGCTCGCGAGTTTTGGTCCTGCGACAAAGTTCACGTGGCTGTCGGTATACGTGAGATCTCTTCGGAGCGGATCTGTCAGTTTTGACAGTCGAGGACATTCTTGACGGGTTCCGTTTGCCAATATCTTGCAACTCGGTGGTGACTTTTGTTTAAGGAAATTTTATAATTTTTTTTTTTTTTTGTAATTTTGTCTTTTTCTTTGAACCTTTATTTCCTCACTGCAAATATCTTCGGCAATGAAACAGAATTGAGGATGTCTTCGGTCTACGAAGTGGTGGAACTGCGAAACGCAATCTGTATACACTCGCCAAATCCTTTCGACCATGGCCGTCAACAGGCTGTGCTTTGCAGAATTTTACTGACGCGCGTCAAGCCGAGGTCAACATCGCTCAACATCAAATTGCGCGCGAGCGCAGTTTTGAGCGTTGCAAGGCGAAGCATCTGTCATGCGAATCAATACAGGATTTAACGACACGAACGATTTTTACGACTACGGCGAAAGATCGAAGGCGATCTCGACGATAATATATATATATATATTTCATCTCCGCAATCATCGGTCTCTTCAGCGATCGCGATACCCCACGTCCTCCAGAGCATATCAAGAGGATAGAATTCGCGAACGCGATTGCGATTCGTCTATTGTGTAAAATTTACGCCTTGCATCGATTCAAGGCTCGACAATTCAATAATGGGGAAATAAATTAAAAAAAATTTTTTTTTTTATTTTATTGTTACCCGCGCCACAAACTCACGCCGTTTACACGGGATCCGCCAGAACGGCAATGGTGAATGTTATGCAAGGGCATTGACAGTTTGTTCACGTTGACCGATACCGTACATATGTACATACTTTCCATATGTACCACACCTGTTTCTCATTTCGATGAGATGCCCGACAAGCAGCGTAACTCCTGAGACCGAATTGTCCCAGACGAAGTTGCGTTACAACGTGGTCGGTTAACGTAGGTCTCGAGTGACGTCAGCGGAGACTCGTCTAGGCAAATAATACGCGCACGACCTTAGCACGATTTCGATATGCACGATAAGGACTGTCGTGTTGTACGTACGCGCGTCCATTGCAACCTAAATTTACGAGACGAAGGCTACGATGTTTATATGAGTTGATATACGCGTCTTCTCTTGGCTCATACGAAAAACGTATCAACGCCGTCTTTGTTGTTTCTCGTCGCGATTATTTCTTCTATTTCACCTCGTCGCTACAGACTTTGCTTAGGGATCTTTCGAAGCGTGTCGCGTCGTGCCACTATTAAGCTCTATTCGTTTTCACTTGTCGTAGTCGCGGGTAAACCGACTATATATATATATATATATATACATATATGTATGTCTTATCTCTCTTATCTTTCTATCGATTGTTTCTTCCTGGAGACTATGAGATTTTTTTTTTCGGCCTCAACGTATAGACTTCTATCGCGTGTGTCGGTTTATGCAGCTAGTGGACAATGGCGCACCCATGTATCGACGTGAAAAAAAAAAAAAAAGCAGAGAGGTTAGACAGATATAGATAGCATGGCTAAGGGAGAATGAAAAGGTCAGAGGTGATGTGTAGAGGTTTTGATAAAGTCCCTGTACCTATATCTATACTTGCCGACTTATCCCCGTCACGCGTACCTATATTTCCTTTGGGATCGTAAAACCGTATTGCCTATCTCGCGAAATGCTAGTGGATGAGGTAAAAGGAATAGTCTGACGACAGGTAGGCCGGAAATAGATTCGAACGTGTCATTTAATTTTCGAGATTAAATCTAATATCGAGGAAGTTTGTGCTATGTTTTTTTTTTTGGTTTAACCCACGGAAATTCATTGATCGATTGTCCGAATGGGAAAATGTGTATCTCCGTAGGTGAATTATGTAATTTTGGTTCCATTTCATTGGCACCCGATTCGAAGTGATGGACGTCGGGGACGTCTGGCGTCGATTTTCAATCGTTTGTATGAATATCCGCACTTGACGTTTCGAACGAGTCGAGGTAATAACATCGGTAACCTTGGATACGGTGGATGAGACGTTAGAGCGAGGAGGGGTGAGGCGGGGGGGGACGTAGGGACGTGAGTACCTTGAGGAATCACATTTCGATACACAACCACAATATGATCTTCCCGTATTGCGCGGTGGCTTTAAATAATAAGTAAATTAAAAAAAGGAAAGAATAAACGAGTGCGCGGCGGATAATTACGAGCGTCGCAACGTTAAAGGTCGATCGATATGTGGCTGACGTAAAGAGTGTCGAGTAAACGTGGAAGTAGAAAAAAAAATTGTTTTTTTCTAAATTTATAAATTAAAAATTTGCCGCTCGCGCGTCACATATATTATTACTGAAATAACGCAGGTGGACGCGGATTGTGAAACATTGACGGCTATGAAATTTGCAATATATCGATTATCCCGTAGCACGTGTTCTTCCCGTAGACGCCCGTTATATAACCATGGTCCATGCTTATACCTACGAGTGACCCGTGATTCCGATTCCAAGGTCCCGTATGGAAATCTACGTTAAGGCGAACACGTAATAACGATGTAAAAGGCCCCCGCGGAGGAGACGTATTGGTAGGAAAATATCGTGGTGGGGATGACTCGCGTATCCAGTAGTGTATTCGCGGTCACGGTCATGATTCCTGATTTATTTCGCTACTTTTTACGAAATCGCTATACAGGCGCGTCATTCCAATCTCGATGCAGAATCGATACTTTGTCCCATTCTCTTCTCGAGACAGATTCGCACGTTGTTTCCATTCGTCCGTTCAGTTGAAAGTAATGAAAAAAAAAAAAAAAAGAAAAGGAAGTATTAAAAATATCCCCACTGATGTTTCACCATACCTTCGTAAAAACGTATCATTCGTCCCGTTCGATCTTTATCTACCTATATACGTGCACTGTATACTCTATCTCGAGATACAAACCATAATAAGCCTGAGCTACACCTAAATCCTAGGGTTACGGAAGGCACGCGATATCCGACCGCGAGATCGGTGACTGCGGCCTCTTCTCCCTCTCTCGTAATTCCGAAACCGCCAACCAGCACAACCGCCTCCATTCCCACCTTCGCCATGTCGTGCTTCCCCACCACGGGTAACACCTGTCGTTGCGCCGGCAGACACCACGGGTTCTGCCTGTTTGCCTGCCGCGACTGCCTCTCTTCTGCTTCCCTGACTGTACGCCGTTCTACCTGCCCCTGACTCGTTGCTGCCTGCCTGATCTGCCTTGCCTGACTCGCTGGCTGTCTGCCTGACGTATATACCCTGCGCCGGTTTCCGAAGCTTGTCCCGTGTAGTAGTCCTGTTGCTCGTTGTGCACCTCCGCAGTACGCACGGAAGGGAGCTCACGGTGCGGAGCGATTTTCTCTTCAATACTTTTGATCGCTATCGAGCGTCTCGCCGCGCGAAGTCACATTAGTGTCGTTTCGCGTGCAACAATACGTTACAACACGATCGTCTCGCAACGATAGATTTTTATAACGACGAATCATCGCTCGAGCTTTATTTGACTCTCGTTGTTCTTCATTATCGTTTATGTTTGTTCTTACTTGGTCCGTTTTTCGCTTTCCCATGCGCGGGACCACGTCTTGCCGTATGTGACTGTTGTGCCGTTGAATGTATTCGGACGATTCCTTTAATGGGAACTGAATCCGGAATTTAGACTTGCTTTCGGAGTCGGGTATGTTCGTGAGGCTTTTGAAATGGGAGCAAAACCGGTCCTGCTCGGATAGGAATGAATTTAATTGTTTCGGTGATAACTTTATGTGCAACGAGAATCGTTCGACGTAACGTTGGCTCATTGTGCATCTGAGCTTTGACGCTCCTTCTAAGCTACCTCGGTACATGGACCGAGTACGTAATATCGTGAAACTACGTTATCGCGCCGATCGTCTCGCTGGCTCGAAACTTATGCGTTATCACGTTATTCATAAGACACTTTATTATTGTTACTCTAAACAGTCGTACTGATTGCCCGCTGTGTCAGATGTGTAAATAATAGCCATTTAACGTACTGTCCGACGAACGAGCATTGTTGCTGTCGAAGTGAATCTTGTGACGTACCACGTGCACGGTGGTTTGACAATTGTATCCATTTAAATCGAGCGTAGCTCGCGTTGCAGTTAATGGGAAAAAATAATTCAATGCCAATCGCTTGTATAATCTTGGCCGCAGTGTCTATCGTAATATTACGTGAATAAAGATCTCGGGATACGTGCTAGCCGCGCTTGTCAACATTGTTCTCAGGCGTAAACGATTTAGTGGAAAAGTCATTCGTCGCGTTGTTTTTTTTGTTTGAGTAAAGTGAATAGAAAAGAAAAAGGAAGAAGAAAAAATCAATATACACATAAGGACACCACGGTGTATTCGACGCGAGATGCTCTGCACCACCCTCTACCCCTTGTCGAAATTGATACGAACTTTTAACAGGCGCACGGAAATACGTCGCAAATGGGAATTTACAGCTGCCATGTTATATCGGTCCTGAATCGGCGCCGATACTGTCACTTGGAAGCGGCCTGAGGGATAAATAGAAAAGCTGTATACCGCGTAAATTTTTTAATGGACCTCTGTCGTTGTCGTTATTAATTGATTAAAAAAAAGAAAAAGGACAAATTCAATAGACCCGCCAACTGCTATCTATAAAGCCACTACTAAAAGCAGGTGTGTCACAGCTTAATCTAATTCCCTTGAACCCAACCTTACCAGTACCATCCCCAATCCCACCCTAACCCCTCCAGTCATCCGTATCAGACTGTACGGTGAATTAACGAGTCTTTTAGTTTTTCGCTCGCGTTCATGTAAACGTCACGTGTCGCAGGACGTGTAATTCGACGCTGTGCAAATATGATATTTGATAATATCTTACGTAACGATAATATAGGTTGTCGCGCGAGTCTATTTTAATCCGTGATACGGGTCGATTTTATTTTTGGCACTTTTCATACGTGCATTGTCGTTCGCAAGATTTTCTACGATAAACGTTAAACGGGACTGGCTGACTTTCGTACGAAATTACGCGGCCCGATAACGCACGGTCGTAATTGCGAAATTACGGTGCGAGCGTCGACGCACAATTGCCAATGGGAATCCTATTAGTCTAATGAGGTTCGCGAGCGCTAAGAGGATTTTCCGGGGGAAACTTTACGGACGGCCTTTAGGCATATTCGTGCCTCGTGGGGATTCGCGCGTAACTTGAGATTCCAGCTGATCGGTACAACGGTATTTGCGTGCTTTGCGATTGTCGCGTAATACGATAAAAAGAAAAAGAAAATTGATCATCGTCTCATTGCTATCGCGAAACATAGTGCGCACGGGAATACGTGTGTTTCGTACTTTTCGAAAGAAAAAAAAAGTTATTTAACCAACAAAAAATTGCATAACGAAGCTTTCCTAGATCCTCGTGCGATTCGCAATTTCGTCGAAGGATATTACGACAATAATTTCACTAGCAGATAATATTTCGTGACTCGCGAGATCGATCACGTAAATGTAGTCTATCTTCCTCTCGTATCTCCGTCTAAAAGAGAAACAAGAAATAATATTCACGATTCTAATCCACCTTCCTGCCCATATTCGATGCCTTAAGTGCATCGCGTATCGCTGACTCGCTCGTCTGCTTCGTTACTCGTCACGTGATACGTAAGGGAAAATATAGTCGAACCCAGCTGACTTCCATGCTTCTCGGATCTTCCTTACCTACGATGTTAAACGTCGTTTCTCGTCTTGTATGCTAAAGGATATCAGCTGTGATAGATAAAGAGTAATTATATAACGCGAGTCGCGGTTACCCGGCCGAATACACGATAAATACAATTGCCGCGGTGTGATTTCATCCGAGTGCGTGACACTGTACCTGGGCTGCTGTCTGGTGTCGAGTGTGGTTGTGCGCTGCCCTCTTGGCATCGAGTGTATCTCGAAATCAAGTGCAAACTTATTGGAATCGCATCGTCAGCCGAACTCGAGATGAGCGTAAGGATTCTCGTCGCCGTGACGGAAATCTCGGAAATGGATCCCAAGGATCGTTACGTGGTCGAGGGAATTGGTAAGTGTCTCGTTATACTTTGACTACGACGTGTTATTTGTTTCCGTAATAAGATCCAGGTATAACCTTCGCCTTAACGTTAACCCATAGTTAGTCTATGTATGTATGTATGTATATATATATATATACTGTCTTCGATCTCTCCTATGGGGAGTCTAGCTTATTCGCAGTTGAATCTCAGGTCGAGTCAGAAGTCGCCGGTGTTGAGAATGAGAATTTGTCGGTATTGATTGTCGCGAACGGAATTCATCTGTTTCACGTGTCATCGTCATTCAAGGATGACGATGACGTCTTTCATTTTGTGCTCCCGTTCATTCGCGCGGCTTTGCTTGCACTAACAATTTTCTTTGATTTACTGGTGTAGCCATACCGCGTATACTTATTGTTGGTTGATCAATAGCATCGAACGATGTCTATGTGCAGTGCGGGATAATTGCGTGAGAAAAAAATTGCAGTGAATATTTTATACTAATTTTGGTGAATGCTCGACTCTTTTCTTTTTCGGGCGGGTACGGCGAGGGACGGTATTCTCAGGAAGGGAATTATCGTGGTATTTGTGAAATTAATTTCTTTCGTTTCCTTCTCGTTTCTACTATTTACTAATGACGGTCTTCCACGTGGCAATTTTTTTTTTTTTTCTCTCGCATCACGGTTGGCATGACTAGCGGGACGCGGTTGTTAAATATAATTTAACGTGACTAGTGTTTTCTGTCCTGTTGACTAATGCCTGAAATAACCATATGCGGCTGTCGTATGTGTATTATCGAAAACAATGCAATCTCGTATTTTACTCCATTCATAAGTTTTGTGACTGGTGAATGTATCGAGACAATATATATATATATATAATATGTATGCGTTTTATTGTAAAAATGCGAAAGACGAATATTAGAGTAACGGGGTATATCGTTAGTTGTGGTATCATTGATCGATCATCTCGATGATCTCGGACGTGTTTATTCCTCGTCAATGATTAATTGCTGGTTAGCATCAGTGACGTAAGATATGGGTTGTTGGAGGAAAAAAAAAAAAAGTCGTAAATTCCAACGCCAAGAATTTCCGTAAGTATCGTCCGTCGTGCCATGGGATCGCGAACAATCGGAACCCTGAACCCGTCGTGTGAACTTTTAAAAATGTCAGCTTCAAAGGGGCCTCGCACGCGTGGTAAAACATTCTCACAGTTGCCGTTAAAAAAAACGCCATTGGCTCGCGTTCCTCTTAACCCGTAATTCATTCTCCTAAACCATCTCGCAAATCATACGTTTCTCCTTGTGCCTCTCGCGCTCTGCTATACACGTGGTATAGGAAGATGTATGCGAATTCACACGCACTTTACGCTCATTAATAACGATCGTCTATCTGAATTCACACTCGACTTCAATCGCAAAGATATGGCCGTGTAAACAAGCCTTACTCGATGCTGGTACAATCGTCGACGGTAACCTCGCCGTTTGATTGTCTATGACTGTCGACGTACCGGCTACTATTTTTTGGCAGAAATCAGATGGGAAACTCGTTTTACTTCCTTTTCCCTATGTTACCTCGTGCAATTTACCAGCCATCGTACGGGTTACGGCGGACAGTCGTAAACTCATTCTTCGACAATTATCTCGCATTCGACTTTTGCATACGCGCGGACGTTGATTAACGAACCGGTGAAATGAATGGGCAAAAAACTGTCGCTCTGCTTCGATATCTCAATAGCACGTGAGGAATACGAAAGTCAGATTAGGATTCGTTTCGTTTTATCGTACAGTCATTGTCGACGTATTCACCACTGGCAAAAATATCATAAACAGTACAGTACGTTCTCGTAGAACCCCGAAGTGGTTCGAATGAAAAAATTGTGAAAATTTTTCGTACTGTACTACGCGTTGCTCGTACTTTAGCACATCGTTACGTTTATACGCGTACTTTGTATCTGCTTGTACGAACTACCTGTCGGTCATTTTCGAATATCGAATCCGACCTCCTGGTCACCGGGCACAGACATTGGTACGCACAATTTATCATTAAACGCAGTATGAAAATACGACGGGCGACAGGATTCTCGCAAGAGTGCAAAAACGTGTTGGTAATCTTGCGTAAAGCACGGATGCACCTTGGTTGCAGTCTGTTGCATCCTGTTGCACATTGGTGATATCCGAGAGACAGTTGCACGCATGAATTTACCATACGTGGTAGGATTATTGGTGACATTTTTTTTAAGTAAAAATTCTCAGACTAGTCTTTTACGGTCTGATCGGATTACGATTTTGTGTGGTGCAATTTGGTATTTTTTTTTTTTTCTTCGATAACTCCAGTCACTTGGTTTGTTTGCGTAGGCTCGCGTATCGCGGAGCAATTAAGGTTCGATCGTCGCGGCTAATAATTCTTAGACACCGGCATGGATCACTGATGGATCATTTTACATGATCCACATACGATCCCCTTATGGTTACGTTACATTGCAATCTGACGTTAGGTGTTTCGGTCATACGTGATACGATGGGCTTTGCGACGCATCTACATTGCAGCGGCACGTGTTATTTAGCGTGCTTAACAAATAACCCACCATTGGGTGCGACCTGTCTGCCCATGGCGACGTGCGGCGAATGCTAATTCAAACCTGAAACTCTTTTGCGTCGGAAGTCGAGTGGGATTTATTTGTCGGGCGGATACAGCGCCAAACTTTGAACTCGCCTTGATGCCAGAGACGATCACGGTTGATCTTGGATCATCCGACATGGAGTCGCCATTACGCGGCTCGTTATTCATTCGGACTTTGATCCTTTGGTGTGATTATTTTCTCATTATGCATTACTTGTTTCTTTTTTTTCATTTTTCAAGTAAAAACTCACCGAATGGATACTGTCAATATTACGGTTTTCCCCCCTTAGACGATACCCGCGAATTTATATAATGACGGTGCAATTTCGAGCGTCGGTTAGTCGATTTTTGTCTTCCTTGAAATCCAGGAACTCGAGTACATTTCGATTGCTTGCACGGGCCTATGTGCATCGTTGCAACGTGGGTGCATTGACTGCATCGTTACGGAGTTCACGAGATGAGCGCGATATAAATTTGAACGACTGAAAATGCACTATTGAAAATTTTTTTGCATTCCTGCTTCACGGTGCATCCTGAGAATGCATACGAGGCGAAACGTATGTATATACACACACAGGTGTGTATAAGCAACCAAGAAGGCACTGTCGGTTAGGTCGATCGACTTTGCGACCTTGTGCAATCGACTGTGCAGCAAGCGTCTACAATGGTTTTCAAAGCAGGAAGCATACGCCGACCTTAATCACTATGGAACGCGGGATGGAGTCGGGTTCTCTTCGAGTCGACCAACAAAGAACTTGTAACACAAAAGATGCTCCGACGTCTACCGGTCGTCCTTACTGTACAATTCAATCGTAGTCAAATGGCACTAAGATGTATGGTTTCGATATCATACTTTTTCTTATTATTATCTATGTTCAACATCGTTCCTCCCGGAACAGGATTCGCTTGTACGTATACCTGCATATATACATACCCCGTGAACATAGGCATATCAACATTGTTACCGAACCTAGACGAAATGTCAGAATCGTCGTTCCCAAGAGCCGCATAACCAAGTTCAAGGTCGTTACGCTCAACGACGCGTCTACTTACTTCCCACACGAACCTATGCCTTCCACGCTAGTTCTCTGCCCCGTAGCTAACGTGCAGAAGGTACCGGGTACGTCTGTTTCGTTCGAACGTGATTTCGCGATTTATAAGAAAAAACAAGCCTCAGGCTGCTCCCACGTATGTTCGGTATGGCACGAGAGACGGAAGGCTATTTGAATTGAGATGATTAATTGCGCGTGAGCAGTAGCGAGTTGCGGTACATGTATTTATGAAATTCTTAAAAAACATTGACCCTGGTCAGGGTTGACAATTTATTTTTTTTTGTATTACAATATCTTGCGCGTGTTTCCTCCTTCTCCCCTACCCTCGCCCAACCCCGGCCTCCTACGTGTGGAATCTCGACGATTTCTGCGAGAGTGACTTGGGACTCTTATTGCTGACGGCAGATAAGAGTAACGTGTTTCGGTCACGTGATTCACAACCTTGGGGTAGTTTCGCAATGATCACATGCCGGTTCGTTGGAGACATTGACACGTAACGGTTCGTTAAAACATTAATTAAGGTAGATACACCCCAACGTGCCTACGAACCGTAGCTCCAGGTCTCCCGCTAGGTTTGGGTGGTTACGATCGAATTTAGGCGTTTTGCGGAGTGAGAGTTTTATACTGGCTGTCGGTGCCCTCGTTTTCAATGTTTTCTGCGGCCTTAAGCCCGATAGACAGGTGCATGACGGGAAAAACTGCTCGTAGATAAATCGTTGGCGCATGCCTGCCACAGAAAATACACTGAACGCCCGCGCCTCACTGATCTTGGGTATACAGGTTGGCTCTTTGCTGTACGAGCGGGATCTTTAAAGCGTCGGGTCAATTTTTCTTGCCTTGTCTTCATTTCTTTCGTATCGTTTACGTTGGCAACTTCAGAGAGTTCGTAGGTATACACACACGGACGAGGAACAGAGAATGTACAATTTTCATGTCTACTTCGCTGAAACGAAACACGGACGATTGGCACAGTCCAAAGATCCTTTGCGAAAGGAAGAGGTCGATCGGTAGTAAATTCTTAGAGACGAGAAGAAAGAAAACAACGTATCTTTTATGGCCCTTGAGCGATGTTTGCATCTCACGTTGATTTATAGACTCGCCGGAAAAAAACCAGGTTTGCGCAACATAAGCAACGCTCGAGACGCACGGGTCCAACTAAACACGACTGATATATCGTCCCTTTGCTATGTGGCTTGGGGATGAATATGATGCGACTCGTCCAAGTTCACCCTACGACTTTCGACGGTTCTACACGAGGATCGATTGCCGATCGTTACACGACAATTCGGTATCGTCGACTCGTACCGTTCGATCGTTTCGTTCGGACAGTCTCGCCGTAAATGGAACACAATGCTCGCAGATGCGAATTGGCGGATGAAATTTTCGTGCTTCCTGTGTTCGTCGTTTTCGCAGACGTTTCAACTGCCCTTTAATCCATCTTGGGTATATCTCGCTCACTCCCTCCTGCTTCCTCGCCTACTCGTCCCATCGAGCGTTTACGTACATCCGCGAAGTAATGAAATAATGCTTCTCGCACTCTTTTCATATTTGCCGTCGCACGTCGACGCCCACGGCGATTCCGCGTAAAGGCGAGTGCGCATATCGGCTGCGTTATGGCTTTAGTAGTTAACTTCTTATTCGTTCGAAATGCGATCGCAACGACTTAATATCCAGCCTTGGCCGTTACGTCGTTCACTCCGCATTCCAAGAAGGTACCGGCAGCTGCTGCTGCTGTCTTACGAGAGATAATCGAACCATTCGATACCTCGAATGTCGCGAACGTCGGATTTCCCTTGGCTGACGCCGATAAGCGCGATAATAAGTCGGGCAGCTTCGACAGATATTAGGCTAATATTAGACTTAACCTTTTCGCTATTGACCTATGTAGCGGCTCTATACCGGCCTGGCTTCGATCGTAAGAGATGTGTTCCAGGTGGGACGTGATGATTTATGAGATTTTAATGAAAATTCCGCATATCCCATTCGGACGACGTTCGCGAAGGTTATGAATATTCGTGTCAATCTCATGTTATGGGAAGCCAATTGCCCGTTGCATTACGTAACTCGTAACGGGCAGATGATTTCTTTCCAGTGGATACGTAATGACTGTCTTTTCTTACCTCGGACTTTGTATGTATTATACGTATAGTACGTGTGCTGGTATGTTTTGTTCTTTGCTTATACTGGGAATTCACGTAATTTTAATGCAAATTTTTGTTATGAATGCACATTGCTAATGATCTGTTTTGATCGATTTTTTTTTTTTAATTCCACTTGCAAAATAGATCGCTTCTGGTGCGTGAGTCAGGACAGTCGGTGATTTGAAAAATACCAGTTTGACGGAGTCCAGGTATACAAAGGCAGGAGATCGACGTAACGTGTTTTTAATGACGTTTCGCCATTTTTCTCCTTTCTACGTTCTTCTCAAGGATCCACGCTCGTCCTGGATGCATGCATGGCGCCACGGTGTCATTCCTTAGCGAATATCGTTATAAGTCGATGGGACTGGACGAGGTTCACGTAAAGTTTTCCTTGTCTCGCGAGACCATCCGAGCGCCGATCTTATTCATACATAGAAAAATGATCGTGTTGCTTCTTCAGGGTAAACCATAGGGACGAATGTACATACAGCCGAAGGATAACGGGAGTTTTGTATCGGCTGATATATTTATCAATCGGACGTGCATGATTAATTTGTGAAAAAGTCAGATAAGGTGGCAAGGATATATACGTGTGATTATACGGTGCTGGTTTATCTAATTTATAATCAATCAGTTGCCTCGAGTCGATCGATAACAATTGATCCTTCGAGGCTCAACGGTTGCACAGTACCTATTTTTACGGATCAATAATTGGCTCATTGTCGTCGCAGCCTCTCGTTTTGGTCCAGATGACGTTTTTCCTCGTTAGGGCGTTATATTATTTTTGTATAAAAATGTAACTTTGTCAATCACATGACAATCATTTTAACCAGGCAATATTTGCACCTACGCGAATACCGTCAGTTCTTAATAAATAATGTCAATTCTCATCGCACTCGTTGAAAGCAGACGAGAATCGCAAACGCCGATTCGACTCTGAGTCGGTTAGTCGGTCGGTTGGTCACTTACTTACTTACTTACTTGTTGTTAAGAGTTCCGGATTCACTTGGCTAGCCGTAGATAATTGCTACCAACGTATATGGATTCAGTGCAATTCATCCGCACGTGGCGCGAGCGCCTGCTCATTGAGCTAATCCGGTCGGTTTCCATTTTCACTGGAATGTGCCTCGACGGACCTTCCCCTTCTACCGTTGCATCTCGGGACTTTTAATTCCCTCTCTGACCGTCCTGAAGTTGTTCCCCTCGGTCGTCCTTCGTAGAGTAGCTAACGCGTGGGAATACTCGCGATTCTGATTATCGACAACAATCCAGGAGCGTACGAATCACGTAGCACTGAGCTTGTGGGAAGATATTTGTCGTTGATTGAGAATTCGTAAAAAAATTAATCAAACTTTTCAATTGGATCACATTGCGGTGCAATTTTGTCGCGGATTCTCTTGATCGCTCGAGCGTCGATAAGACGAAAATTACTACGACTGATAATGACTCGCATTGTCTGATTGTCATAACGAGGATAGTCTGTCACGTGGTTTCGCGAATCTTCATCGACTACTTTACGTGCAGTCGGTACTTTTGGTGTACAGTGTTTCTCAAAATTGATTTCACGAATCGGTCAGAATGAATTTCGTAATAACGTACGTGTTATCGATGTACACATTGATCGGCAACGAAGCAATACGCGTTATGGACTGCGTGCTATTTCGCTTGATGGGTCGTAATTTATTTAGATACATTGGAATCGCCTGGAGGATTACTTGGTCTCATACTGAGCGTGGGATGATCATCTTATCCGTGAACGCACGTAATAAGCGAGGTGGTACGTTGGGAAATCGCGCGATAATCATGTCACTTGCAACACGCGAGACTTTCCTGTTTATATTGACTCCAATATGGAACGTTGAAACGTCCTCGGGTCTTTTGGTTATGGAAATTGAAACCAGCATGAGAACCACTGCGCGCGCTATGTAGTATTGTTTTGTGACGCGTGGAGGCCGCATTCGGCCACGAGGTTCGTAGAGACTATAGGCAGCTCTCTCGGTTCACGGACTTCGGTCCAGCAAGGTTTGCACGAATCCAACCAAAACTGGTCCAGTGACCCTCGCCATTCAATTCCATCCTCGTTTAAGTTTTCGCCGAAATTTCATCCCGTCGACTCTCTTCGACACGGTGTCTAAAAGTGCAGTGACGAGATGCTGGAGATAGTCTCGGGACGCCTGAATGACTTTGGGAAATAATCACTGCTGTGCTGCTTTGGTTGAAAGTCGCTGGAACACGTGGACTGTCATAAATTTCGGTGAGGTCGTGACGCTCTTTAAAATAATGGAGTCTGAACTACGGTGTGGTCCTGGGAAGGGATCCTGTCGAAAAACATCCTGGATGAAATTTTTGTGTTTCTTTTTATCCCTTTTTTCTATTTATCTCCTACCTTTTCTGTCGGCACGTATCGTAACGAGGAAGGCGCACGAGCTCGCCAGTCTCTTATACGCGTTAATGGTTTCATCCCGCATTTCGTGGGTCCGTTCGACCTGAGTCTTTTGGTATGTCGGGGTCCTGGACGGTTAGGACTGGTTTCACGTGGTGGGGATCGTCGATCGTCACATCGAGAAGTCTAAATGGGAAAAACGTATAAAATAGTTCGACCCTTCGAGAATCTGTTCGCTGACCATCGATACCTTTCCGAATCATATATATATATAGTTTCTTCCAACAAGAATTTTCATATTAGCTTCTTCCAATAGGAATTTACACTCCCGCGCAAAGTAACTTGCTGAATTCGCAAAACGAATTTTATGTAACGCGTCCGCCATTCCGCTTAAATAAAACTGGTTTTTCAACATACAGTCCCAGTCCCAACCTGAAATGGACCATGCGCGCACTTGCTCTCCCGTGTCTCTCGCAGAAGCAGCAATTATTATTTTCGTAATATTTTCAATATCGAGGCACACAGCATCAGCCGTGGTACCAATAGCTATAGTACATAGTAGGCACAGTCACTGTCGATGAATTTAATTAGAAAAGTCACAGCCTCCTTATAAAACGTAATTAACGTCAATGTCAGCACGCGGACCTCCAATAAATTTTATTCTACTATATTACCTGCTGTTAATACGCATTTAATTCTCGTACCGGCAATTCCGCCATTACTATGGGTCTGTAATATTTATCCCGCGCTATTACACATGCACGAGCATTCAAGTGTGCATCTGACGCACGTGAAAAACAACAGCGACCTTAGCCGCGGGCGTCGATGAACGGCTCGGGCGTGCGATAAGTCTACGCAGTTGTGATCTCGCACCTGAGATAACGCGATTACGCGTTCGATCAATTCGCCCAGCGCGTCTTTGCACGGCGTGATTTTTCGCCGCGAAAATATCACGCGCCCGGCTCACGATACGAGTGCAATGATTCAAGGTGCGGCTAGAGAAAAGTTTGGCGCGTATGAAAGACCTCGGTGGCCATGGGTAGCGTTGGGGTATCATTCGCGAAATTCATTATCCGTTCTTGCGATATTTGGCAAATCGTCCGTAACGCAATGTAACGTAATGTAAATCCGTGACGATTATGCGATAATCGCCGCTGAGATAACAGGCTCGCCCATTAATGGGCCAATCACTCTTGACGCTGGTAACGCAAGTAACGTCATTGGTAATTCGTTATGCACTTTTTCGTTGGCCATTTAAAAATATACTGTTGCGACCTTACAGAATGCACGCGAGTTGCACTCGTTATCGTTTGCTTAGCCGACTTTCTTAATGCGCGACATGTCTATTGTCACGAGCCGTAGGACAATTTTTTATTTGAGCTTTTCGACGATTACCCCTCCTCCCCCCCCCCCCTACAGTCCTTGCTAATATTTGAGTTGGATCTGATATCGTTGTTTTTGACTCATTATAATTCATTGTCTCTGCCAGGGAAACGATGGTTTTCATATAAAAGCGGGCGTTGCGCTCTTACCGCATGTGCTTCTACTCTTATTTATGTTTTCTTGTAAAATTCCAGTATCTTCGCTTCTTGACAGACCTGACGTCTGGCTTGTGTGCCGAAGACTGGCAAAATATTGTACGAAGAAATTGTAGCTCTGTTTGTGAACGTACTTTGGTATATTTCGCAAATACAGGTGCCTGCGTACACTCGACAGCCTTTACACCGTGCACACGTATATCCTTGTGGACACGACATTTTGCAAAGTGGGAAAGCAGCGACGGGACGTCATTGCGCAACGGTTGCTTGGGGATGTCCGATTTTTTTTTTTTTTTTTCTTCCCACTGCAGCCAAACACAATCAGGACACGTATGGCTCAGATCGAGGATTCTCGCTGCAGTGCGAAACGACGGATCCCGTAAGGCCTATGACACATTTGTGTTTGCACGCAAGTCAAACTCGTTTATCGCTGATCGTAAATATAGTTTCTCGTCAAACATCACGAGACCGTTGGGAATAATAACGCGACGAAAAATGTACCTATTTTGCCGCGACCTGACTTAATTAAAAAACAAACTAAATATATGCGTATCGATATTGAAGAAACGGTCCATAAAGAAAATCGACAATAACCGGAGTACGAATACTTTGCGAACCGTGCAGTCCCATTGTTCTCGTGTAATTTTTGTGCATGTCTGTACATCGAATCGCGAGTTTGTCGTAAGGAAATAAAAGACGGCTGATGTATTTGACAAATTTATATGCATAATCAACCCAGCGAATACAGTGGGACAGGACGTATGATATTACGGGTCGATAGAAATTGATTGATCCTAGTGGTAATAAAATGCATCTCCAACTGATAGGCTGACGATCGTTCGGTTGGGAGTGATAACGCGAGAGCTGATTCCATGATTGATTTTCGCGATTATCATTTGGCATATTTATTGCTCGACGATAAGATCGCCGTTGACATTCGTTACGGGTTGAAAAATCTATTGGCAAAATGTACCATGCATTATGCAATTTTCGTACGGGTGGCGCCGTGGGTGGGGAGGGAAGGGTAATAAAAATTTCGACTCGCCATCGTTCATCGTTTTATAATGGCTGAATCGTAAAGCCGATTCCTCGAAGGCGATCTTGACATTTAAAAGCGTCGACGAGATAAATATTTGCAAAGCCGAATCTTAATTGGCGATGCTGTCATTAAGTTTTGCGTGAAATCCATGCGAAATACTGAGAAGGTCACGATAATTTACGATAATGGAATCGATCTTAGAAAAATTGTATCAATCGAGCGGCTTATCGCGTATGTGTTGATTTGGTCTTGTCTGGTACATGGGTATGGTTGGGTTTCGTGTACTATCTGTATACTGGCAACGAGCGTTGTCGCTTTTTCAATTAATTCGCCAAGTTATTCGGCTCGCGGATACGATCGCCAATCGTTCCGATAAGATAACGCCATTCAGGGCTTTTGCAAAATTCGATACGATCGTTTTAGACGTATTTGTCGTGAATGAACGATTCTGATTTATTTTTATTCTCGGTGCGAAATCTCGTGGAAATTTTCTCCCGCTATCTGATATCGTTTGATCGATTGTACATTTTATTCCGCGATTCACGCCGAACGACGACTCTTGTACATTCGTCTATATGCCCGCGACTATGGGCATGTAAATCGACGTAGGTGTAATAATACTTTTGCAACTACGTATCTAATTTTAATCGTTGTAATTGACATTACGTATGTCGGATCAATGGGATTTTGCCTGATTGGCACTATTGATGATCCCGTAATGATTCATGCCGTTGGGTGATCGAAAGCGTCGTTATTGAACGATCGATCGATTATTAGTTGCGCTTATTACGCTTGTTTATGATGCATCGTGAAACAGTGCGTTTTGCGTGTTATCGAATTTGCCAATATAATTTGACTGGACGATTCACGTGCCGATGGCGATCATGAATAATTATAACGGGGTCTCACGTGTTGTATCAATCCCACGCGAATGACTTTCGCGTGCGGGGATATATGTAACTGTCGAAAGAAAGTACGAATTTATATTCACCTCGCGATATATTCGCAGCTACGATTCCTATTGAACATTCAATGCGAATTGCGAAATGGTATGTATGTATATATATATATATATATATATATCGACAATGTGATCTAACAATATTCTCTGTATACGTAAGTAGATTTTTTTTTTTTTTCTTTTTCTTTTCAAGAGAGGAATAACCTATACGTTGGACGACGATACGCGTCTCTGTGATACTGTACTTCTTTTCTATTTTTGCAACCGGGAAATTATCGCGCTCGACGAAAATACGCAACGTCGAGGTCGAAGTTTTTTCGTATCGTGTATATTTTCACGTGTCTTTCAGCCGACACTATAACGCTTAGTCAGCAGCGTATTTACCATTTAGAAATTTAATCGTAATTATCTTAGCAGACTACGCGACACCCTTTACATTCGGTTTCGCACGATGAGTCGTGCGATATTACGCATTAAAAAAATAAGCGCGCGGTAGCGTACGAGGATATTTTGAGAGCCTCGATAATTCTGCCATCTCTCAGGAATATCGGGATTGTTATATTTCAAGCAGACGCTATTCTCCCTGTTAACCCAATCGGGATCATACCACGTGATTGCAAGATATTTGTCTTGGCGAGAACGGTAAGGTTGTCTGATTTATGTCTTCGGACCAAATTAATTTCACGTGTCACCTAAAGTCTTGACAGAAGAAATTAATTTTTTCTTTTTTTTTTTTTTCAATGTAATTAAACGCCACTATCAAGTCGACGTTACGTAATACAAATTTTGCTGATAACTTTCTAATGTGAGTGTGTGTGTGTGTGTATTTTTGGTAAAATTATCTGAAAGATAATCGACGTAATCTAGATCAGCAATGTGAGGCGAACGTCACGAGACGCAATTGTATGTACGTCCAGAGACATTTGGCCCGAAAATTGGCACGTCGAGATGTCTCGACCGTCTTCAGACGTTTGCGAATTCCGTGGAGGCCACAGATAATCCAGATAACAGATGCGCGTATCTACATAAAGATATCAGATAATTCTTCGTCTCTTACTAGCTAGAAAAGGAACCGGGCGCTGCAAGTAAACGCGACCGTATTTAGCCGAGGCGTAAAGCAGCAGCCTCACCGGAGATCCGAAATAGAGACACTCCGCTAAAATCATTGAGCCCCGCGTTCCTCGTGACGCTCCCGTGGACGCTCTCGCTGGGCTCCAGGGGAAATGTAGCAGCTTTCATTCCGTTGGTCGGCAGCGCCTTCAAGTTCAAGCGAAGGCGAGGAAAAAGGCACGGCGTTGCGCAAGCACTCGTCACGCGACTTCGTGCGTGGATTGATAACTCCTGGCGATCCGGCGGTTCTCCTTTCTGCGAACGTGCTCGCCGCTACCGCGCTGCTTCTCATCCATTGATTTTACGTCGCTCGCACGACGATCCGTCCTTTTTCATTCGTTTATGCCACTTATCAAGCGTATACAGCACACGCGGCATCGGTGCAAGAAACTTTGAAGTAAGCCAAATTTTAGATTCTCTCGATTGCGCAAATTTAAGGCGGATCCACAATCTGTCTGATCGCCGGGGGCACTGACTTAATGATCATCGTCTAATTTAGGGTAAAGAAACCACACCTTGCCCTACCCAAAGTAACCAGGCCGACGATTCTGCCGATGGTGTAGAACCCCGCGCAGAGACCACCTATATACATAGCTACATTACATAGAGCTTCTGGCTATGTATATATATAAATATATATCGGCTAAGTAAATGACACTTGTGTACATATGCATAGGTGTACAGACATAATATATTTCCTTATATTTCTGGATATACAACAGCGTTCGTGTGTGGTACTTTCACTGGTATCGTGCGCGCTCGCCTTATACGTTGTCCACGTGTGTTTCATCGCACGCGAATATCACGGGGGGCCAATTCGCTATCTTGTGTCTATATATGTATATTGACGTGTTTCTACAGTACGATAGATTTTGACTAATTAGGCTTACTCGATTACGTAGATAACGGATGATCCCCGATATATTCCATGAATTCTCATCATTTTTCTTAAAGCTCTTATCGTACCTGCTACAGTGTCAATTGATATGTGCTAATGACCTGCGTGATAGACACAGCCGTTATTACGATAGCCGGGCCCTCTTAATTATTGCATTAGTCATACGGTGACATCATATCGAGAATGTTTACTTTCGATATTAATTACATCAACCAAATACTGCAAGCATTGATTTTCGATTATAGGTCATTTCTCGGATATTTCTCATCGATCATGTGTCAAGTCCTCTGTCATTGGTCAGTTCGTTAACTTCATCTCGCTTAATGAGGATATTCTATAGCTATATGCGTACACGTACGACACGAGGACACATATTTTCATATGGGATCTGTGACTCGTACACGTGATTTTGGTAAGGAAGCAATAAAGACCCGTTCACAATGTGCGACATGACATGCGTCAGGGGAAACGTATAAGGCATAATAATAATAATATGTGTACTCGTGTAGAAAAATGAGCCCGAAGTGACAGCTACTGTGACAAACTTTCTCGCGGATTTATATATATACCTTCGTACCAAGCCTTATACGTAATGTTACGTGGCGTGTGTGTGTCTATGTGTATATATATATATATATATTTGCATAAGTATCCATAATGTGCGACCTCAACTTCCGGAAATCAACTTCCTCCCTATGCAATTATTTGTACTTCGATCAAACGTTATAGTAGCAGCTATCATTAAGCCCCATCTCGAAGACTGTGAACGCTGCTGAAGAATCTCAGCTACGTTCGAGTATCGCGTCTTTCAGCGATACGATAAAACTGTCCCACGTACTGCGGCTCGTCTGTTAACGTCATTCAAGTCCCGATATTAAATGACATATGGATTATTAGGAAAAAACGTGATCCCGGCAATGTAACGTATTATCAGTCACTGGTTTTGCCGGTTTTTTTTTTCTTCTTCTTCTTCTTATCTATACCCACCTTACCGGGTAGATTCGCGAGGAGCCTCTTTACTCACCTGTTGATACTTTTTCGCGATTGATGCTTCGATACTGCGATTGTAAGAACTGTCCGCGTTGTCGGTCGCTACATGAGAACGAGTTTGACGTAAGATTGAGCGATGTTCGTGATCCTGAGACGCTGCTATCGGCGAATTGGTGTGCGATACCCGCGATACTTGTAATCCAGAAGATTAACATTGAGACCGTTCATGCGTGCATCTAATGGCCGGTTGGCTGTAGCGAACGTATGTGGAAGTCGGTGTATACGTGTTTTTCCTTTTTTTTCATCACTTTGGATTTTCCATTGTTATGAATCTTGGCATTTTATCGCGGGGTGATATTTGTGTCGGATTTCTTTTCTCTTCTTTTTCCTTCACCGCAAGACAAGAAGATACCTTATCGTATTGGCTTTGGTCGCGTTATCAGTCGTTGGAATTCACTGTATGATCGGTCGTGACATACTGATCGTGCTCTCTCGTAAATTTACATGATTCGCGCCACATGGCCGGGACGGCATTGTTTGCCATGTGGATTGTGACAGTTGCAAGAAATTTCTGTCAACTCTAACGTACGATTGCGAAATCGTTTTTCGGGGATAACCACGTGATCGCTATTGATCCTCGCTGATCGATAAGGTCAATTAACCGCGAGGGTTAATGAATTTTCGATCGTACGCGAACGAGAATCCAATTGGTTGGTAAATTAAAAAAAAAAAATTTTTCTCTTTCACTCTGCATTATCGAAATCCTGTTTTTGGTACTGTAGGTACAGTCTGGATCGTAATTTCTACGATCTCTATAACGCGTAGCAGGGTTATCATTGGGTCAGTGGAACACTTTCTTCCTCTATAGAAACTGAAGCGTCACTCCGACTCGAGGTTTCCAGTATAACGGGTAGCACGAGGGGTATAGAAAATGACTACTTTTACCGGTATCGCGAAAAGGGTCCGACGGGTGCACAAGTACCGAAAGGGGAATCCAGGACTGTTGTGAAGAAAGTCATATCGAGTGTTGTAGGTAAATACAGACGAAAATCTTGTAGATTACGAAAAGATCTCACTGATATTGTCTATCAATCGTATATATTGAGATAATACGTCGAATGGCTGATATCGTAATTGTTCGATGTTCGCGATGCTAAACGATTCGTCGTGCTGTCAAACGCGTGCTTAGCGTTCACGGCTACGAGACAATGTGTATTTGAAGATGCGCCTTTAGCTGTACGACGGTATTACGTAACGAGTCGTAACGAATTTTTATACGCTGGTTAAGCTAATGCACGTATTACGATAGGTTCTTGGGATCAATGCCAAATTCCATTGTACATTTATATTTAACGTACGTAACGTCGCGGCATACATAGATACGCGTAGAATGTGAGAAAATTTTTGCTAAAACTAGTACGGGGGGCCGCGTGACGACGCAATCGATGGAATTAATTTTCAACTTTAATTCACGCTTTTTACGCAAGAACCACGAATGTGTTTATTGGATAGGATTTGTGGATTTTCATGAAATTTACGATTTTTATTGTTTTTTTGTGTATCTGTGCCTTTTTTTTTGTCGCTGCGTATGGCGTATCGTTACGTATTTACGACAAGAGACGGTTGGGACATTGGACGTTTATGTACTAGGAGACGGTGATAACGATCGTCGTAATAAGTTGTGCACTGGGCTATGGGTGAACGGTGAACGGCAGTTTCCACAGCAGCCGATCGGCCTGATCGGCCTTGATGTATGTAGACCGCTCGATCGGCTGCAATGGTCGAGATTGAATTTGAATCTACATTTAGGAAAATTTTGAGCGACTCCTAAACGATTTTTGAGTACATCGACGCGATGCTGTTGATATTATTTAATTAATCTTACTGACATGAGATTCTTAATTTTCATATATTCCAATGTACTGATCGATCGTTTATAGGCACTCATTATTACCCTGCGAATTATTATCACGGCTGCTCGCAGATGTTGCCTTGAAATTCGATTGAGTTACGAGGAGACGGTCAATAAGATCGAACGCGATAATATCGAATCGAGCATGACGATTCGATTTTATTTTTTTTTCACGCAACTCGATACCTTTTCGATTTTCGGTGACAAGTGTCAGCACTTACTTGGAAGCACGATGGTGTTTAGCCTATTTCGCGAAATTTCAATTAGCAGAATTTTTAACTGTCCTTGTCAAAATTCTTTGAAGGTATTTTTTCACTATTTTTTTTTTTTTCTCTAAAAAATCTCGTGACACACAGCTGTACCGATCACGCTTTTCAACGTCCGTTCCTAAATGTTGCGAATGTTTCGTTTTGCAAAACGGTGTTTTTCCACAAAAAAAATCACGTCACGTCCAATTGGTAGCCGCCCCTCCCCCCCCCCTCCCCCCTCCCTCGTGGCGCCTAGTCTCGTTTATTTCTATATACAAGCTATCACAGGAGATGATAGGTGTCTGTCTACTCTTTGACGTGTTTTCAAATATTTTTCGCGTCTCGTATCGTGACGTCGTCGTCACATGACGAGAAGTCATTTATACACCGGGTTCTACGTTGCAGCATCTTGCAATTGGCTGTTAAACAGAGACGCGATTATCGACGAGAAAGATCGCTCACTGTGACGTCATTGACGTAAAAATTTGTCAAAAACTTTTGAACGCGTGACGTAACGCTCCCAGAGAAATTGCGTTTAAAACTTACGTCACGCGTTCTTCGAATCGTCATTAACTATGTACGTTAGCACGTCACGGGACTGTCTCGGAAACAACTGTCGGGCTGCAGCCGTTCAAATTTATACCTCGTGTATTTTTAACCCCCACGACGGAGAGGGTTGGGAGTAGCTCTATTCTTCGTCGTGCCGTCAACAGTCATAAGAAACCACATCGACAGGGTTTTCTTAGTGAATTTTTTTTTTAACCACCTGTAATCAGTCAAGAATTTCAAACTATTCTTATATTTTTCTCGTACCCAAACTTTTTTGAATATCGTTAAAAAAAAAAAAAAAAATGTCACGAATTTATCAAAATTCATCCGTCGTACTGTCGTTAAATATTTTTTTCGTTATGACTCCGCAAGTCATTGACAATCTTTGGCAATATCTTTGATTTCACATTATATCAAACGCTATTACAATATTTCATAATCACAGGTGACAATAGACGTCAACGTGATCCGTCATTCGTTTCGTACGAAGCTAAATGTAATAACCGTGCGAAAATATTTCTACCTAATACGCAATGTACCACAAGGTAGATTATGGGAAATCGATCATAAAGATATATAAATATAGCCGTTTCGAAAGGTCCTATTTATAGGATGACACTCGATCCACGTGCATACGTAATATCGATAATGGCGAATCTACCCTTTTCAATGTATCCAGTAAACATATGAAATTTCCACTATTTTGTACGAGCGCGAAACAATACTTTTACACTGATACAATCGTGTATTTTCTATTGCCGATAAAGAAAGATACTATTTGCACAATCGAATTCCTTCTTCCATCAGCTATGTGCACACGACTGGGTGCATCCGTTTGCCCGATAAGGGCAGCGTACGCAATTGTCAAGGAACATAGTTCGCCCATGCACGCGTCTTCCTGTTCCTTGTTCCTGCTGCGAAATACGTAGAGTCCGTTAAGCCCGTATATTACTAAATTGCAAGTTCCGTTTTCGAGCGGTTTCGCAGCCGTTGTCGTGCCAGGATTTTCTCTATCTATAGATATTGCACAATTGACGCCTGTCCATCTAGACTCCGCCTATGCTATGGACTCGTGTGGGGTTAATAGTATGAGAGCCTAAGAGAGCGATGAACGTGCGTACGCCTATGTATGTACGTTCTGGCTTTATTTGCTTTGCGCAAGTCTACCAGTGCCAGAATTTCGCACGGAACTTCGGTTTCGGGAAATTCCCAAGAAATTCTTAAGGACAATTTCTAAAATCACGTGTGTACGTCGCGTTAGGCGTATGCTTGAACTTTGACATTTTTAATTATACCATTTTTCAATAACTCTCGAATATATATATATATATATTGCATAATTGCACTTTCTACTGTATTATCATTATTATTATCGGAAATTCTCTGAGTATATGTATAGATATATCTAAGCAACGTTTGACTTCGTAGACGATGACTGTGTCTTCCTTTATGGATTTTGGCAAGCTGCCCGGATATTCGAGACTGAACCAAGTTCGCGACCTTTACTTATATTTCTTAGAAACTACCAGGCTAGACGATCCTTGCCAAATGCGTCACGAGATATCAGCTCCGTTTTGAAAGCGTAAACTTACAGGTTAATTTCATTGTTATAAAAATTGCTTCTGATACTATTTCAAAATTAAAAATAATTCCGTGCGAAAAAAAAAAATAAAAAATAATTTACCATCCTAATCGTCAAGGTTGTCTTTATTGCACTCGAAGGAGTCGAGCCTCAAGATTCCATTGCACCCACGGTTACGTTCTACTTCCATAGGAAAGAATTCAACGACGGGTGCGGAGAACCAGTCGAGCGATGCGCATCTGAAATCCTACGAAAGGAAATTCTTTTTACGTTGTAAAACACGCATGCACGTTTCCTGAACTGGAATAACGTTAAAGGCTCGAGACATATGGCGATGTACCAACTCGTGGCAGCCTACGATCTCGCATCTACGTACTGCGTTTGGCACGGCTATAGAGCTAGAACCACACACACGCCTACCTATGTACGCAGTATATCTACGTGGTGCAGTGCGACTTGTCGCTCGTTCAAGTACCCCGTAAATTCGCGTGGGCGACAAAAGGCAGGTCGCAGTAGGAATCTTGTGAGGGAAATTTGTAAATGGGTCAGTAAAGTAACGTCGTATTAATTGCGATGGGTACGAAAAGGCGAGGAATGTCTAACGGCACGTACTTGTTCCTCTTCCTCTACAACCACGTGCGATAACGTCACGTTGTTTTCCTCGACATCCCACGAATACGTCTTCGTACCCCAGCATTGGTTCTGTGGCTGTAAACATCCGCTGTTTCTTTCGAGAGAAGCCGTGCAATTGAGTCGTTTAAGACGGCGACTGTTAATTGTACCAAATGATGCTGCGCGTGCAACGAGTCTTTGCGTCAAAATAGGTTTTTTTTTTTTTTACAAGAAAGAAAAAAAAGCCAAGGCAAAATATCAGAATCGATAAGAACTGGAATCGAATCGAGTCTTCGGTAATTAGTAATCGTGGAGATTATTATTATTTTTTTTTTTAATGAAGCATTATTATTACTATTGGATGTTATTCTGGAATTTTTATCGCGACTGCGTTGTTACACGAGAAACACTGTGCTCGGTGATACTTATATTAATTAAAGAAAAATTGCAGTGTTTATCTCGTAATTGGAAGAGATTAGGTATCTGCGTGATATTATGCATTATTTATATGGATAATAATCATCCTTGTACCAGTTGCTATTTACCTTCGGGCATCCTCGTATTTACGCTTTAGTTATATCTCGTAGGCTATCTGATGGATTCGTCTGGATTCGTTTTTTTTTTTTTTTCACTACTATGGACTTTATTTTCAATTTTTTGTTGGGGTGGGGCGAGAATTCACGATTGCAAAATTTGTTCGTATATTTAGATGATACGCGCTGCTTACTTGCTCCATGCTTTTGTCAATTCTGTTGATCGGCCGTAAACAGTTCTTATTTGCTATAGACGAGATCTCGTGAGATTCTAGAATTTGCCAACAAACCTGATATTAACGGCTTGCAATCGGCGACTTTTAAGGTGGTACCATATATTGCGTATTAGGTTACTACGCGAATTGCAGTGTCAGCGAATCTCGTTTCCTCGTTAATATCTATGGCGAGACTCGCCAAGTCGGACTTGCAGATGTGTCTAATGATGAATCATTATGTCATCATTTTAAGCTCCTTACACCACGTAGCTTACAGGTGATCCATCTACCCCGTGTATCATTATGTGACTCAGCGTGGATTTGCACGTGACCTGTTACTGATAATTTTACAGTGACACGAATATTTGCTGAACGCGAGGCATGCGAATTTCTTTGTTCGTGCGATATAAAAATTTATTAACTGCTCGTAAAAGTCGTACCTGTCCGATGTATGTAATAATCGCGTCATATCCTTCAAGAGGCAGTCATCGGCGAGTAATCGCGACGAATGATTAGAGCGAAGCGTTAGTTGTCAGAAGTAATAAAAAAAAGTGCGTCAAACTTATGTCTTCGCGTCGTAGCCTCCTTGGGAGTCGTTAAAAAAAAAATGTATATTTCAATTTTTCCAAATCGCCTATATCATTCTTACCCGTCCGTTGTAATTGCGGGTAGAAACGAAAGGAACAGTACTTTACGACTACCCTGTACAGCGTGGGCACTTTACCGTGATTTCTACGGTAAAAGTACGTGCAACTGTTGTCCCGTCAACCCCAGTGAAATTCCGTGCAATTTGCATTTACCGCACGAAGCGTCAAAAACTCGTTAAGCAAAATTGTCTGTTTGCTCACGACGCAGGGAGAGGTACAATCGATTTAGAAAATCTTTTAAGAAGCTTCCATTTTGTACAAACACTACGAACTCTCAGTACCTTAATTATTAATCGTTGACTCCATTCGGAATTGCGTGATTGTCGAAAATATATATATATATGTATTTAAGTTAACGAATAGCGAACAAATGAAAATAATAATGACCAATGACTCCGCAAGAGGTCGCACGGTTAATCGACTCTTTAAAGACCTTAAATCAGCGTAGGCGAATGACATTCTGCGCGTTGCTACGTAAATTGACCTAATCAGAATCACCCATCGTTAAAGTCACGTTTACTGGCAACTCGAGTCTCAACCCCAAAGAGAACGTGTTCGTACAATCATCATTCAGCTTTCGAGTCTCAAAGTCTCGCGTTCTGCCAGCAGGATTGGTCGTTGCGTCAGCGATAACTTTCGACCTATAATAACAAACGGACCCAACCGTGAATAACAATTGTTCTCGTGGATAACGTTCGCGGCAATGATAACTTTTCAAAAATGACCAAAATGTCATTTCTAAGTGATCGTCGATTCTCGGTTGACCGTCTGTGTAATTGCAATGTGCCAATCGCAGGGTGAAAGGTATACGATACAGTTTAAACCCTTGGATATTTATTCTGACGAGCTTATCGTAGACTGGAAAATTTATCGTACGCTTCTCGCCGCCTTTGGATATTTGCCAGGAATACGTGAAGTGAAACAGCTGTTTGCGCAATTAGTCAATTGTCTTTGATATCGTAACGCAACGACGCGACGGTTCTCGAAATTTCTAGATGCCACACGAGTTCTTATAAAATTTTGTATATCTCGGGGAAAAAAAAAAAAAAAAACGTTTCTGCGTTCCTACCAAAAAAAAAGACCATCCCAGACGGGTTTGAGAAATTAACAAAAAACCGTGTACAAGATCGCATCCTGCCCATTGGAAGATCCAGTATCGCCGTTCAGTTCCACGAAATGCATGGACGAGGTATTTGAAAAAAAAAAAATTAATAAATAATATTTTTTAAGCAAACCCATTGTTTGTCCTTAAGCACGTACTATAATCTATTAATCTTTATACAGCTACTAGGCATTATCGAATTGAATCAATAGACTCTGAAGTACTCAAGGAGAAATACCTTAAGTCCAATGTCGACGTCTGTTGGCATCCATTCTGCCATTATCGAGAGAAAAATACGTCGTGCTAAAGTAGCGCATATTACTTTTGAAGAAGACTGTCTGCTTATCACTAGTGTACTCTGACATATTATTGCTGGGACGCCTCGAGTCCTGACCAGTAATCCGAAAGTGACCGACGTGAACATATCGCTATAACGAATGTCGATTTTCCATTCTCACTCTGATCAGTGAGTAATAGTCGTGTGAAATTTGTGCAATAAAACATTTAGTCGCGTTCAGTGTACAGTGAATTTATTACATTGAGGTTATCAATCTGAACGTCTGTATATATATATATATAGACGAAAAAAAAAGCGTCAACCATCTACTTGTCAATTGTTTGCCCGATCGTGTTTTATTGGATAATCCTATATTTGTTTGATAAAGAAGCCCACCTCTTGGCGTATCAGTGACAATCATTTGAATACTCGGCACGCCGCATCGCGTTGCTGATAATTATCTAATCAGTACAGTTTTCCCATTTTAAGATCTATATAAGGAAAGGAGCCACGTTGCTCGCGTCAGTGACGTCCCGTTACTTGTCACGATTAATTCTCGTGACACGATTTTCCATCCCCTAAGCACGCATCCTCGCGACGAACATTTTCTTTCCTTCGCCACGAAAGTTTCCTCACTCAACCTTCACGTCGTTCGGCAACACGAAACCTACGGGGAAGCAACGCGCGCCGCTCAGAGTTCTCTGTGACGTGAACGTAGCCGCAGGTACGACGGTATCGCGAGTGGTAGGGCGAGAGAGGGAGAGGAGGACAATTCAAATGCATCGAGACGATCTAAATACTCTCGGTAGTCAGTGCGTGAAATAAAATTTTGAATATGTAGACGTTTCGTTGGAGACGTCCGTGCTTGAGATCGTGAAAAATCTTAACTTTGACGTGTGATCGAGCGTTGATTGACAGCGAGGCTAGTCGAAGTTGCTTCACTTCTCTTGGATCCATTTTCATTTAGTCCCTCGTTCCAATCAGTGCTCTGTCTTGTAATCGGTGCCTCGATCGCTCACCTCGTCGCTTCTACCGTGGGGAATATAATTGCCGACTCGACAAAGCGCTAACTTCGCTGCTATGCTGGAACTCTCGGCGCAGGATGCAGAAGTCGGTAGGTAAAAAATGTGAATTCCTCAAACTTCAATTCGACGACGCTAATCCACTTGTGGCATCACGTGTCTCGGACTTTCAGATTGCCATGCTTGTTTTACTGTCATTGAAAACCACGTGAAAAGTTTACGCGACGCGAGACCCTATTTGGGTCTAGTCGTTACATTCCACGGTGGCCAATTAACTCTTCTCGACTTCCCGTGCAAATTGGATTGAGAATCTTCGCGTCACTCGGAATCTCGATTACAGATGCATCATCTGCATCATCTGCTATCCCGCACGAATGAAGTAAGACCCGGAGATTGTTTTAGTCGTTTCTTTGTCATATACAGAAAAATCAGACAATTACTAGGCAGAAGCAGATAAATTTCTATGTAATCGGTCGAAAACTTTCCGTGACGTTTCTTATTTTTTTTTTTCTTCATTAAAATTGTTCAGTGTGTTTGCGTCATTGGTCAATAATGGTCACGTGCGATAACTATATTTGTGATAATAAAATTCTATCCCAAGTATATAAGCTCGTTGTGATAAAACGTACAATGGAATTGAAATCGATCGAATCGATACGATTGCAATAATTTACTACCAATCGTTATCGAGTTCAATGTACTTGCTATGCATCGTAACGAGTGTGGCTCCTGGTAGACGCTTACAATGCAAAATCCGGTAATGCAAAAAGCAAATCGCACTATGAATTTTATTCGCACTATGAATCGTAACTCACGTACGTATCGAACCTTATCACGCGATAACGCTTAACGCTTGTTGAATTATTTAATAATTTTACAAGCTTAATAAAATACATTTACAGTGCAAGACCCTTGATTGTCTATTATAATTTCACCCTGACGCATCGCATTTGACTACTTGTAACGCGTGCGTAGAATCAACTCTTTTTTTTTTATCAGCTTCTATCACGGATTGGATAAATTATGAGTTATCGTAATCCCGAAGATTATTTTCGATAGGTGCCATAAAGATTATCGCGGTATGCCCGTCGCTCATAACCAACAGATGATAATCCCCTTTTCTCAACTGTAATTCCAAATTCCAAATTACTATATTTCACATATATGTTTCACGTGTGAGTTTCGTTAATATGTGAAATGACACGTTGTGACATATGAAACGAGGAAAAGTATTATAAAAAAAAATAATTAATCCCACTTCCGTTCGAATCCATACACACATACCTAGATTCATGTTTCATGTGTGACATATATATGTAATTTCAATATCACCAGTATGCCTAGTCTGAAATATTTTTCGTTACTGATAAGAATCGTGAACTCCATACATTTTATTGCTCGGGATTACTAATAATATCGGTAAAGCCGCAAACGGATAATGTCGTTGTACCGCTCGACCGTAATGACAGTAATGGAAGAATAATAAGCCTGATGCTAAGTAAACAAAAGCATTTACCGAGCTCGCTGAATCCAAGCGCGTTACAAAGATCGAAAGCCATTGGAATTGTACGTGTGCCGTTATTCGACAATTCAATTCGCAATTGCACCACATTGGCAACTGCAAGTGTTTCGAAGCGGAATATTTTGGAGTTTTGTGTGAACAAGTGCAATTGGCGTTTAATGGCCGAGTAAGGTAAATCGTTGTAATGTGACTATTGCCGTTTGCTACACTGGGAATAAATATTGATCCCGTGTGAAATATCGACTGTGCATACATATTTGTCTGAGGAATATAATATTTTGCAGTTTTCCATCAATATGGAATCTTTCGAATAATCCAGACGTAACGTGAGCTATGCGTATTGATTTTACGTAAAAATGTTAATTGCAAAGTACACACAGGGCGCGGATAACAGCTGACTTGGAATTTTTGTATGATTTTATTGTCGTTGCGTAACTCGAAGTGAAAAATTTCACTTTTACGATTGCCCGTGACGAGTACAGGTTCGATTATGCTGATTGAGATTAATTGCTAATATTTATTAATAATGGGTAATAAAGAAAGATCAAAGGTCTGATACGGTATATACCTATACTGTGCATTTTAAATATATGCATGTTGCAAAAAGTATTTATAAACGCAATCACGTTATCTTATCGGCCTTTGTCGTTTTACCTTCTTCTCTAAGCTATGCGCAATAAGAATTCCCTAATCCATAATATTCCAATGAGACTCAAAATTCGTCTTACGCGTTGGAGTGAAAATTTCGTCCGAATGCAATTTATTGAAAATTCCAATTGAGTGTCAGGTGGAATATTTTTTCCCGATACAAAATTCCTGGTGATTGTTGAATAGTGCAGGTTTTAGTACTGTTACGAAAATTCGTAGTCATTCGTAATGAGCGTAAAAACAATTAGCAGCAGTCATACGGATATTACGCGTTATAAGAAAAATAATTGTAATATAATAATAATAATACACGCGAATAATTTATTGCTGTCGTTGAAGAATCGTCTGTCCGTTATTGTAAGGAATTGTAAAAGGAATTGCAAAGGGATTGTAATTTCTCCTAAAATATACTTTTCGTATGTTTTAGAATATGAAATAGTATGTGCTGAATGAAAATGTGTAATATATCGCAATAACGATAAACTCTATTACAAAGTAACCGTACGCGAGTCTGTAGTCTAGACTGTGGACGATAAGAAACTCCTGCGCCATAGAAGAAAGTGAAATCAGCCATAGTCATTAAGGGAAGGTGCGTTTATGTTGACGAGTAGAGAAATATTTTCAAACGATTTTCACGAGTAACGAACATTCGTCATGGCTGCTGTGATTTCTGTTCGAAGTAGTTCATTTTTTTTCTAATCGCGTAAAAACTCCTGTACATTTTCGGATTCACCACGGGACATAGAGATAACGAGGGATACGATGACTAATGGTGGTTAACGAAGAAGCGACACTGACAGTTACTCTTGGTGTGAAACGAACTGTAGCTTTCGATAAATCTCCTTTAATAGAGAAGGTCGCGTTTACCTTGAGCGAGATAATTGTATCATTTGCATTAATTGTATATACACGTGTGTATATATATATATATATAGGTACAGGAATTGGATCACTTTGCTAATGTATTCGTATTTCCTGGTTTCAGCAGTTTCCACAGCCGTCGAGGATGTGGGGGATGGAAGTCCGGTGTACGACAATGAGACGAGTGAGTAAAACAAATGACTAAAGTGTAGTTCGTAATGTGATGTTCGCTTGGTACCTTGGTCAAAGTATACGTGACTCCACTGAGAATCATTTCGTGCAGTGACACTTAATTAACACAGTTCACGTGAGAGAAACGGGCCCAGTCATTGACTACGTTTCCGTCGTGCAGGATTTCAGTAGGATTCATTGTACAACATTTGAGATGACTACGGGAATATTCTGCGATGGCAACGTAGTCATTGCGATGGCAGCGAAACCAATTTTTTCAAGCAGCTACGATGATACACGATCGTCGTTAACTACTGTCGGTAATGCAGACTCTGTCGCGTGGAGTGAATTTTGCTCTATTGGAAATTCTTGCCATATATGGTTATAAATTTCTTTACCGACACGGACAATCAGGCGCAGGTAAAGTCGTTCGTCAGTAACCACCTGTTACCTCGAGTGCCGGTAACGTACGTTATTACCTGCTGTAGAAATAATCAGACACCTAACGATTATAGCAATAACAATTGACTTCTCTATTGGTAGCGTTTATCGACCGGTTCTTGCTCTGGTGACACTGCCGCTATAATCCTACTGATTCCGATACTTTGATTCACTTGAAAGCATCGGACTTCAGTATAGATAATTATTCTTCTCGCAACCCTGTTGCTTTTACTTTTCTTATAAATCACTACAACTTCCAGAATCCCGTTGACATTTTCCACCAACGGAAAATGTTCCCCAGCAATATCGTCCTTTAATATCAATAGCAAACGGTTAGGTTCAATTGTTAGTTAACCCTTACGACGTAGCAATCAGCAGTACTTACTACCACCATCTGCTTCCTGAATACAATCAGACCACACGTGACTGTCATACGGTGCGCATTTACATGACCTGCAATGAGCGCCTTAAACTTTGACAGGTGATTCTTACGTTATCAATATTTCTCTAAAACATTGAATATCGACTTCGAGAACTTGTAACGAAATTCAACAATCATTATATAACCATACAGATCCGTATCTACCAGAGAAAAAAAAAATGTTCTATATGAGTTCCGTATATTCTTATCGCTCTTTGCGTATACGACCGAAGGCTTGTCAACGTTAACGGTGTGATATACGTTTATTTCATGAATGGCCGGATGAAGCATACGTATTTTTTGCTAGCTGATTTTGTCGCGTATCCGATGAATGACTTCAACACAGGAAATTAATCGAAGATAGCTTATCGATAATTTTTAACATCATTTATCGACGATAGATCGTAACTCTATTTTAAAGGTATTATCAGTCCAATTTCCTGTCGCTACCAAGTAACTCTTTTATTAACTCATTTCCTTACAAGTGCGTGAAAATAAATATTAAAAAAAATAAATCACAGAAACGATGGGACAACAATTCGATGCGTGCAACAGCTTACGCAAGGCTTTAACTTTTTCAATCAGTCGATTCAACGACGCAGCTTTATCGCGAATTTTATGAAAGTATCGATACCAGTCACTAGAATTCGATAAGTTTCGATCCCTCGTGTAAATCGTGTATAACGAGTCAAGTTAATACACGAGTCATACAAGATAATTGTATCGTGTTTACTTTCGCCGCGAAGGACGACGATTATTGGCAAGCAAGATTTTTTTCATTTTTCCTTCGAACCAGTAATAAATTAATGATTACTCGTGCAATAGCTGAGAATATTAATAGAACGTAGGAGGAAAAAAAAAATTGAAAATTATTATTCCCATTTATAAAACACTATAACCCAAGACCTCGATCGTTTAATCGGTAATAGAAAAAAAATTGAATAACCCGTTGAACCCGTCGGTACTATCGAAGCTCGAGATGAACCTGAAATTGTAATTTTCCACTAGAACGTCAACCGCGAGTCTGGCTAGATTGTAATTAATAACAGTTTGTTAGTCCCTGGGACGTCATATCCTCTCGAGTAAGAACCGTGACGTCAGTCGTTTAAGACGAATCAGAGAGCTCGATCCACCATTGTAAACTTTGTAGATCCTTTTACCACGTATATAATACATAAGCATATAATATCACGACAGACAAATTTTCGGTGCATTGACGTAGCCTATTTTGGACAACGGAAGTTTAACCGCTGCCTACAATAATTACTGTTACTAAAAAAAGAACAAAAATTGTATCCTTTCATATGGCTCAGGTTCTCAGGCTGATACACAGTCTCGCCATGTTAAAGATCAGCACCTTTCACGTGCAACGAACTGTAATCCAAGAGGAAGAATACGCTCTCGTTTTACAAGGTGCACGTGTAGACACGCTCGCCATCTTTGTCCCTTACTCTTGGAACGGATGATCGATGCAAGATGTCAGCCGGGGTCAAGTATCCTGTACATCGCGAAGCATACAAGGACGTTACGAAGTGAACGCGCGAGCCGATATAATATTAACGAAACGTCTGTTTCACCCGTAGACTTACTGCTGTTTAAACGGCCTAAGAATCGCCGCCGGGATCATCTGGTTGTAATGTTTCTCGACGTTGCGTATCCAACCGAAATCCCGGTGGCTCTTAACTTTAATCCGATCTGTTAGCACAACCATAAATTCCACGTTGGATTCTCACCATGGCCCATGGAACAGCAGAATCAAGTATAACGGTTGGCCTCGGACTGCCTAGCAACAAGTTCGGCGACTGGGCAACGTCCTCTCAAAAGCCTATACGACGCCATACGAGAGGATCGGATAGCAGACGACAAAGAGTAGCCACAAGATCCGTAAGGACTTTTGGTGAATTTTTAAATATATATATATATATATATTTTTTTTTCTCTCTCTTCTTCTCTTATATTCATTTCACATTTCTTTGCTGGAATATTTTTTTTCTCTGTATCCCTCGACTCTTTTTTTTTTTTTTTTTAAACCAGACCTTTACAACGCTCGTTGAACATTCGCTCGTGGAATCGCCCAGACAAGTATTTTACTGGTTTACGGCGCCCGACGGCTGGCGTCGGTATCTCATCCGATGCTCCCTCTTTGTCATATACGTTATGCTTAATACGTGACACATCACTGTTTGGGTATCGATAATATTTTTTTTCAACGACACCAAGTCGCATTAACTATTAATTGCGCGATGTGTTTTCTAAGCATGCTCGAAGCGTTCTGCTGATGCGCAAAATTATCCTAGGATTAACGCAATTCGTTTGCCGTTCACATCAGTCGTTACGACGATTGAACGATTGAATTCGTAAGCCGTGTTTTCAGAAGCGCGATCAGGCGGATTATTAATTTACGATTTGTTTCGAGCCTACATAAAAATACACGATCGTCTACCTAGTCTGTTTACATTTACTACTCGTGTCTTAATCTACGCCGAGAACGAAATTCAAAATCCACTCGTCCCCAAGCCGACCGATTAGATAGTCGCCGATTTGATGATTTCGCGAAGACAATAAAAATATGCTAAATCTTTGATATTTCTCAGCTACCACATAATTCAACGAACTCATGATTTATTTTCAATTATTTTTCTCCCAGTACTCGCGTAGTCGTACGTCGAATCTATCTCGCTGATTTTATTCTACACTTCGAACGGACATACATATGTCACTTGCCACGTGTATTAGACGTCACAGTAGACTCGAAGCATTTTTCCGTGATTCGTCCTATCGTCTCATCCCGCTCAATCAGCTTTCTGCCTCGCATTTCGTAACGCAATGTTAGTCTCGTTCCATGCAATTCGACGTATCAGGATTTCTACCTCGCTCGAGACTCGCCAATATCGTCCGTAACAAATTTCCGGCAAAAACTTATCATTCGTCCCGCAATGACTATTTCGCTCTGAATTGGATCAAGGTCGCTCGGGATGCCTCTGCGTTTGCAGTAACGCGTGCTATCCATGCCAGAGGAAACATAGCTGCCGTTTAAAAAAATTTTCCAGAACGCGCCAACAGAAATTGCACGCACGCCAATGTAATCCTGGAATCCTTGGAATTGCTGGAACTGATACGATTTCGCACAATTGATAAGGAACGCACTGTCCTCGCGTGGTTATTCAAGCATAAGGATCGTTCGGTGTAAGACGGGGCAGCTATTAAAACTCAAGTTGGCTAATGTCCATTACCCAACGCTTATTACGTTTGCACTGTTATTGAACGGCGTCGCGTCGCGCTACGGTCAAGGGTGCCTATCGCGCTATATATATATCTGTGACATATACATATATATACCTGAGTACAAATTGAACCTACGTATGTACGCGACAACGCTGCACTTTAACGTCGGCCTACGAAGGACATGTTTTTGTTCCGTCTGTAGATGCGAGCGATAGATTTTTAAGAGACTTGATACCATATTTAAGAGTAGAATATTTCGTGGGAAGATTATTCGATTTTTCGTCGAATTCATATTCGAGTGGTCAATTGTCATTTAATTCCAGTATCGAGTCGGTATAGTCTGTTGCTGTTTACTGGGATCTTTATTATCTGCGACGAGCTGTTTACAGGCTCGTTAACGACCGTCGTGTTTTCTTTCGAATGCTCGTCGCGTTGTAGATTTTTCTTTCAAATACATTGCACGTACTTCTTTAATGGTTAACGTCGGGGCTTTACAGGATTCGCTGTTACCGGCGCGAAGTGCAAAAATTATGTCGAACTGCTCAGCAGGCTTGAACGATGGTCTACGGAAACGGAAATTGACCCGCTGACATCCGTTTTACGCGCCGTCGTTCCGACCTGCTAAGCTCAAGGACGCCGCGATGCTCGCCGGACGTTCCGACCGCTTGGGTGGAACAAAGAAATAGGACAGGCAATCGAAACAATGTGCGTAACGCGCCGCTACACGCTAATTCGATGAATAACATGTCCGTAATGTTGCTAGGAATGTCGACCATGTCCAATGGTTGCTCGGGATAATCGATTCCGAATGATTGACGTTCTGGCGCTTTTTATGGTTATCGAACACTCGTTCGCAATACAGAACAAATAACTAGACGGACGACCGTAAACGAGGATCGGATTGCGACGTTAAATGGTCTGTTTTTTTTTTAATTCGCCCTACTGTTGCTCCCAATTAAAATCGTACGCGAGTCAATTTCGCGAAGTTCCCGTACTATGGGAACAGGGCAATTGTTTGCTTCTGTTGCTTTGACCGATGACTTATTACCATTTTCGATATGTCGATCAGATATCGATTTGTTCGCTGGTCCTTTAAATTGATACCATTGCCTTTCCATAGGTGAAAGTTATGAATGAAAGTAAATGATTTTTGCATGATTATATTCCACTTGGACTATACGACTGGAATAATGACAGTAGTCATTATTTAGAATTCGGCGATTTCATATGAAAATATTAATTATAGTTATGAGACTCGAGCGTCGTACAATCTTAATAGTTTCGAGATATCTGAGTTATTAATTAACTTGCGTATAGAATGTGTACTAGATGTGTGATATGTTAGTCGACTACATAGCCATGTGTAAGCACGCATGTTGGTGACGTAAGAGCGTGATCGTTACTATCAATGTTACTTTCGGGCTATTTAGACGGCAGGTTTTAACGGTACTCGCGAATATTTCGCACGATTGTCCTGCGCGATTAATTTATTTGGAGAATCGTGTATTTCCGACATTTTTTTTAATCGATCGTCCTCGCACTCTTTACTCCTGCTTCTCTCTGCTCCCATGTACCGGGTTACTCGTTAACTTTCTACTGCAGTATTCTCGTAGAAAAACTGCTGTTCCTTATTGACTCTGACGGATTATCCGGATGGGACATTATTGCATTAGCGAATCAGGCTGACGAAGCAGATCCTTTTTTTTTTTTACCGTAGTCTTTGAGCATCGGCTGTAAGCTCAACGCCGTCTGCAGACCCAAGTTCAGGGACGCGGCGCGATTATTTAAATCCTAGATTGACCAATACAAAATTCCGTTCTCGCCGAGTCGAAATTACGCGTACGTCGTTCACGCGCAATTTTCACGAATTTCTTTCTTTGCGCCTAACAAATTTGTATTTTACGTCTTACGTGGGATTTTCGCGCTTTCAACCAATTTAGAGCAAGGCATTGACGTAGTCGGCAATGTCTCGTAACTTTGCCTACGTCTTTCCCAGTCGCTCTACGCGTTACGCCTTATAGGCACACCGATGCTAGGTAAATTTTGTTGGTACAGGAAGAAAAAAAAAAAAAAACATGGCCGACGCAAGGATTGCTCATTATTAGTTTGCGAGAACCTGCGTTATGACGCATCGATACCGATAGTATCCATAATTAATTATACTTGGCAGCTTTATCTCTGATAAGCCACGTCTACGCCTTTTTCGTTAATAATTATCCCGCTTGGCCTTCGTATTAATTAACGTGTCACTGCGGTTTTCACTCACTCGCAGTGACAGATTCAATCTCGTTCAATATTTCACTCCTATCTTTATTTGCACCCGATTTATATTAATCTCCTGTAAAATATGCAGCTCATCGTTCACTTAGAGATTTTGCCAATCGATCAAAATTATCACGTCAATCCGTTCTCGCGTAATGACTCGATGACTCTGCTCGTATCATCGAAAAATATTATTATTTTTTGTTCATTCGACATTCAATGCCAACCGCGAATATCACGGTTGCGAATTTTCATACTCGCGAGTAACTTGTTTACGTCGTCGTAACAATTTGTGTTCTTATCAATACTAAGCCCCAACCGGAATTATCGTTCCCGTCTACACGTACACTCACCGCACCTAGAATACTCAACCTCTAAGACGACTGGCTCTAATCGTGAATAATGAATGCATCATTTGCATGGTGCGGTGCAATCGCAGCTCCTGCCTCGAATAGGCTGGTAAACCTGCCTTGAAATGGCGCAGTTACGGTAACTAGCAGCCTTCGCATCCAATTTGGCTTATTTTAGAACACTCGAGGTTTCGTCGCGCACGTCTCCCTCTGCATTCTCAGGAGCGACGGCAATTGCACCCGTAGTGCACTACGGTATTGTAAGAAGAGAAGCAGGATGCACCGATGCAACACGTAAGCGCCACTTCCAGCCTCTCGCCAGGCACTCATGCTGATATGTAGAATTTTATATTTTAATATCTCACGGTCAATCGGATACGAAGATGGATTGCGTGTTGCATCGATGACCTTGGCGCATCCGGTTATCGTGGAACTTTTCAGGGTCGCTACGAAAATTTATATTGCACTCTATCGCGTGTCGCGCGGAAACTCACGATCGATAATGGGGTAAACGGCGGAATTACTAGGTGAATATTTCCCGCGGTATTTTTCTACCTATGGTAACGATCCGAGATCGACAGATCCTTCGTTGGCTATTCAATTAGCTGTGGTGCTTTTCTCTGGATCGATTAAAAAAAGAAAAACAGAAATACAAACGAATGGTTTACTTACTGGGAATCATCATTGAATAAGTTTACACAATCATTGTGCGTGCATTTCGTATGTAGTGTGTGTGCGAGCTCTCTAATTACATTACGTAACAGTGTCACTCAGTGTTACGTGACACTATCAGTAGGCACAGACATTGAATGTTGAGAGATAAAGAGAAATAATGACTTCGATATCGTCGAAATTACTCGACGGGTGTTAACGACGATAGTTTCTCGTTCGTAAGACGTCTGGATACATGGGAGGTCATTGCCGCGAGAAATACGTGAATCTCAGGACTGTTTGTTTGATTCAGTCTCAGCTCCGAGAGGTCCAATGAATTACATACGTAATCGACGTACATTACGTGCTAGAAATCGTGCACGATTATCGCCTTGAATCAAACGGTCGTTCGTTATCGCTTATGAGAATGGTCCACGGTCCTTTGTCTCGTTTAATATTACTGTTATCTGTCATGCATAAGATGAGGTAAACGGGGATGCTGTTAATTTATTATTACGTAGACGCTATAGGCGTATCGTTGAAATTATTAATAATTAACGTTTTCCGGTATGGTTGACTATAGAGGCGGAGATACTTATTCAGCATCCCCTGGACCAAAGACAAAGATCCTCGTGGCGCTCACCGACAGACGCCACTGTACAAATTTTTCTCTCGCGTGTAAACGTCACGTTGGCGCACGGCCAGCTCTACAGCTATGCGGACTGGAGCGATGGAGCTCAGGGATAAAATTGATCGCACGATAATTGGTCATTATCGAACCGATGACATACATTCCCAGCCTCCACGTGACTTCCTCGAGCCTTTATCATTGGCCGGGCGTGTAAAACGTCGCCTCTTGGTTACGAGATGATTATTACGTATAATTCATCTGGCGCCTTAACGGCACATTGATATTTCCTCTGTACTCTACGCGGGACCTTGAACATTTATATTCGATTCTAACAATACATTCGGTTACATAGAAATGAAAAAAAAAAATTTTTTTTTTTCCCACTTTTGCAAAGTAGCCTACTTATATAATAATAATACTACTCGAGGTTCGTCCACTGTAATTTTGCTTTGCGGTCGGTTGCTTCGTCGATCTATGAGCGACGGTATCATTAGTTTGACCAAGTAAGACACGACGGCCATCTTTCTTCTTTACACAGACCACAATCTGACTGTAGCAATGAATTTCAATAGGGGATAAAGCTCCCTCGTGATAAATGCATGGAACCACACGCACGTGGGGTATAAATACGCGTGGCCGGCCAGAAATAATGGAGCCGCGGTTAGCGGATGGCAGCATCTTGTTCTCTCACTCTCTCTCTCTCTCTCTTTACTCTCTCGAGTCTCGACTTCTCTGCACTCGAATTTATACTCGATCCAGGCCACTCGAAAATAGTCGCTACGCGCATTTAGGGGTAACCTATTCGCGGTGGAACGATACGCAGTGACGCACGAAACCGCCACATGGATCTGCGCCCTGATGACTTCTTGCATCTGGGCTTCCCCTTGCACCGATCTCATCTCGTCCTCACGACCCAACGACTCTCCTCGAGCTCAATATTATTAGATCGTTCCAATTCGTCGATACGCGTCGCCTCGTATCCATTGTGACACTTGGTCTGTTTTAGCGCACGAGGTGAGAATCGCCGTTGCATTATTAACGCTGTGGTTTTTCTCTTTTTTTTTTACGTGCCAACGATCGTTCGTTCAAAGAATACATTTTATTTCAGGAAATACCACAATCCCGACCATGTCATTTTATGCTCCGTTCATAACCACTGTGTTGTCTAGACTTTGCATTGCGAGCGTTTACCGTAGAGCGTTGAATTCTTCTTGGAAAAGAATTTGTACTTGCTGGAAGACGCAATGTCCCGACGTATGTACGTCATTGGCGTTCGCCATGTTTTTTTTTTCTTTTTAATTTAATTCATGTCCTCTCGTCAATCCTTGCTCTAGGATCTCGTATAGTTTTCTTCGATGTATTAAGTTAACTGTGTCCATTTTTTTTATTGTTTCAGATTCCTTTGAATCCTCCTCACATCTCGGTGAGTCACGTTTGTCATCGCGAGAGGTGTTTTACTTTCCTTCTATTGGCATGTAATATCGCCGCTAACTATACACGCGGTTTAGACTTACTAACATCTACGTAAATTCCTAGTTAAGGCTGCCCTAACGATCAGTACAACTGAATTCGTCCTACGTGTCTTTCCAATGTACATATATCCACATTATACCCAAAGTTTGCTTCCAGTATCGTAATGTAATTCCTTCATGTTAAATAGCCTTGTTACAGCCTCTTACTCCTACCTTACTCTACAAGGAATGGATTGCTGAATGAGTAAGCCTTTGTGTATTTCCACCTATGTAACCTATGCGTACACGCCCGTTGATTTTATGCAAATGTTAAGCATTCGGGTGCGGATTGCGGAAGAATTACCGCATACAAATAAGGCCTGGGGCAACTCTGTCCTGCCTTATACGTACAGCGAGAACTTGAACCAGTCCCGGGAAACGTATAGCGTTTCTTCAAAATCCTTGCAAATCGAGCATTTCGACGTCCCACTGTAACGATAATATAATTGGATATAATATTTATTTGTTTCATCCCTTCCGTCATCCCCTCGATTAACCAACCAGCGTCATACTAATCACTGTATATATTTATTCCATGCTCACAAAGGGTATTGTAACCATTGCAGACAATATGACGTCATTATATACGATACTTTTTATACGCTGATTAGTACAGTACATGCAAAATATATAGAGATTGACGTCTCTTATACTTTCCATGATTCTTATTGTCGCGTCCCAATCTGTTTTCTAGATACAAAATTGATTCTTCGTATCAAACCTATGACACCGTCTAGACTATGTATTTGGACGACGTTAACGAGTCGACGACAATCGCGTCTCTTTTAGACGGTCGTCCTTGCCGCTGGGATATTTTAACAGTTCCTATTGCCGGCATGGATTAAAAATGCCTCAGTTCGACAGCTGGTCAACTTTCGTTTGATATGCAGGCCAATGAGTCTAACAAGTTGATGTTTCTGCGCGTGCTTATCGCCAGAGTGCTGGAAGGCCATTTACGTTGACGGTTAGTACAGGATGTGGCTTGGTTTGCGAAAAATATTTAATTGGCCAGATTGATCAGTACTTTGCTGCACGAGTGTATTTTTCTCGCAAGAGCGTTAAAACGAGTTTAAGGTAAAGTCGGTAAGGTAGGGTGCTTTAGTTATTTTCGCGTTGATTAATTAACGTCGAATCCAACGTAACTCGACGTTCCACTTACTTTAACGATCTTTACACCAGACGTAAGGGAAACACGTGGAACGTTGGTAATGTACTGTATCGATTATTGGTCAAAGCGTCTATATAATCAATAACGATATCGATTGATCGGACCCAGTCTGGGTTGCAGTTCCTTATAATTTCCACTGGTAATTATAGTAGCGACTTTATTACGACTCGTCGACATGTAAACAGTGACTTAACACTCGTTCTCTTTTGCTCTAAATACACATTAACAACGACGTACGATCGAAGCTTAATTAACGAAATCGATAATTGCCAATCGAACTTCTACGGGTATTACACAATTTTACCAGCGAAATCGTTCCTCGCGTAATTTCAATAAAAGTGGAAATCTCGTACGAGCACGTCTTTGCCATCTTCGACATTTCCATTGTCTTTAGTATTGAGCAACGATCATTCAGACTCGACCGAGACCACTGATACTGCTATCATTCAACGATGTATCACGGTGCACGATGTTCGCGCATGATACGCGTGCAGTATCGTGCGTATCTGGGAAGTCAATGATTTTTCTAAAATTAAATAAAATTTCAAATTATTAGTCACATGTCAAAAAGTGGCACATCTAATGCCCAGTGTACGATTTTCACGAATTGTTGGGTCTTTATCTGCCTTTCATAGAAATCGACATGGGTTCGACTTTCATTGGTTTCACATACATACAGATATAGGCATCCGTATATTATATATACGATTTGACGTCGCGCAATGATTACTTATCGCAAATTATAGACTCGGCACAGTCGCTTCTTCACCTTTGTAAAAATAATACACGCGCTCGACTCAGGTATCACGCTGGCAGCATGAACCGCGTGCATGACTATCATTATTATCCTTATGGACCCCTATTGACGCGACCATTAATAATCCTTGGTCTACACGACTCGCTGCTAAAGACTTTTGTCTAACACCGAGCGGCTATCCTGTATCTCACGTGTCGTCAAGTAGAACTGGATTGCCGATATCGGCTCTCTCGTTTCTATCTCGAGGAAAAACGTATTTGAGCTCAAAACGATTCTGCGGGACTTATAGGGATTACTGTCTTGATCCGTCGTTGGAATGATGATGGATTTTTCTTTTTACCTTAAGCTGACAATTTCTTCGTACTACTTTTTTTTTTTCTCCTCTCACGGACACGTATCTACCTTGCGACGTTAATAATTTCTCTCAATCCTAAAATAAAAGTCCTGCTGATCATTTTACGTAACTTTGCGACATTTTTTTTCTCCAAAATGGACGCTCTCAATGTGCGATGTTTAATTATTTTTCTCCTTTGCCGCTACCAGTCATGCATTCCCATGCGGCTTGTTCGTGTTTGACGTAATATAAGACGTGGCTGCGAATTACCACGGGAGCACGATTACCCTGCGTGGACAATCCTGGACACGTGGGCTCCGTCGCACAGTGTCAGCCATCACACGAAACTCGCACACTGCAAAGATCGCATGTGCCACGAGCGTCTCATGGCGTCGCGACGCGAGTCAGCTAATTCTCTCAGCTGGCTGTACACGCGACGTCAGAGCATTAAACTCTTCCTGACAATGACGAAAGTCAGGTCGTTTTTATAGGCGCTGGGAACGATATCTTGTCCGCTTTATTAGGGGATGGATGAGATGATGACGAGGGGGATGGAGGGGGGTGTCGATAATTTTTCTTATGTCGGAAATTTTTTTATTTATACCGTACGTTGCTTTAATACGATTTACGAGACGATGGATAAGACTACGCATTATAGCTCGGGTAATGTGTTTGCTCGATCTAAATGACAACTGTCAGTTCGTCAATAAAGCCTGACGCAAATTCGTGTTATACAATCGACCGTAGCCTGATGATAATTCATCATTGGTATTGACGCAGCGTTGACGTTGCACGGCCATCTGTTACTCTCGTTCGATCTGAATTACTAACGTTTTACCAGGTGCGATTTAATAGCTTTCTGTACTGGGGACATAATGGCAATTGTAATAATTAAGATCGTCACCGATGATGAATAGGGGGAATTTTCTAATTGGGGGGCCATGTCATTGGATGCTGGGACAAGGTCGCCGAGTTTGCGAACTTCAGACGTCTTTGAGGACACGCGTACAATATTCCTACCAGCCCAGTCTGTGTATTCGAAAGCTGTGTAATCTAGATATGCTTGTGGTAACTTTTTTTTTATTAGCTCCGCGTGAAAATTGCCTCGAAAAATCGTATGACTGGCCGTATGTACACTTTGAGGTTCGGCTGAAAATTTGACGGTGGTTAAAAGCTGGCGATCTGGTGGAAGATAAATAAGTTGGATATTAACATGACGTGGAACGACGTTGGCGATTTTACGAAAGAATTTCGCGATTCTCGAGGTCGTCGATGCTTAAGCGAGCTTTAATACAAATTTTGTAAAGCTTCGTTAATCTATTTTTTTTTTTTCCTCGAAATGACCCCACGAGCTGTACGCTCGTGCCGCTTTCAAATCTCACAAGATACTGGCGATAAATCAAGTTTTGGTATACAGAAGACTCAAGCGCCGATTGAATGTACGCGCGTGTTTTTAATGTCCTTTCGCAACGGCAGCTTCTATATTGTTTAACGTGACAAGCAATTTGAAGTAAAATATCTGCCTGTTAATAGGTTTTCAAGTGGCTGTAAAATGTCTATAATTTTTGTCTCCCTTGTCAGTTCGTATATTTATTACTATTGAATCATCGAGTCGTGCCGATTATCGTCATATGATTGTGTCTCCATGGAAATACGAAGTTCGTCCACCTGATTTACTGTTTAACGATCTTATTCGCGCACGGGTCCTACGTACTCAATACTGGTGACAGGTAGAAAATAAAGGAATCAGAAAAGCCCAACGTTAAAGCCGCGTGACATTTCCGAACTTCAGTATCACAGTTTCGCACTCGTAGTGTCGCGCGGCATACAGGAAGTCCCATTGCATCATTCGGTACATGGATTACGTGGCGATACGTTTGCTAACCGGCAAAGTCCATTGTCCACGGATCGGCGAGAAATAACACGGCGAAGTAGTTCACATTGAATTTCCACATTTACAGAAAGTCCACTGCGTCACGTGCAATAAAAATTCCTCGCGGGAATTAATTCATTAGGAATTCCGACTAGCCCATTCCCACAGTACGCCAACGAGATGAGATCACATTAAACGAGAGATATGTTATCGTTGCTTTGTACGAAGCGTGTTACATCGATTCCCTGCATTTTTCGTTGATGAAATTTAGATAAGATAAGCAGTGGTCCATTGCCAACGTGAGATTATTTCGGCAGCATCCCACAGACGCCTTGACGTGTTTGGGCAAAGCGCCAGATATTATGGCACTTCAAGGAAAAAGCAGTCACAACAGACAGCCAGCTTCCACCTTGACGTATTTACTATGATAATCCCAATTAACCGTGTAGCCGTACTAGTCTACGCCAGGAATTCACAAGTGTGCAGCAACTGGTGTTGCTGCTTGCAGTCATCGAGACGAACAAAAAGTTCGGAGCTTTTGTTGCTGTCGTTGCTCGAAATTAATAGCCGACAAAAGTATACGCGCGACTGTAGCTCCTCTGGCGGCCACTACGGACAATTCACGGAAAATGTTATTCTCATAGCCAGTCCATATATCCTCTCTACGTCAATTTGTTAAATGGACATATTTCACTGGAAACGCTCGACCGGCCGTGTGTGTATCAGAGAGGCACGAGTGGGCGCGTGAGCAAATTTAAGCTCACGTGACGGATTCGCGATGAATTTTTGCGAGCTGACATCAACCGTAGCAAGAGGAACGTTAATCAATGCTTTTATGCACTAGTAACGAAGAACCGTATTGCACCGGAGCGATAATCCGACTTCATTACCGTTCGTTTCTAATGTTGTGTTTGGTTGTACAAAATTCTAATCTCCTTGCAAGGACTCGCTTTGGAATGTCTATAAGCGACGTCTTGCGCTTCCGGAATTTATTGGCCAATCACGAAGCAGAATTAGCTCCGTAAAACATTTCATCCGGAGGACACGAATTACAATTGTATTTCACTGGGAAAGCCTTGGGCCATCATTCAAATTAGTTGGATTAATTGAATATCGATTAGATAAGTCATATATACATGTATACAGCATTAGGTCGATAGTCACATACGAATATTATTGGTATATCGAATTATCAGCGCTAATCGTACTTTCTACTATTGTAATCGATACCGCGGAGTCATCGGGGTGTGAGAATTTCTTTGTCAAACGTCACGCACTAGTTCTGCGGAGAACTCGACATGGTAATCGAGGTCTAAAGTGTACCGTGAATTACACGAGGACGTGCCAGTTCGCAGAGTTCGATGATTCAGCACGCATCTGCGTATCTGCTCTCGCTGGGCTTGATTTTCATGAAAAAATAAGTAACGACCAAGCGCGCACGAGATGAAACGAGAATAAAACCAAGTTTCGCCAATGTTCGTAATCGTTGAAAGATGTGAATCGCGCGTCCCAATTTCGCGCGCGATCGTCATGCGAGAAGTGTCCAAACGAAGACCTTGACGTTTGTCCCATTTCAAAGACAGTATTACTCGCGCGATAAAATAACGCATGCGTGCCCATAATCGTTTGCAAATATAATATGCGTAATGGCGTGCGAAACGATGATGCAAGAAAAATCGCGATAATAAAGTACTGACTTGACGACCGATATCGCGAAAAGTCTGCCGATGATTCGCACTCATTTTTCTCGAGTTATCAGTCACAGTTTAGCCATCGCAATTCTATACATACAGTTGCGTTAGCCTTCGCGGCGATATTACAGCGCTCGTTTAATATTTTGCAAATTTCTCGTAACTCCATTTCATTATTTCCTTTCGCCATATGTAATATACGTTAATTTTATATATATATATATGTTGCAAATGAAAAAAAGTATAATTATACTCGAGTCTCCTGCATCGATATCTTTTCCACCATTGTGCAACCGTGCCAAGTGACCCGCTGATTAATTCGCGAATTCTATGCATGTCCACTCGCGAAACTTAACGATCCACCAGCACCTTGACTCTTAGTATTCGCCACGAGGTCGATTCTGCTTGTTCGGTTTCCGTATCTCCTTCCTTCGCATACTCGGATTTCTCTTTCCGGTTACGTAGACGATTCTTATCAGTGCCGTGCAGGCGCGTGGACGCCACGTGTCATTCTTATATTATAGTTTTCTTCGAAATGTGCTATATACTCAAGCGACACTCGATACCATTCGAATACATTTGGAATAACAAAAAATCGTAATAACAATCAACTTCGAATCGATGCCTTTGATCGACATAAGACGTATTACGTAACCGTATAATATGTATTTTATTCAAAAATTATTACTTCAGCATTCGAGCGCTCGTGTAACATTTATAACCAGCCCGTGGCTCAAGATCGCCGCAGTGACGGCACGTGGAGTCGATTGCGTCTACGTAAATCCAATACTTCGCTTATAGATGGTCATAATCAATCTATGTATAGCGAAATGCTAGACCAGTATAAAAAGGGCGAATCTTTGTCACGTGGAAAATGTTAAACGCAGATAAAGTTCACTGCGCATGTAAGATGCTTCGTAGTCTTTGACTATGCATAATATCAAGGAGTAAATAATGCGTTAGAAACAGCATGGGCTTTATTACGTCATACACCGTAACTGACCTTTTCCTATTTTTCAGAGAGGTAGGTCAAGCCACAGCCATTGGCACAGTTAAGCACAGTCACCGAAATGGCGCTTCATTTTTTTTTTCCCTCGGGGAATGACGCTACAATATATATATATACGTCGATCATTGTACCAATCAAATTGATATTTCTAGTAGCAGTCAGAGGGGGGGCTGACCTTTTAATTTGTAAGGTGATGGTGGTAGAGGGGGGGGGATTGAATGTTCTCTACTCCTCTTCACCTCGTTTTATTAGCCGCCGCCGCCCCCTCCCCCTCCTTCCCCCCTTCATCTATTAGTCAATTTCGTCAAAAACGATCGCCTACAATTGCCAAGTGTCACGTGATTGCGGTTCTAAGGGGCTCTTATCGAAAAGCAAGGTTGATATTGGGGGACGAGCGAAAAGAGTTTATCGACCGCTTCAAGGAACTGGCCGTCATGTCCTCAGATTCGCGTACACGTATGACTCAAAGATAATATATATATATGTTTCTCCTGGTTTCACTATTAATTCAGGCGTGTTGATTTGGCGGAATAACCGAAGGCCGACGACTGGCAAATATTTGGCAAAACGTCTCAAGAAGGCAGGTCACTTCCTTTATCGTGATCCGTTGACATTCTTGTTGCCATTCGACTGGAATACTTGCATATGTTAATAGTAGCTCGTAGATCGTAGATATTTATTGAGTATATTTTGATGAAAAGCGTTTTACGGCTCAGAATGAAAATAACGTTGCGTTACCACGTGGCAGATTCGTTGCGTAACTATATATACGTGTGTGTGTTTTTTAATTTGTTTATCCGATAACCCCGCAGCAAGAAATAGATGAATGTTGGCCGTGCCCCTTGTAAACTCTGTCGTACCAGATGGCGATCGAAATCAAATCGATACAATGACGATTCAATGTTACAACACTTGACTCCTTGATCAGACATCAAACGTAAAACATTTAGAATTTGACGTTTGATACTCGCGCGTCGTTACTTATATTAACAATGGCATTTATTTGCGAAATCCATATCTCAAATTAACTTACGTTCGGTCACAGTCGCGATATTGCAATTATTCATTCGCGATACTCAGTCGCGCGTAATAGCTTTGACTTGCGATTTTTCGATAAGACCAATTACAATGCAATTCAATTCGCCAAGGCGTATCATTCGTTCAGCGTCTTTTATCCAGGATGCTGTTTGATGTTTACTGTGACGCGATATTAGCCAGGTATGAAAATGTTTACCATTGCTGTACTACAGTATTTACCGTATGCCGTATGTGTGGCCTGTGCTGTAATGGAACACTGGCAGCAATTGGAGTAACAACACTGTGACGTCAGTGGGTCGAGTGAATAGCTATGTGCAAAAATAGTGCAAACAAAGCTTTGGGACTCGTGTGTTGACGTATGCTTTGATATCGCGAAGACTCCGTGTCACGCGGACCCTTTATCGATATTTAACGCAGTCCCGAGTTCCCGGCCTGTTTATTCGCACTCTTTGTACGTTAATTAATTCTGTTTATTCAGTCATCACGTGAGATTCAATTATCACGCGCATTTCTTTAAATCTTACGCCGCGGTGTGAATACACCTGTAACTATTTGATTTGGGCTTTATTCGAGCGCCAGGGGACATAAGGATTTTCTAGTGATCTGGAATCTCTGCGAAAGCACGTAGGTCCACGTGACGTTTTTCGCTCGCGTATCTTTTAACGAATAATCGCGTTGTGGTTAAAAAGAAATTTATCGGACCAAACATCATGTCTTGTGCTTTTTACTTATGTGGCTGTGTATCGATCTCAGTGATTTCGCCGATCGGTTCGAAGTCGCAAAAACTATGTCGACCTTGTCAACTCGAAAATACATATGATTACGGCATGCGACGTAGCCAACGCGGACGTTGTGACGTAACTGACGTGAGACATCGAACCGAGTAGCCTCGCGTGTTGGTTCTCGAATATTTAATAAATTCAATGTAAATGCTTGGTACAGTAATGTAACACGGTGCGTGTGTGTATGGATTATTAATTTTATAGTGAATGAACAAAATTTTTGTATGCCATTGTATCGGAGCACCATGCTATACATTGCTTTTATGCTGGTTACAATATGACATACAAAACTGCATGTATGGCCTGTATACAGGTTTATATGTATATATTTACCTGTACGTACGAAGCTTGTTACACGGTTTAAATATAACGCGAGGTCGTATGTAAACAAGACTTTCACATTTTCTGATTATTATAATCGTACGTTATAATTCCGAAAATAGCTGCAAAAATAATATATATATATATATATATCGTTTCCTGCCACTTGAAATATGCGTGCGTAGATCTGATTTCTGTTAATTAAAAAAATTGTTATCGATATCAAGAAATTTCATCCTCGGTTGATCAATAACGTTTTCATCTGGATCAGTTTGTGGTTTATTTTTTCTATTTTTTTTTTCTTCGCGTATTCTCAATCTTAATCAGCCGTTACTTATCGTCACGTACGTATGTCTTGTACGTAATCCAAATGCTATCAACTTATACTATTATTAGACTGGCGAGCCGATAATGATCGTTTTATTAAACATAGCCGTGTCGGAGTTATTTTCGTGCGAACAATCCGGTATTGCGGTCGATCCTCTTTCTGATGATGATCTATAAATAAACTTAAGTTGCACGGGAAAAGGGCCCGTGAACCCCAGCTATGCTAAGGAGCAACCAGCAACTGGTTGCGTGCAGCATGCACCAACTGTGCATTTGACTGGTTGATATGCGAACCTATAGATATTTTAGTGACCCGCTTTGGGCCGGATGCTTCAAACCGGTTGATCAGGTCTCTTTTCTTTCTACCTGTTTTTTTTTAGTAGGACCAATTTTTTTGTTCGTAAATCCAACACGATTCGTTTTTCGTCTACTTGCGGTACTGTCAAAAAAAATGTATACTCCCGAGGGTATCGAATTTTTTTTAAGTCATGCACGCGTGATCGATCTGCGTGAACTTTCTGGTGATAATTATAAAAAATTAAATAAACGTACAACGAGGCAGGACCAAGCTGAGATTTTGGATGGAAATTAGATTTCTAACTATATACCTATACATTGGTATTACAAACGTTCGATTCTAACGAACAGGTGAAATATTTTTTTAATGACTTTTAACGCACGTCATTTCGCAAATCACTGGAAATTCATTTCTAATTAACGATTGCTTGAATGAAGAAATTTTTACGATTCTCATCAAGGTTTCTTTGACTGGTTTATTTTTTTAGCTTTACCTAGAACCTATGGCCTTAAGGGGGCAGCTAATTTGACTGCCGTACGAAACAGGCTTACGCAGTTTCGTCGATCTAGCATAGGTACGAAATTTTTGTAAGTTTCAATAATATTTACGGAACGTAATGTCGCTTCATTTTTTTCAATCACGTGCGTAACTCAAGCGGGATACCATTACTCTTCTTTTACAAAATACCCATAAGGCAATGTGACACTCTAATACATTATCGAGGTAACTAAACGTATTAGAAAATTACATACCCATTATTTAGATCCAGAATCACACGCAGTTTATCGATAAAAAGAAAAGTATCAGCCATACTCAGCACACGTATCTATTGTCTGATTACCAATTATTTCTAATCATCGTGAGGTGTGCTAATATTTATTAATAATTAATCAGCAATCAAATGCACGACTAGAATGCTTACCAACAGCTGTTCTATCATCGTCAAGTCTTGAGTGACGTAGTTTTCAGTGTTAAAAGATCCGCAAATATTTATACAAACAACATAGTTATTAGGTCGTATACAATTTTCTTTCAATTACATCCAATTGTCCCACGTGATTGTTTCAGTGAAGCAAGGGGTAACTCGTTATAATCATTAGCATGACAAGTTTTATATTTTCGATTTTTTACTCCTATTTTCTCAACATCCACATACGTATGTACATGGTGGAGTAAATTCCGGTTTTCCTTGATATCGCTTACCTAGTTACACCCACGTACTGTCTATAGGTAATGAAAAATACTTTTTTCATAGATTCTTATATACATAGAATCATTAATCTGGACATAAGTTGTCGAGCTTAGTAGCTAATGAAATAAAGGTATAAACACACAAAGTAGCAAATTAAACAAGGTTAGAAATAAAATGTTCCTCCCTTACAATACTGGTAGTCTGATTAAGACTGTATTGCGCAATATATTTACGTTAAATATTCCAGCTAATCACTAAGCGTATTGTCAATGAGCGTCAATTCATTAAAAAGACGAAGTTACACTTAAAGATAACCACGCTTGTATCTCAATTGTTAATGTGAAATTCGTCATCGTCATTATTTTTCATCTCGAATTTACGTCAAACGTCAAGATAATATCTATCTGTGATTAAAGATCTTATCCAGTATACATAGCCGGTCCGAACTCTCATGATTCCGTATGATTCATTCAATCGAAATATTAACAAGCTCTAAACTGTCACGCATCTTTCGTGCAGTCCTGTCTAACGTGAAAGCAGATTTTCAAAGTAAACATGCTCGAAGCATAGAAATGCATTAACGTATCTGCACTCTCGTATTTTCCTAATCTCTGCCAAGAGTACCAATTACTTAACGCGACGGCACTTAAACATTTATCACAAAGTGCGACTTAACGTTGACTTTAATTTGGCTAATGCCAAACGCAAGGCCAATGGTGAATCGAAACGTTTAATGCACGGGGTAAAAATATTCGTCGACCCTCACGCGATTGATTGATTTTATACAAGCCTTATATATATATTTTTACCCCGTCCATATATATATATATATAGTTCATAACTTACAACGACGGTGGCCTAGAACGCAGTCGACTCTCGAAATACATACTAAATGCATATCATAAGAGACGTGCCAATTGAAATAAATATCGTACTACATAGAGTTTGGCACGGCATGACCTGTTACGTAGGATGACCAGGAGATCACGAACGGATTCCATGTAGATTGTTATGAGAATTATTATATCCTAGACAAATGACCAGTCACGTATATTCACGGTCAAGCACTTCGAACGGCGTGACTGGGCTGTCGATAAATCTACCTTATGCAAGAGGGAAGTCCGACGAGTGGAAGTCACATTGACATTAAGGCTGACAGCATTGGGAAAATATTGAGTACGACGGTAGTTTTAAATTTACGAGCAACAGGGACATCTGGTGAGGATTTTTGGTATCAATCCCATTCATACTGTTATACGATGATTGTTATGAATGATACCGTGTGACTTGTTCACGATGATGACACTCGATGACTGTGTGCACGGTATAATGAGGTTTTTATTTTTCCGTTAATGGTTTCCGTATTAATGCAAACACTTCGGAGAAGGAGGAAGGTAGGAATTGTTGGCACGTGACATAACAGTGCAATAGGAAGAAGTGAATTTAACCGCAGGAAGATGACGAAGGGAAGCCCTGAGTTATATTTGTGGGATGATATTGTCTTGGATGAAGAAGTCATTGAAGCGAGGCGGGACTTTGTCCGTTCTTGATATGATGAGGATTTCGTTATGGACGTCAGTGACTGACCACGTGATTGCTGACTCTTGACAGATGTTCGTGTAGCAAGAGGGAGATAGGATGAGAGAGAGAGAGATGGAGAAAGTGGGAAAACTATGAGGGCAGTATGTGGGAATAGAAACATTGAAGGATCATTCAGGGGGAAACGTAATTGCACTTGGTTAGGTCTGGTACTGGGAGGAAATTCTCACGTATCATTTCTAGACTGGAAATTGGCCTAGTGGTTACAGAGCTTCCAGTGAGGAAATTGTATGGTGATAGTACAGCAGGAAGTTCATTCCTGTTTTACCGACCGAGAAGCCTAGATAGAAAAAGACGGCACGTGGTTCGTCATCTTAAGTTTGGTTCAGTCGAGTTATGAAGAATTTGAGAACCTCTGCTCATCGGCACCAAGAGAGTAGTTCTATGTCGAACCAGTGCTCGTGGAAGAGGCTAAGTCTGGTTGGTTTGTTAACGACAAAGGAAGCATGGGTGGATACTAGGGGACATTCTAGTTTCACAAGTCACGAATTATTCGTATGTGGTCCAGGGAAGATGAGATTGAGGGAGACGCTGGATCTCTCAAAAGTTTTGAGGCGAGGACAACGAACGCGCCTTTGTTCCATTCTTCGCGTGGTTGAGATAGGATCGATGAAGGATCGAACCCCAGCATCCAGAGATGCTCCAATGGAGCAAAACGATCACGCTGATCGTGTTTCTAAAGGGTACCCCGAGGGGCCTCGTATCTTTGGTTGTAGCTTGGGTCCCCTAAGAACGGTCCAAGGCCCTGTGAAGCGTGACTTGGCTTTTAGAAAATCGGGTTTCCAATGGGTCGACAGGGTAGCAGCGTCGCTCGAATGAGAGATGAAGGATCAGGAATCTCGAAAGGTCGAAACTAGCGGCGTCTAGACAAATTTATTTCTTAGGTAGACAAAAATTTTTTTTAATCTTTCTTTCTCCTTGCTCTACCGCCGACCTATGCACCTTTCAAATATCCAGACGGATTTGGAACACTTCGTTTGAGGCCTGCGTTTCTGCCCATTTAGAAACATATATCACGGCTGAACATATCCAGATACCACGCTGTCTATTTCCTGTACCAAATCTTTGATAACTAACTACTGACGTCAGCAACGAACAGGGTGTGGTATTAGAGTGAGGAAAAATATGGGGAGACGTAAAATATATCACGCCGTGAAACCGAGAGTGCATCGAAAACGATGAGGGAGACGAGGAAGACTTGGTTCGCCGTTGCTAGGATACACGTTTCTATTAGGATCAGGGGTCGCTGCACGTGGAAAGGCATTGGGACGCCCGCAGGTTCGTAGTCGAAAAGACGTTCACGTGTAAAAAATGAAAAAACTTTGAATAAAGGGAAAAAATGGAAAATTAAATATCACAACGATAATCAAAAAGCATTAACCGTCTTACGTAGCGTCTGAAAAGAATTGATTGTGCCGCAAAAATTTGTATGGTCTGATATTAATAGTTTAAGAGGATATCGATCTCTACGAAATATCAAAGTTTCTTCGAATTCTATGAAAATAAATTATTACAATTTTGTTCTCTCGTTAATTTTATTTTACATTTTCCTCTCGATCTCATACTTTCCGCTTACATTCTACAAGAGTGCAGGGTTTGCCGAAACGACGATGCGGCACTGGATGCAGGGTGTTGTTATAGGCTGAGTGAAGTTTCCTACTAGAATTTCTCCCCTGTTTATCGGACGCCATTTTGAGACTGTCGGGGTTACAAGAGCCTAAGGACACGGAAGGGAGATCTTGCCCATGGCGAGAAGAGACAGGCAAAAGATGTTGCTTGGGATATTATTCTTCCGTGTGAAGCAAAAAGGTTCGGTTCAGCTCCGCCCAGCGCCATATAGAAATACTCTGTCTGCCATAGTCACGAAATCCTGCAGGTATAGACGAAGGCGCTACTTATATATATATACATATATATACGCATAAACTAAACAGATCCAGGGATTTTAAGGGTGTCTTTTATAACTGAAATAGAAATTCAGCAGTTGCTGGATCCGTTGCTTCATTTATTTAATATTGAATGATGAAAGAACTGATCCATCAACGATACACTAAAAACGTTGAACGGCCTAGTGTATTTTCTTTTCTTTTCGTTTAACCGTCGATTATTTAATAAACGAACGGCGATAATCGTAATCTGTTTTAACGTCGATGCCATAACGATTCGACTCGTAAACATTTCAAACACGCGAAGCGATTAGGTTTTATTATCGACGACATTAACGTCAAGAGTCATTAAAACGTCCTCCGATTTCCCTTGCATAACGTTAATCCAATGCTCAGCTACAATACTCATCGAAGTTATCATGAACATACTATACGTACGAATATACGTATCCACGTCATTCCATGCGTTCGGACTTTTCGAATGCGAAGGCGTAAAACTCAGACGAGTAATGTAATTTTAATTGTCATAGTAACCTTCGTCTCAGCCGGAAATCCCGACGTACAAGAATATCTCGGTTTTCGTTTTTTCCACTTATGTTTTATATCTTGTGACGTACTTTCACTCGTATGCGACACTCGGATCCAGTCGACGCATACGAAATTAGATTACAGAACGAAACAGGGTTTTCTCGTGACTGTTTTGCTTCTTATAAAATCAACATGGCGACTTCATTAGTGTTGCGTCATCTTCATTCTTATAATATGTATATTTACTTACTGACTGAGGAAAATAATGTCCTGCTGTGGTTTCTACAGGAAAACCAAAATCTACTATAATCGCTGCTTATTATTGACAAAGTGGAAATACCGCGACGTTTGTGACAGCTCCAAGTCGTATTGGTTTATCGTGAAAAATGAAATGGAACTCATTGGAAATTAATGGGAGACATAGAAATAATTTTTTATCCCTGACATAAATGTTATTCATGAGTCAGCTGTGTGCAACGTGACTCTAAATGTCTTATTGACACTGCATACATCCACCCACTGAAATAGACTTCTCTATCCAAATAAGAAGTCGATTAAAGAGGCTTTCATTGGAGTGTAAGCAGAGCTGGAGATCTTGCGAGGATACTGTGACACAAAAATAACCAGCCGTGCGAGACGGTTCCGTCTTTTTTTTCTAACCAAATGGAAAGACTAAAAATGCACCGTATGACGCTCTACATTTTCTTATAATTCTTTTTTTTTTTTCCTGAGTTACGTAGAAACTAGAACGAATGTAAAGAAAATAGTAGACTGCACTTTGGTAGTGTTGATTGCCTGAAGATTTGAATAAAAGAAATCGCACCTACGGGCTAATAATTTGACACTTATTGTTATTTAAATTTATGTCAAACGCGCATCTTGGGCTAAAGACAGCCGTTGAATATTCATAGAACGACATTTCCTTTTTATCGTTGTTCGACTAAGCGATGGAAAATACGATTTTTATTTATTCTTTCTTGTACTTGTATTATGTATTTTTACGGGGACATTTTTTTATTGCTTTTTACACATTTTTTCTACAGCATTGACAATTCCAACGAAATACTTAATTTGGCAAGTTATCACGTCACGATATTGCGTGTGTTCGTTATATCTCTATAATAATATTGCTCAACGTATCTTAAGCCTGTAGTCTGGCGCTTATTCATTTTGCCGTCATATGAAATCATTATTCGCGAATCAAGCGAGGATAACCTTGTTTACTTGGGATTTCATTTGAAAAACATTAATACCGTGATAATAATTAAGAAAAATTATTTCCGTCGTGATAACGACGATCGAATTAAGTTATTCCTAGTAATATTTTGAACTCTGGTATATTCATATACCAGATAAGAAATCGCGTGACTTTCCAAAGGAATATGTCAAAGTTTTTCGATCAGGAAAGACGCGCTAAAAATGTCACGATGATCATCCTTAAGGTTTCCTCCAAGCTCTCTATAGATATATAACCATGCAATTGTGATAAGGTCAACGAGCCCCGATATATTGGCCATATGTGATATCAAGACACCATGACCTTTACCAATTTCCGTTACTCGTATACGATCGATGACCCATATGTTATTTTGGTTATTGATTAACATCAATACCAATCAATATATATAACTCAGCATATTTTTGGCAATTTCAATGATTATATTCGTACTAATCGTACTAATCGATAATAATTTTATGCCACTTTACTTTATCAAATACTCGCGGTCTTAATCTCGTGGTCAATATGCATAAGAGAGCATGGGAGAAATGCGTATGCAATTAACCCTAATTTAAGAGACTGAGATCACAGTGACCCCGTTAATCTATAGCTTAAGGTTCACTGTCCGAAATTATCTTATAGTTCTTACAGTCAGTTATCGGTTGACAAGGTGACAGAGTCAACCTGTCACAAAATTGACCGATATATACAGTAACGTGTCGTTAAAATTTTTGTCCCTCTTATCAAATCTATAATCTCAAAATAATCTTTCAAAAATAAAATTTTTCTTTTCAAAAAATCATTATTCCACGATACCGTCATTAACAGTATATTCAATAGTGAAATCCACGAATTGTTCGTCGTTTATAGTTTCCTGATTTACGCACCTTAGGGAAGCCTGTAAGTGTATTTTCGTTACGAAAGCCAGTGTTCGCCTTGTCGTGACGAACGTAAAGAAATAATTCCATGAATCGTCAACCTCGTGGCAAAATGTATTTTTACTTCTATCAATATGTATAGGAAATATCCTTATACGTTTCAGGAAAAGAAGCGACATTGATTTTCCCAGAAATCATACAATTTAATATCATTGCTAAATACCATCTACGTAACCTTTGACTATTCATATATATATATACATATTACTTCATCCTCATATTTCTTTAACAGTTAATATTACGTTAGAAAATTTTCTCATATACAGACAGATGACATTTGGCAGTTAAACCAATCAGAATCCAGGAACTTACCATACTCTGTATCGCAGTGCCGTTAACCAAAGTGTGATCGATATCAGCTAGTCCCCAGACAGTACTTACGATCACATATAGAATCGATAGTTACGAGACTGACAAATTGATTCCCCACGTGTCACCACGTGGTCACGTGCAAATATATAAATTGACCCTTAAGGGACCTTATGTATCACTGTGACTCAATCATTCAGTTCGTGGAAGGATCTTAGATCCGATTCAAATAAAAGACAAACCCCGAGACACATTTCATATAAAATAATGAAATTTCCAAAAATTCGTAATCAAGATGATAAAAATCGCATCTCAGTTCCGTTATGGATAAATTGAGAGTAAGACAAAAAAAATATCCATACGATAAGGTACCGAAATAAGATCCCAATTCATATAGTATAAACTAATCAAAATGTATATTGGCATACGGTACATGTACATACCTTGGGGTAAATTTAACCCCAAGGTTATATACAAGTATCTTACGCATTAAGAAACCCTGACTACGTCTAAGGTTTATTGCCTCGTAATTAATTAAATACTAGTTTATTATTAGACACGATTCTATTTAAAAGGGAGGGACGAGTCTCTCCAACGTAAACCAGTTACCTCTTATTAATCGCAAATATACCACTTGCAATCAATACACAGCGGTTATCAGTTGGCAAATGGTACTTTATCGCGAACCTATACTGTCCATGCAATTAACACGTGAGACTCATTGAACATCCATATCGTAAGACTGTAAAATTATATATTATACTTATATCTGTTCCAAATCCACTCAATCAACCTCACTTAAAAATCAATCGCTAACGACAATCGAATCGATCACTTACCAATATGTCTGTCAGTTATGCCAAAGCATCTGGCAGACTCGTTAATAATTTTCACCGTAAAAATATAATATAATCAGTTTATTAGATATCAATATATAGCATTTCATTGATAATAAATAAATAATCAGACGCAAGTTACCTCGGTCGATAAAATCGCTCGCTGCAATATTATCGATCTCGCAAATCAATCTACGTATAATAATGTCTATGTTCAACTATTGCAAAAATTTCAACGACCAGTCTAGCGATTGGTTCACGTGCACATTTTACGTACATCGTTTATAATTAGCGAAACTGCGCGGCTCGTGTCTCTGCGTCATAGACAGGCAAAACAGAAACGGCTACGTTCACACCGTCCGTTGGGTGCATCAACGTTTACACTGAGAGGCCATTGCACTTCTGGATGCATCCTTCGACCGAGATGAAATTTTCTTCTTGGTATCCCCTGACGCAATTATCTCTGCGTACCGTGAAGGTGCATACACACGGGTACGTGTCTACGTCAAAGTTGGCTCATGCGCCAATACGTAACAGGAACGTAAGACTTTCTAGAATCTTCTTGTCCAAATACATATATTGGACGTTATTGGCCGCAACTATAACATTGGACGATCCTTTGTTGATATATTAAACGGATATTTTGACGCTGCCTAAGTATTGCGATTTATGAAGAAATATCTCCTGTTTTCCTCTTATAGTTTTTCTTGAACATGTGACAGGTGACGTCATACTTTATGTATGCTTGCACGCGTGGATATAAACACTCTGTACATGGTGTACGTAATAGGAAGTAGTGACGTAAGCAGGCTATAGTGTATACGGATATTCTTGTACAAACTGTGACGCTATTTTTTCAATAATAGACTCCCAGTCTTTTATTATTGAACAACTACACGCTTTTCCGGGCTGCCAATTTTAGGCCTGACTTCGGATGATCGACTTGACTTTTTTGATAGTCACGAAAGAGTAAAAGCTGGTTGGTTTATATATTGAAATGTCAGCAGCGCTCAGGTGGGTTCTTTAGTTGTTTTTTTTTTTTTTTGGCTCGTTAAATTATTTTGAACGTAGAGCAATGATATCATTATGTGTCTTTTGAGCGTGCGGAATCTTATACTTTTGCCTAATCACTGCCTCGGGCTAGTGGGTAAAGTATTCGCGAAAAAAAAAAAAAAAATTGTTTAATCATTCTCAGCTGCAAAACTTTACTTTGTTAAGTAACGCTGCGTAAGCGTGAAACCTTGATTGAAATTCCGTAGAGAAAACACCTGAATAAATAATAGGAAAATATACTGTAGCAGTGATCGTATGTAGTTTGAAAATTCGGATAAACCATAGAAATCACTACCGAACGATTAGTCGTCGTGGCGCAAATTTAATTCGACAAATTTCGTTGCTGCTTAAAATTACACAGTTCGTTATTAAACAGTGCGTCGTCACGTGAACAGCGATGACTTTTCGCGTGATAACTCGGAATTCACACGGAAGTCTCCGCAACGACTGCTACCAGACGCTTAGTCACGATACGTGAAATAGGCGCGCGATTCGAACCGTTGAAAACTTTCAACACGTAAACATTAAGCAGATATTAATTGCACGTAAATAAATTTGCATGGATTTTTTATTATCCTCGTAAAATTCACATAAACAAAAATGTAAGTCGATATAGGTAGAATACAAAAATTTCTAAACATCTCAACCAGTCTCATGACTATAGAAAATATCGAGATTCTACCGGGTGAGTCTTTAACGTTATATAAGCATACAGTTCTCTACAGCTCACGTATACTCGCGTACAGTCACTCGATCCTCCATATCACTTATGACCTGACGGTCGCGTGGAAAGATCAACAAGGATCCATGTATCATTGATAACAAAAAAAAATGGCGACCACAAAGTCTCGAACGGGACGAATCGAAGGAAATATTTAGCAACTCGACAGTATTGCGTCCGCGATATAAAGACATAGTAAAACTTTCCTAAGCCACCACTATCTCGTCCACCATTCACCTCAGTGTGTTCTATGTAGGACATGGACGCCTGAATCACGATACGATGTCAAGAGTAAACGGTTCTTTACTGTAGAGGGGAAAAAGGAGGTGCGGGAGATTGGGGAGATTCCGACAAGCTTAACGCGAGAGTTTATGTTCCTGTGCTGTATACACGTATGTGGAATAGTCCGGGACAGAATAGCATGGCGAGCGTTAAAACGAGGAGCTCGCACTTTTCGTAGGAGCAATGATTCGGCCTAGTAAGAGAAAGAACGGTACATATATGTACTTGCGCGTTCCATCGTCCTATTGGTGAGAGTCAGCATCCAATTGCGAAGGAACACGTTTCAGGTTACCTACTCTTTTCACGCTTCACACGCGTGATACAAGATCTTGGAACTTGAATAAGAACCACCATACTCTTTTGTTAGTCATCTTGATCATCATCCTTCTCGATATTTAAGAACCTGATGAGAAAGAGAAATCCTCTTTGATGTACATATATATATATATATGTGTGTGTGTGTAGGCAGAATGGGTTAAATTCTAAGTATACGAATTTCGAGTATGTCTAATTTTGTACGGTTGTGCATATATATAAATATGCTTATAAAAGACTCCTCGAGATCTTTTGTTCGTAAGACTTGGCAAGATTTTGGAAATTTTGAGAAAAGAAATATTGTATTTAAGCGCTTACTAACTTTGTATAGGAAAGAACGACTATGAAACAAAGAACATTGAAGGTATTAAGATTGTCCTTAGGATACTCAGTGATCGGCTGTTTCACGTATTTTGTATATCTGTATAGCTCAAAGTTTCTATGTTTAGAGACCAGAGTTATATGCATTGCCAACTATTTAACCAAGGTTACGGCTTTTCATTCCTACCATTATTACCTGTCTCTCTGTGACTTCGCTCCAACCGATCGCTTTGTTCCTGGTGAACGTCTGTCGACTAACACGTAATGGTCTGACGAGACAATCTTGTTTCTATATATTATATGGTAACGTACTTACTATTGCTTTTGTCTCTTTGCAGATCCTCCTGTGGATAGCGTGTACATGATATGTGGAGTCTTGATTGCTATGGTTCTGGTTGGCGTGATAATAGTACTGCTTGCTGTTACCATCAGGTGAGACATTGTTTTCAATTTTCATGGACGTATCGCTTTTTCACCCGACGTTAGTCATCGGCGTCATTTCATTTTTCAATGATTTTCAACTTTTTCGCGACACTAAAATTCTCACGCGCGCGATAACGTTGAAATCAATTTCTTGCCGTGCATGATAACTACGTATCATTTTACGGTTTATACGTTTCATGATTTTTTCACATTATTTCATTCAATTAATCGTCACGCAAATATCAATGTTTTATGCATTAACAGAACATTCAATGACAGTTCCGTCATTGAAACGACGAGAAAGAAAAATATTAATGTCTATTCATCATTGATTTATATGTTACCTTCGATCACGCGTTAGAATTTACCAGAAATAATTATCGGATAATCGCGCCACGGTTTTTCAATGACAAATATTTAATGATAAAAAATTTTTCATTTTTATTAAAATTATACACCTGTAGTATTAAATATTGATTTTTTACGTGACCTAGACTTACCGTGTGGTTTGAAAATTATCAATATAGATATATACATTTAAAAAATGTGCGCTCCTTTGGAACGTGCAAAGTTGGCAATTTCTATTTTTCCATTGCCAGAATAGCAATCGTGCCTAGAATAGCGTCACGTGTTTTTCATCAGTTAAATTCCACGTCTTTGTATTCCATCTTGGTACCAAAGTCTAACAATGCCATAAACCATAGTTAACTTTGTAAAATTCCATTGGACAATCATTCACCATAACTCGGATATAGTAAATTACTCGTCTCATTACCACATATACTTATAACTAATGATACTTGATTATATAAAAAGTTACAGCTTCGTGAGCAAACGCGTGATGTTTTTTGTTTTCCCTTTTCGACGTCGTCCTGGTTACTACAAAACGACATATAATCCGAATTGACGTCAATTGGCACATGGTGGTTTCCTGATAGTTGATAAGGCAAGTCGCACGGTTGCATAGAAGATACAAGCAATCGACATCCATTAGCTTTATCGAAAATGTTATAAGAGATTCCATAATTCAGCAGCCAGTAACGAGTTAGTCTAAAAAATGGTAAGCTGGTCCGAATATGATTAGATAAGAAAGCGAGGACTGTTAGTTATAAATGAAAATTATTATTTTCTCGTTAATTGTCGATCTGTACAATAATAATAATAGTCATAGATCTGCGATATCAGGCAATCTGATCTTTGGTACTTACTTCGGAAACAGTCAATGTGCTCTTACATATTCGCGAAATGTTCAATTAAGGACAACTGCCGTCTGATAGTCTGGATACAAATTGTCAATTAGCACATATCTGCAAGTTGCACAACGTCGAGTCACATGTGGTCCGAAGACGATGTCGCTGCGGGGGTCGCGGAAAAGTACCGATCAGTTTGGCTCTAAGGTTAAATAAATATTGTACGGTTTCGCAGCCGACTTCGCGGTTATCGCATATCGAGTACTAGTGAATAATACGTTTATAGAGTTTTCAAGTAACGGATGTAGGTAATAATGAAATTTAAAGGACGTTAAGTGACTTTTTTCTTGTGGCTATTGAGAAATTGCTAGGGAATTTTGTACGGAGTAGTGGGTAGCACGTGCTCTAAATTTGATGGAAATACAAATTTTATAGTGAGACGTATTTGTACAGTCAGAATTGCTAAACGTGACGAATCAATGCTAAATGATGGAATGTCACGTAGATAAAATATTTGAAGAAAATTTGACATTTTAGTGGATTCAATATTGAATATTAGTTTTTGGATAGTCAAGTAAATATGGAATATTTTAAGCGGAATTGCCGTATATAAAAATTGCCGATATTGTGCAGACTGCACTGTATGACTTCTGGAGGTTTTTTTTTTTTTTACTCTGTAAATTCTGTACTCACGTGTGATTCCACCTGATTAGAATTAATTTAAAAAAATTTTTAAAGATTACCAGAACAATCGAAGAATTGAATTTTCTCTTTCATTACTTTCGAACGCGATTTATGTCATTAGGTATCAGTCGTGCTAATTCGTAAACGTACGCGAAATCCCGAAGTTCGCATTACAATTTCACTAAAGCTAGAAAAACCGTCACGCGAATGAAACGTGATCGTCCGTCACTATAAATTAGCGCCAATCACATAATTGCGAATACGTCATTTAACAAGAGTTTAGCTGGATACACGACTTAAACAATTCCAGGTACTCGAGCATATAGGATTATCCATTTTTCGATACTGTGCTAAAATCTTAATCAAACTACTGTGCAAGATTTCCTGTGGAATTATTTTCGTTTGTCGCGTAATGACCCGTGCTCGAAATTTCCGCGAAGTTCCTCCGACTTCCGACTTCGTCCCACATACGTTCGCTTCGCGGACACGTGGTGGGATCTATGGAAAACATTGAGTCAGCTTTTCTGCCAGACTGTAATGTAACGCGTGAGGCTCATCCACTTATCGTGGATACGTTAGCCGCTTCAAGATACAGGTATTGCTCTACCAGTGAAAATTATCATATGTACTATAGTGAATCATAGAACGTTGATCAAGCAGATAAATTTCAAAACACAAAAATTGCCTGATGCATTGGAAACAGTTTTTTCGTAAATTTTTCACTAAAAACGATGTATATATATATATATATTAATTTTACTACAATTTTGCAAATACTGTTTTCCCGCGAATAAAATAGACATTTCGCGAAAATCTATCTGCCTGTAAACACCACGTGTCTTCTACACTAATGAAATTAAAATGTTCGCAAAATGCTGCATAAATTTACATACCAAGAACCAGGAGGAATGACAAAACCGAGGAAAATACCATTTCATGATGCAATTAGTATCATTCTATCTATCGTTACCTCTGTAGCTATCGTGTTGCAATTTTATCAAATTTCATAGCGGATAGCGTATTAATGAGAAGCGAGCAAGCAAACGCGTTAATCTGGGCTTCGCAACGTGCAAACTTTTGTGTTTACCAGCCACAGGCCTTGTTGACGACGTATCTTTTTTTTTTACAACTTGCGTAGATCGTGAAATTACGACGTATAACAAAATTACGCGGTAAGGATGTTGTGCGGAAAAATATTGTCCGCCGACTGAACACGACGGCCAACAATATTCGTGCAATATTATTTAGCTTGTATAATTCATATTGCATTAAATGAAATTAATTTTCAATGCCCTCGATTGAATTTCAGGCAGGTACGATTCGCGATTGAAGCGATACAAAAAAATCGCAACCGAGTTCAATCCTGGAAAATTTGTGATGCTCGTTCTAGAACGAATACTAGAAATAATAATAACGAGCGAAGTTGCACTCGCGAATTGTCTTGGTGTAACATTGTGCCGAGTCACAGCCTGGAACAAAACGACCTTATAAATAGAGCCTGAAAAGTTAACGCGCATTTATACTTCACCTTATCGTGACTTCGTTTGAAGTTTCCCGCGGCGACATCTGCTTCGAGGAATTTTCGTATAAAACGAAGCAAAAAAAAATGCCAATTTCTTTGTAACACGTAGAAAACCAAAATCCGCGAGTAAACGTATGAAATCGTTCAGTCGTCCCAATAACTTCATCTAATCGTTACATGCGAACTGTCTTAATTCGCTCCCACGACTTTTCTTCGTATTCCTAGAACTTCTCGTTACACGCGGACGACTCGACCAGCTGAAAGCACGCGTTCGCGTGTATATTTGAGTTTGTATAATTTGAGAATAACAAATTAATTCATAAAGAAATTAATAAAAAATTACTTTCCCGTTAAAACGAACAAACTAGAATATTCCAGAGCAGTAAAGCATTGAATAACAAATTTCGCAATAGCCTTCATGTATATTTCCCATGTCCGGCTCTCATTGACGCCAAGGAATTACTAATTTACGAGGTGTTAAGCTCCTCTCACGAATTACTACAGTCACTGTGCGTCGTCCGAAAAAGTTTCGCCTGCTACACAGGCGTATAGAGGCAAATTGATGTTTACACGTTGTAAATAAGCCGCAAGTCTTACGGATCTTGGCTTCCAGTTAATACCGGTTAGAATCCTTTGTCTTGTTACTGCTCAAACGCATCTGGCAATAGACTCAAGTCGAGAGACTGGTACAGGTTTAGTACAGACATTAGGTATCACCCGACAGTAACTGTGTATAAGACTTGATACGATTTGCACGCAAGCGACGTCAGCAGATTAGAAACCCATAATACGTACAGGAATAGAATTTAGTACGAATCCTCTAGAAATATTCATCGAGCGTATATAGACTCTACAATATCTAATAAGAACGTTCTGAGAAAGATTATTGATAACGCCAATTGACTTGTATAACTATAGCTAAATATGACAACGTCGAATGAGTCTAATAATAAATATCTAGTCAGAATCTCCCATTTTTTTTATAATCATTTTCTCTCTCTTTCATTTAATCCATTATCATAACGATAATCCAATCCGGTCCGGGAGATCTCTCGCAAGACTCTTTTACCTGGAAGTATTTTTCTTCCATCTCCGTAAGAAATTCGCAAGTCCCTGCGACGTCCCGATTCGTGGAAAACGACGAGGAAACATTTAAATACGCACTGCTTCGTAAGATATACAAAGTTTTAGGTCCTATAGACATTGCCAAACGCCAACAGACGGTATTGGACGTTAACGCAATATGGTGAAATTTAATCGCTTTGAGATGCCCGCAATTCAACACCCACGTTTCTAGGAGATTTTACGTGTAACGTTTATCGGTTTGGACATTTGTTCGTAATGTTTTTTTTGGTAAGGAGAGTAGCTGTTGTTTCTTTAGGATTACCGCCATTTTTTTCTCCCCGGTAAACGATCACTTATACCTGGATAACGGATGTACGCAGTTGGGCATAACGGACTGCTTGATTACTTGGACAATTTTGGAAAACCCCAATTCTCAGGTATCAGGAAATTTGTATGAATTCGTTTTGTGTTTGTTTCTCAATGTGGAAATCCTTGCCGATCTTCGAATAACGAACAACAGCCTTTGCTATAATGCATTATTTGGATAATGACGCTCGTGCCAACATGACGCCTCACAAATGGGGTGGAACTGGAGTCATAGGGAATGAAACGTTGAAGAACCATGTCCTGGGAATTCCACGTCTAATATATATATATATATATATATTTATATATACGTAGTCGCCTAAACCCACAAGGGACTAAAATAGATAGCCATTACCTAGAGCACGTTATTGTGGAGGATATGGATTACGCTTACGTCTGCGATTGTGTATTTTTGGCAATACTCATTTCTGCTTCCTGTGACACTGAATACAGGACGTCAGATAATTCTCATGTAGGAACACGTGTCGTTGAAATTTGCCAAATCGAGCTAGAAGATACACCTAATGGAATATTCGATGAAATTCGATTAGTCAAAGTCATCTGTCAGCTAAATTATTTATATGATTGCTTGATTTTCATCGAGATGAATATTTAAGTGGTCTCATTTAATTACTTAGGCACGTCGTGCAGATTGTGTTGGGATTATATATCTTTCGATGAAAACAGAAGATTTCCCTAGAAGCCTGAGAAAATAAATTGTAGAGGAAAGAGATTAAGCAGACAAGAATTCACTACTCGTAGTAATGATGACTTATCATGATACGCGTCCGGTCGTTACACGTATCATGGATACAATTTAAGTAGATGCAACTATATATTATTCGTCCATTAGTGAAATTGCATTGTAATCAACATGTAACGTAGCGAGAGCCATATGTATGTGAATAGTGAAAAAGAATCCGTATCATAGCGTGATATAGAAATTTACTGAAATTCAACCTGGAATTTGTTAGTAATGGACACAAGGCAGAATGTCATTATCACGAGGTGAGAAATGCATGGCATTGATAAGTTTATCGTCCTGTAGTCTTTTAGTCTCTGACGAATGTAGTTCAGCATATTTCGAAGTGCTTCAGTCAGACAATACGGTTCGTGCCGAACAATGAACCCGCGGCTTTAGGTTCACCGTGAACTTTCCAAGTAACATAGACTCGTTATTACATACGAACCTTGAAGCAGCATAGTAGTAGGAATGCAGTATAGCTGCACCGAAGTTGTGTAGAACGGAGTCGATGTTTAAATAAGATGAAAATTACCAATCAGCATAATACAGCAGTGGGCACTATGAATGATATAAAGTCTTTGTATAAGACTAGGCGGTAGTTGGCAGTTGATCTCGTAACTATAATGTCGACAGACAGAATCAAAGAAATATTCTCCATTCTTAGATTACGTTATTCGAGGATGCTGACTGTTGCCACAAAGTTTGAGACCGATAGTGGTTGGCGTCCGTCTAGACCGAGATCCGGCGGTAGTCTGATGAAAAACTTTTGACCGTTCAAATCCGAGGCAATGCCGCTCCGATTGGTCCCCGTTGGCAGGCGGTGGCCAATCGCGTGGCGCTGAGTTGTGACGTCACTGTACCGTATAAAAGGGAGCGGTCTGCCACTAGCCAGCTCAGACCTCACATTGGCTTTGAGATGAGCGCTGTGAGACTATCTTCTTACGAGTCTATAGCTCGCCCCAAAGCGAAAAGTTAAATGAATATTTCTCATTAAACAAATCACGAAGACCAAGGATATATAAAACTAGTCAAAAAGAAAATTCAAGTGTATATTTTAAACTAAAAGTGTTTTTCGCGTATCGCGTTAAACCTGTACAAAGTGTAAATAAGGAATATATTTATTTAACAAGCATCGTCTGCTGTCGTTGTCGACTGAAAGATATCGAAGACGTTCAGTGCTCGTTTGTATGAAATAACAATCGAAAGGGACATAAGTAAGGAAGCGTTTCGTATCGTGTGACAGAGTTATCACTACTAGGAACATAAGCGCGACTGAACTCCAGTGACCCCTTCGTTTATTGGTTAAAAACGTTTTATACGAGGAAACCGCCATGGGGCCCAAGGCTTGATTCATTGTTGAATTGAGGACAAGTGCAAGAAATATCAATTGGTTGGACATTGTCAGAGCTAGGCTCATTGCCATTTGGGTTCGAGCCCATTGTATTGCTTTTATTTTTCCTTAAACGTCGAATTCTCGACTCGCTCGAGAGTTCACCATAACGGCCTGAAAATTCCTTCCAACGCCGCGAAAAAGCTCACGAAGCTGTTCCTGAAGTATAAGATGGTTGGGAGCAACGGGACCATGATTGCGATCCGACTTGTCCGCAGCAAATTGCGGAAGAGGGAGGATCACTCGAATTCCGTGCATCCTGAACCGGCGGTCGTACAAACCGCCACTCCGATCTCTACCATTGTCACTCCGTCTGCACCTTCGATCACACCACAAAGCGAAGGACCCTGCACCACGGACTTGGGCAACGCTGCAGAATCGGAACTTACTTACACGACCACCACAGGACAATTCATCTGGCAATTTCCACCGCCTTATCCACCACCGCACACGCCGCCGCCACAGTACACGCTGTACAACAACGACCAGGTAAATATCCATTCCTTACCTCATAACAAAAATAATACCGACCTTTAATCAAACTTTCATCAGTTTCTAACTCGAACACGTCCCACTTTTTCGTATCCGTTAGTAATATCGTTTGACGCCGAAATCTTTTCTAATGAGCTACTTGCAAAATGCGCTACCATTGCTTCGTGTCACAGACTATCGAAAGAGAGAGTAGCCCGCAAAAAGCGTTGCAAGACACGTTTCGCAAGTCAGAACTGTAGAGGGTTCGAAATCTTGTTATTGTCGAATAACGAATTTTCAACTACTCTTGCAGTGTCGATAAATAAATATAAACACGATTTTTTTAGCATACAAAAATACTTCGGAGAGACCAAAAGTTTCTTGTCAGGTTTGTTTGTTTTGATTTTCATACTCTATTATATCTTTTACCTACCATGGTACCGCCTTGTATATTATCATCACTGATGTCGGTGTATCATACGTTATCTGCTCAGTCACTATCGCTAGTATATTTTAACTGAGATCATGGACAGAATCGTGTTTATATTCAGAGGATCCTTCATAGGCACATTACCGTTATAAGTTTTTCTGTGCGTAGAACTGATATCATTTCCCAGTAAAGATTAGTTCCTGTTCAAGATAAGTGAGCACCGCCCTGGTCGAGCCACCAATAAGCTTCTGTACAATTTCACACAGTGTCTGTTCACGTACCCGTCTACAATATCATGTACACGATTGCCACTGAATAGAATTGATTTATTAAACAATGGCGACGTGACATACAAAATGCTATGGCACTTAACGAAACGCGATTGAATGATCAATTAATTTTGCTATCCGAATAAAGTCTGGCGCTATCATATATTTAATGGACAAAGAAACTCACACGCGAATCAAACGATTCTCCGAAGGTCATATAGCTTATCGAATATCAAGTAGTTTTTCCACATGAAATTAGCCACGGTCGTAACAGGTCTCTGAAATATCAAAAGCAAATAGCCAACTTCACTGCTGGAATCTTTACGCAATATCAATTTAACAGTATTAACAAACGAACAGATAGAAACCGTCAATTTCAGGCAAACAGAAACTCCCACCGCCGTTATACCTATAAATTTGTACAGTCAAGTATCTTTAGGTAGCCATCATTGTCTCGTTGCTCCCACGAAAAGCCTAGTAAAGGAAAAATGTCGATCTCGATTGAAATAGGTGTCGAGTGAGTATAGTAGGGAGGCTACTTTTGCGCCAGGTTACTTCAGCCCGCCTCTAAATTTAGCGTGGGTGGGCGTCAGCAATCCGATCGGCCATTTGCCAGGTTTTCTCAACAGGGAGCAGCAGCCAGGGTAGTACGAGACCCAGACAAACCGCAGCTGTCCCCGTGCCGACGAAATAACGTTAGCTGCCGAGACGGCTCTGGGTGTTCAGTTGCCAGTTTCGCCGAATCGTTAGGGAGCGCTCCCATGTAGCTGCATTCCAGTTGGCCCCTAGCTTCTTTTTACTATAGGTATATAGGCACTAGACTATAGGCGATAACATATATTGTAGACTGGCGCAACAAGAACGATTTCGTAAGGGGTCTGTCCTGCTGTAGTACTGCACGAAGTTTTCTTGCTTATAGCTTCTGTCTTAGAAACAAAGAGAACATGGAGAATGACAAGACTGAGATGTATATATATGTATATGTACGATATATATATCGCTATCTTCGTCTCTCCTTCGCAAAAACCAGTCGTATGGCTTCAGCAATAGGAGGATTTTCCTGGTGATGCTGCTGGCATATAGAATGAGTGTTGGGTTTACATTGTCCTCCAAATAAACGGAATAGTAATTAATGTCGGCTATGCTCTTGGAACATTAAGAGGAGCATCGGGGTCGACGGCGCTGGTTCAATGACCAAAATAAAACGCTGGCGCATTATCGATCATGAAACGGCGCGTGTACGGGACGCCATACTTGTTCTCTTGGTGTTGTGGCAAGGCCTCTAATAGGCTGACTGGATTGTACCCTATACTCGTCCCTCTCACGCACAGGGCACGCTATGAACGCGGGTAATACTACAGCCAGGCGCCATGGATAAATATTTCAAAGCTGGCGGAACAGGAATCACGGGTGGGGGGGAAGAATATCTAGGGAGGGGTATATGCAGATTTTTTTTTTAAGTTATATATTTAGAAACGGCTCTTAGAGATTGTCCGTAGGAGAAACTGATGATGGTATATGGCGAAAATGTCGGTAAGGAGAGAGTAGTCCTTTCCCCTGATGCCTCAAGGCAGCCTTGATGTCTAAAATTAAGAGACTAATGCTAAACGAATTTTCTTGAGTTTTTATTAATGCGGTACGTTTTTCTTTTTCCAGGACACTCTTGTACACGGATTACCGTCGGACAGGCCAGGATTTGCGAAGGGCTTCCGAAAGAACTTAGGGGGGCACTGGCGTCGCTTGGTCAACAGGAAGCCGGAAACAGATACATGTGCCATTCCTCCTGAACTCAAGGATCAGTTGAAGACCATCTACGTCTATTGACCCTGACAAGGCTATCTACAGCCACTTCTATAAACCTTCCACTCAGTAATCAATGCTTTCCCGTGCCGTAAGATAGTTATCGTCTACCGATCTGCGAAAAAGAGGAACAGTCGAAGAGGATGCAGCAAAGAGCAGAAAGCAAGTCAAGGGAATAGAAAAATAGAATAAGAGGCTGGGAAAGTTTCAGCGTGAATGATCGGCTGGGAGAGGAGATATGCTTGGAAATGGAAAGCGCACTGTATGTACAGTTCGGTTGAAGATTCGGAAAGGCTCTTGACAAACCAAAGTCGAGAAAGTGGAAAGGGGCATGAAGCCCCAGGTCAGCACATATCAGGAGAGTGCCTAAAAGTGTTCGAGGCCGCAAGTGAAGTGCCACCTTGGTGGTCGGATGTGTCTTTGGCACAAGCTCTTGTTATCCGATCACTAATTTTAGCGTCCACTTGTGGTCCTTGAAAGGCGCGCGTTACAGCAACCATCCTGGAAAGTGTCGCATTATACAATCAGCGCCATCGGCCGATTAAATGGCGACCCAAGTGCCTTTTCGACGAAAGAAGCTCTCGCTGTCCGTAAAGTGCCGTAGCCGTTTATTATCCACATTGAAAACGGTATCAAGGCTAGAAGTGATAACTTCGATTGGGAAGGACGATCGCGTAAGAAGAACTTCATGAGACTGAAAAAGTAAAGAGTACGACAAAACGAGTTACCTCGTAGCTTTTGTGTACGTTTTTACACGATTAGAAACTTCAATCACTAGTATTAATGTATACCTGAGTATAACGTTCGACTGCTGTTTAGGCTTTAGCAGTTCTGTCGTATGTAAATAGATGTATAAAGCAATAACGAATACGATGAACCAATTTTTCTTTTTCTTTCTTTCTCTTCGTATACTTTTATTTTCTTCACGTTTCTTATGAGTGGCCAATGTTTTCCCTTCTCTTCGAACCTCTCGTTAATCCTACCATAAACGGTCCAACAATAATTTTCGGAGAGACTTGTCCTTTGTGTACGTTTCGCTCTCATTGTCCAAAAAATTGTTGGTAGGTCGAGTCTAAGCTGATGCTTAGACTCTTCTCTCGCCACTACGATATAACAATATGTAAAAGCCGTAGCATTTCGTAGTGATTTGTAACATAGGCCAATTTAAGATTATTAACGTTACGACGGCTCATATTGAGCCCATACTACGTGCTAACATAGTATTTTAGTTGAATCGTTGTATTACACAGTACTATAGGTAGTTACGATTTAAAAGATCGGATGCGTCGATGCCGATCTATAACGTAATAATTTACTCGGACGGAAAATCATCGTTATTACGCAACTTTTTTTTACCGTCTCCGAGATATCCAACTGTGTTTTACGCTCGCACACGACGATCGATGTTTCTGTTTTCGTTTCTTTTCTGTGCACATACACAATTGATTTTACCTAATTTAAGGCAGATGAAAAAGTTGTAAAAAAATACTGAATCAGCCACGCATGTAGATAGGAAGGATTGCTAACGTTTTGAGTAACGTGAACGCTGAGAACTGTTAGTCTCATTCGTGTGGCCGCTACGAATGTGACCGTGGAATTGTCATTCGATTTTGTAAATATAGTGTACTGTAACGTTTATTTAAGTCAACGCAGTTGTATAACGTTAGCGCAAAATGAAACTACCAGGAGGAACCAACGATGTGCCTACATATCTACATAGTAAAAGGATTTTTGTAACGGTTATAATAATAATAGTATGGGGCTGCGCTCGCACTACCTAGTCACTTGTTAATATTGTCAAAAATCTAACGTTAGAAAACCTTCTGCGCAGCTTGCTAACTTTTGGAGATGTCAGAATACAAGAAATGTCGAATAAAATATTTAAAATGAATTATACCTGTATGCATACCTTTCCTTTAGGTATATTCTCTTTCTAACTTACGCATATGTATTATGTATAAATATTATGATAATTTTACGAACAATTTAACGTCATCAATTTTTGTTTTCGTAATTCTGCATCAAAATTTCTACATTTAATTCTCTACCGAACATATCTTGAATTGCTGTGTCAAACGAAAATCTCTTGATGCTAACGAGAGAATGTAGAACGAAATTATGTATTTTGTAGATGATATATTCGACTGTATTTATTTTACTAACATATCTGTCGTAAAATGACGCTGAGCTATTGAAAAAATAAGGGAAATTATGTAGAAAATTTGTTACTGTTAGATATAAAATGAATCTGTTAAATGTTTCTAATGCTTACGCCACTGTATAGTTACAGAATGGTGTAGAAGGGATGGCACCATCAGCCAATGAGCGTTTAGGTGGGGGTAAGTTCAGTGGTGTAGATATTAGGACTACGAAAGAAAGTTTTGGAAAGTTGATGTTTAAATTTTCGGTACTTTTATTGGCACAATCGACAATACATTATATAAATTCCTAATGTATAAATTTGGAACGTCACGGATACAATGTAAGTTACTTGAGAATCGTTGATTCTTTTAATTACCAATTTTAGGCGAAATGATCTGGGTCACCTTCTTAGGTTAAGTTTACTTTTCGCTTAGAATAGACACCCATATGGACTCTCTAAATGTTTAACGTTTCCTCTATATACACTGTTTTATATTTGAACGAAGAGACGATCGTTCGTTTTTTCATAATTGCTACATTTTGTAGCTTACAGCCGTTTATACGTATTTCAAAGAAACATGAGTAGTTCAAACGTAGAGAAACCTATTGAAGGGGCAATAAGAACGAAATTGCAAGATTTAAATCCATCTCATTTGGATGTTTTGAACGAATCTTATATGCATAATGTACCAAAGGGAGCAGAGACACATTTTAAAGTAATTGTTGTATCTGAGAAATTTAATGGTCAACCGCTTATAAAGGTAATAATCATTTCATTACTTGTTTAAAAGTTATGGAGGTATTTCTTTATTTATTATAAGATATTTGTATATTTTAGCGTCATCGTATGGTCAATGAGTTACTACAGACAGAATTACAAAACGGGGTTCATGCATTATCGATAGTAGTAAGTGTCTGTCTATTGTAAATATACATCCAACCTGTATTAGCTGTTTGATAATATATACATTTCTTATTATGTATAAAGGCTAAAACACCAGATCAATGGAAGGATAGTGAAACTGTTGAACCTAGTCCTGCTTGCAGAGGTGGTTTTGGGAAATAAATAGGAATCTTATAGCTTCCAAATGTACATATCCCATACAGTTCCAAGGTGTTAGAAATAAATACACCTCCATTATTTATTTCCTTACCTTAATGACTGATATTGTCTTGTTATATACATTTATCAAAAGATTAATTAAAATAAATCGAACATATTAAATATACCTAGTTATTTTGCATTGAATTAAATCCAAATTGACTTCAAAGTAATGAAATCAATATGTAATTTAAAACGTGAAACAAAAATATTCTCTTAATGTCACAAGGAAAATGTATCTAGCCGTAGCTTTCCTTCATTTTCAGTAAGATACAAAACATCAGCCATTGATTGCTCTGCTATTGATTCTTCAGCCTTATCACACATCTGTAATAGAAATAATTCTATTTGCAATATATATCAAGAATAACGAATGAATCAAAACAATGCAATTGATGATGCTTACTCCTCTGTAAGAAATGTTTGTAGGTGGGCATTTAAAATTTGGACCAAAGTTCACAGAAACTGTCGCACTTTTGTGAATTGAAATAGTCGGAAAATAGGCACCGCTATTAACGTCAATAAATGCCTCACCCTGAGACACTCCATTTTTGTAAAATATTATTTTACTGCCCACCAATGGTTTCAAAGCTTTCAGCGCTTCTGGCACTTGATCTTTTTCCTCGTAATACAGATGGCTTTTGAACTTTACAAGAGGCTGCAAACCAAATATAATTAGAATTGCCTAATACAATTCTAAGTAGTACATAATTATTTATATAAAGTAGACTTACTCTGTCTTTATATGTATTGGGAATATGCGAAGCATTATGAGTATCCGGTAATGTTATCAGAAATCCTAAGGTATCACCTTCACCGTAACTTGAACTATAATGTTTACCTCTGCTTTCATGGAATTTTGTACCTTTCCTGTTTTAACAATACAATTAAGTAACTATTACTTAATCCATTAGAAAATAATTCACAATCCATACCTAGATCTCCAAGAATATCCAAATTTGTCATAGCCAAGTGGTGCTTGTAGATTAGCATATTCTTGTCCCCATCCTAATCTAGCAGCTGATCCTTCGGGCATTTCCTCAATAGTTGCTTCCCAATACCATGAACCTCTACTTACGCCTAGAAAGTACAATAATTATATTCATTATCCACATCTGGTCCTATACCATAAATAAGATTATTTATAATGGAGACCTACAATGAGTAGCTCTGACCATACAATATCCTTTTTCTCCAGTAACAGCCAATCTATCTTCTGAAACTTTCAGTTGAGGAGCACGGTCGTGTAGTGCTAATAAAACAGTGCTAGGACTTAAAGCTCTGTAAAGCCAACCAGGAATAGGCTTGCCAGCCCAGTCACTACTTTCATCAAATTCCTATATAACAAAGTATAACGCTAAGAGCAGGTTGTGATATGTTGCATTTTTATTAAGTTACTAGTATCGCGCAACCTACCTGTCTGAAAGGTGCGTGAGGGTCAGGTTCCGCAAGGATGTATCTGTAACCATCCTTGTTAAAGGGATGTTCCAGAGGATAACCGTGCGCAGGTAATTTTGGTGCGGTCATATCTGATCCTCGTCCTTTCTTACCAGGACCTGCTCCTGCACCTTCTCCAGGAAATTTGCGTTTTGCATTGCGCCCTCGTATTCCGCCAGTCAGTGGCACTGTTTCATGACAATAGAAATACATTAGAGATACACTGCTAAGAACAATTGCATAGTCATATTACTGTCTAAACAAGGAGTTGCAATTATTCACTGTGCTTCTATAATTATAAATGGAAGGAAAATATAATAAAGTTGTTTGTTAGATCTAACGCGAATCTTAAAAATGGAATAATTATTAGTAATATAAGGGAAGTAAATGGAATAAAAGAATAAATGTCTGTTTATTAAGGCAATGAGCATACCTGATTTTAACATCACTGGCGATTAAGAAGCACATAATGTGATAGCTTAGTGATATATATTCTAATGATAAGATAACATATGTGTGGCTATATGTGGGAGAACTCTGAATCTGCTAGGGTATAAGTAAGCGGGAGTATCATACTTGTTATACAATATGTGATATATCAAGATTCTTGACCATTAATAAAGTTAGTGTATTTTATTATACAATATGGGTGCTTTGTTAGATTTTTAAAAAGTCACTTACCAACATGTTGTACACCCATTTCAGTTACTTTGAGGTGACCACCTTTGATCATTGCTTCGTAGTTGGGCTTTATCAAGACAAGATCTGGTGTTGTGAGTCCAAATAGTTGGCCATCTGTATTATTTTCATCCATTGTGAAAAGTGTTCCAACGTCTTTGAGTAAAGCTCTGTGTATCTATTCATTTGTTGCATCAATGAATATTTATATTATAGATTACAATTAAGGTATAAGGTTTGCACTACTATCATTTATAATGTATGTAATAATCTCATGATTTACACATGCATACAAATTATAGAACTTACAGTCGCATGCCACGACTGTGTTACCCTGCGTGGCATAGTCGTCATGCTTTCCCAGTGACATTCTATAAACGGTATAATATCTTTGTCCTTATGAAAAAGTATTTTTTGTTCGCTGTCTTTCTGACATATTTGTAGTAAATTAGCAATAGCAGTTACACACATTTGTGGAAATGCTGAAATAATGTAATAAGAAATGTTTATGTGATAAAAGATTTGTTTTGGAGTTTTAGTAACGTAGTCTATAAACACTTACGGGCCTGATTTTTTTTAAAACTCTCTAAACCTGTAGGTGAGCAATTTTTGCACATAAATATATAATTCATCATAAATGGTACCAGCTTTCCCAATTGATATCCAATACAAGATTCGTGAAACCATCTTGAGCAACTTGCACAGAGTAATTCTGCAATATTGAGATTCCTTTCTTTTCCACTGTAATGAAATATTCAATATCATGTCATTAGTTTGTTAATAAAAGTTAAATTAAATATAAAAACTATATTGTTACCAATAACAATTAGCATTTTCATTGTTATTGTTGCCGCGGCCGTTTGTTTTTTCGACGGATTCGTCTGCCTTGTTAGGTTTCTGTTTTATCTTTTCTTCAGGTTTAACTTTCATCTTCTCATCATTGCAAATTGTAGTACTACCATCCGGTTTATCCAATGTGCTAAAATAATAAAAATACATTCAATATTTAATTAATGTCTCTTCTTTAGGTAACATAACCTCTGTGAGTAGTGTCTCTATGAAACCCAGGTAATTAAATATTTCGAAAATTCACGAAGTTAAAAGAAACATTAATACTTTATATAATGAACGAATCACTTTTTTCAACATTCACTTAAAAAGTAATGTACCTTTCAAATTTTTGTTCAGACATTGTTGCGTGCAAACGATTTTCGTGCAATCACCGAGTAGTAACGAAACATTCCTTTTCCCGCTGTACTGTTTAGAACATCGTACCAGAGAGAACAGTATCCTAACAAGCATGAAAAATATGTTACTAAAGAGAATGAATCTTAAGGTTCACTGTGTCCAGAATATTTGACGTTAACAGCATTGAGGATAACTGCAGTGTAATACTTTACCATCATATGGTAAAGTAGTACCGACAAGAACCTTATTTTACAAGAATCTAAAGCGGCGTGTAAAATTGAATTTAACAATTCTACTACTAAATAGCGATGCTACAAAATTTCGTAATCCCCAATCATGTTGTCGTATTAAGCAGGAAACGAATCTTTTACGTCTCGAGTCTCAGATAAAATGAATGAAATTCGGAGCGCAACTTACCACGCAGGATCCACAGAGCGGGAAAAGCATTTAAAGGGAGGTGCCCTGACTTGGATCGCTTATTCTTCCAAGAGTCGCTCTCCTGTACTGATCTCTTGGATGTTCCTGTCTTATCAATTTCCAATCCTTTTGGTCTATATTTATTTCTTTTTTACATCCTCATTTCTTTATCTTCCTTTCTTCACTTGCATCCTTGTATTCAAACTCCACAAACGGCAAATTTCGGAACTACTTACCCACTGTAGTTTCGCCAATAACATCATAGCAGCCTGGTCGTTTCTTTATTCAAAAAATAAAAAAGAAGATCAAAGACAAAAATAATTACCAAATCCCCTTTCCTTTACTTAAACCGAAAGCAACAGGTGTGCGTTACAAATAATAACCATATCTCGTAAACAGTTTGATTCATATAATTTTATTCGACTTCATTGCAATTGCCGGCGCGTACACATTTGAAGACTAGATTCATTACGTTTTACAGTGCATTACAAATAAAGACGATTACTAACCGTTAATAACTATCCGTTAATGCGGCACCCGACTCTAACTGCAATCATACCCTAAGAATTCGCGGTCAGCGTTAATTATCATCAGTACCCTAATTAACTATTAATATTTCCATTCTAGCGTCCACGAGATCGTCGAGCGAAGGACGATTTCGAAATTGCATCGTCGCAGCATCCAGTAGTTAATCTCACGATTAATCCCAGACGCTTCATACGTGAAAATCGATTAATCCTTTAGGCTACGTGGTAAACGGATCATCCGTGTGCGGATAACTGACGATAATACACACGTGTATTTCGGACACGTCATTTCATCCTCTTAAATACAGGCAGACAGTATTTGCATCGTCAGTGAAGAGCGATTCGACAATTTCGTGAAAAACGTTATAATCATGAAAAATATCATTTTTTAAGAAAAACCTCAAAATTATACGTAACTAATGTCAAATGTCTATCAGAGCAATTCTGAGGTTCGGTCATTATGCAAAAGTGATATCTCTTCACGAATTTAACCTATGACCCACCGACGATCTTTTTCCAATAAACAGCAGGTTCCGCGCGACAAGTTTCCATCCACGAACAAAAAGACATTTGCGACTAGCGTGAAGTTCGCGCGTTTGAATTTACTTGCTACGACATTCATGGATCACGGCAGCTTCTAGGGTACCCGATGTAATGACAAGACCATAAAAGTCCATTGGAAATTACGTTAGAGAAATTCATTGCAAGACCATAAAACGATATATAAATTATTTGAAAATGACAATTGATGCTTCCTCCGGGTCTTTTGAATTTCACGATTAGGCCAACGGTCCCTAGGAGTAATCAAACGAATGAACTTCCGATCGAGGCAATTGCCTCGTTAGATTACATTTCATACGTTCTACGTGCCCTTTATGTGCCTTCACTCACTGTACTTTTTCACGTACGAACGTACAGCCCTGTACTCGTATTCGAACAACAGTGACGACAATAATCACGAAGTGTGCACAGGGCACTGTAACTTGTTTCATATTCTCAAATTCTCATAATTCTTTGTTCCTTATATCTGAGGTAGAGAGTGGAAGGTACTGGGAAACATGGCCGTCGCACAACGAGAAAGCTGGCGTACCGACGCCACCATAGACTTTAATCGTTCAACGGCGTGTAAATGGTGAGGCGAGTAAGAGGGGTAAGAAAAATAATAAGAGAAAAAAATAAATAAAAAATAAAAAGATGATGAAACAATATCCTAATGACATTAATTGACTGCACCAAAGGAATGTTGGCATTTAATTAATTAAATGACAGAAGTTAACTTATTGCTTAATTTTCTCACGTGAATTATTATTGACTGCGCTGCTCTTTCTCCTTCTTCTTTCTTCTTCTTCTTCTTCATCTTCTACGCACTACAGCCTCTGTGTGGCTTTTCCATTGTCGTTCATTATTATTATATCTCGTCCTAGGAATTCATCTAGTTACTCGCTACGTATTGCACCCTCTATCGACTACGTTATCTATATTTATATATTCTACGTTGTATATATATATATATATATATATATATATATATATATATATATATATATATATACACATACATACAAAATATTGTATATATATATAAACAGAGCGTTTCAGCTTACATAGCTTCAAGCTACAAAGCTTCTATACGTATGTACAAGCAAGGAATTTCCACGATACTGGAAGACGCTTCCTTTTGAATGCCCGTCGTGTCTGATTACTTATTCTCCATTTTCTACTTCGCTTATATAAGGTGCTCAGTTTCATTCGTATCGTACGTCATATTCGTATCTAGAAACAATTCGATCCGCCATTATATTTCAGGAAATAGTAAGCTTCTACGCTTTAACGCGGCTATACGATTTCTCCTGGGAGATATAACGTGTCCATTGTACAGAGACTTATTATTATTTTCAAATATAAAATATCTATTGATACGTTTCGATCGAATAGCTATCGTCCCAGTCATCGTCAGTTGCCCTACAGCCACCGTCCCATGTTACGTCTTTAACGTAAAAATCAACGCGTCCCTAGCACGTGCCAATGAAAATGTCAATTTCGACAAATTATTTACATTGCTCGAACTAGAAAAATTCTTCTATTGGACCTCACGTTATTTTCAATAATCGTGTTTTCTTTTTCTAGTTCAGCTTACAATTTTCTCCACGCGATCAACGTGCCAGAGTTCCTATTCTTCCTTTTTATCTGTCTTGACAGTTTTTATCCACGTGGACACTTGTCTATCCCGCTCCTCGAGCGGAATATAAACTCGTCTACCAGATGCTCGAGAAACTTTTACTTACGTTCTTCGCGAGTTTTCGCGCTCCACGTTGCCCTTAGACGCGTGGGACAAACTGTGCACAGTACGCGTTATAAAAAAAATTGCTTTTCATTCGCGGCGATAAAATGTTTACGAAAAAACAAAAGTACCTGGATTTTGCGTATCTACTTAAATAAATAATCAACCCTCCATTTGGTCCTACGGCTACCCCAGGCTTTTTTAACACGTTAACATAAACCATCGTTATCGATCGGTACTACTGGAATGGAGTTAGGTTAAGCGTAAAACTTCTGTGCAGTGGATGGACGGAAGAGACTACAGAGAGAATTATGCCGGCAGGGGCTCAGGTGCGGCATAATAGTCATCCAGGACCCTTCCTTATCCCTTAACATTTGACCTCATCCATTTCACATACAAACTGAACATGTTTTTTTAGTTTGAATTACCATTTTGATCTCTTTCTCTCTCATTCAGTCACACACGTCACATCCGCAGGCACAACAACACTAGGCGACGTACATTATCACGTAAAATCTCGCACATACTTTCACACATTGCTTTAGCCCGATTCAGAGGCTGCTATCAGTCATATACGATCATCACGCATGTACACGCACTGTTATGGATACGCGCAATGCAAATTATAACGAGGCGCGTGAAATTTTATCAGGGACAAAATTATTCCCTGTATGAACGATTTACTAGATATTCGTTCCGTCACGGGGTATCGTGTGAAAATTCGTGAATAAACGTAAACCATAAAGGCCTGTTTTGCATGTATCTAGGGCACTGAGGGCAGTGTACGTTCCTGATTAAGTATTTTGTCAAATTCGTAGATAGTCTCGATACCCCAATATTCGTTCCGAGATTTCTCTCTTGTACTTCGTTGTTTATGCTCTTTCCGTCCTTGTTCAATTTTATCAGCGAAACGATAGTCAATGTATTATCATCGATAATACATCCGGAAATATATATATGCATATGTGACGTTTATGCTACTACGTCATAATCGTATATGCGACGAGCGCCTCTATCGGGATTCTCGTGCATTCAAACATTTCACTTTGTGTCTTTTAATTGTGATCTCGTCTGTAATCATGGCTTAAGAGATACACAATTATTCTGCTTGCGTAATAAACGTAACGCAATATTATTATTTTAAATGTGACTACTATCCTCTACGACTTACGGTCTATTGATATCTTAATCTTTACACTTAGTTCTAGTACATTTATTTATGTGTCGCATAATATTCATTGACGGACACGCGTGACTTGTGTGTGTTCGGCGCTTATAAGACGTTTGATTATTATTATTATTATTTTCGTTATACCGTTCGTTCGTTCTCTACTGGTTTTTTTTTTTTTAATATATATTATTATGAGTGTATATGCATACGAATTATCATATATGATTAATATATACTCGTGTTGTAATTTTATGTATAAATTAACAAATATTCACACATATACATTATATACAGCTGATTAGGTCACGAGTCAATTAACAGAAGAATAGTTGTATTTACATAATATATATATATGCATACATACATATATATTATGTCAAATATCGGTATTATTTCTTTCTCGTCGATATACTCGCTCTATGTGTTCTCAATTAATGATTTTCTCATTCAGACAGATATTCAATTAAATTATTGTCCAGTTTGACCACATTCACACGTATAATTCGGTGCGGTTTCCAGGGAGGCCTAATTTCGACAATCCCACAATGGCCATCCGTATTTGAGTTCAAATATACGTAGCGTTCGAATATCCTCTCATTTTATCTTTGATTTTTTTTAATGAAAATAAATATTTCTCTTACGTCATGTGCAAATCTCCTTTTAATATTCTGGTGAAGGTCTTTTTAAATTGTTGATTCGCCAGTGCATAACAAAATGGATTCATTGGACTATTCGCGTAGCACAGAAAATACGAGAACATGTACAAGTGCTCGTTGGTACAGGGTGGATTCGCACAGAAACCTTCGACGAGCGCCAATATATGATATGGCGTCCAGCAGGCGACGAAAGCTCCAAGAATAAAAGATATCGTCCTAAAGGCTTTGCGAGCTCTATTTTCAGTCCTGGACTTTTGCCTTCCTACAGTGGGATCCTTTTTCTGTGTCTTCACCTTCAGCCTCTTACCAATAGTCTTAACGAAGTCTCTTCTGGAGCCACTCTCTTCTCCGTCGCCAGCCTCCCTCTTTTTCGACTGCCTCTTGGCTTCTGCACCGCTCGTGGTACCGGAAATCGTTGGTACAACACTGCTCGATGATGAGTTCTGGGGTGGATTGACTGGTTTTGGTGGATGATCGGAAAGTCTGTCCGTTATGCTGTTGGATGATTCAACTGGGGGTGTTTCGTTCACAACTGTTGTTATGGTTGTCACCGGTTGATGACGCTTGATGATCTCAGCTTTGACAGTGACCTCAGTGTTGACTTTACTCACTGTCGGTGAGGTCTGCGAGGATGCGTTACTTTGATGAGTAATGAACACGCGGGGTGGAAGTGTCTGGCTCGAGGCATGTTGAGTGACTGGTCCATGTTGAGAACTAATAGGTGGTTGCGTCGTTCCGGTTTGCTGGGCGGTCGCGCGGATCAGTGCTGCCTGAAGAAGACTGGTATTGGCAGCTGAGGTACCGTGGTTTCCTAAAAGCGGCGATGGCGGTGCTGTTGATAACGGATTGGCTAGACTGCAGGTGAAAGAAGATGGTGGACTCTCGTAAGAAGGGCTTGGTACTATCACTGAACTCTCATCCATATATCGAAGATCAGCACCATCCAGACCAGTCAGTATGTCATAGGTGATCTGACTTTGAATGGACACCACCAATGACTTGGGTCTGTCCGTTGAGGATGACGTGGTGGTGCTGTCGGAAACCGGTGGACTACTTTGAAATTGTGATGGAGGTGGTATGATGATCTGTTGAGCGCTTGATTGAGCATTGATCATGGAGAATCTCAAATGAGTAGACGGCGTTGTGTTTAATGATTCATTGTTACCCATAACCTCGCTGTCTGAGGTACCAAGTCGTGTCCTTGGATCCGTTCCTACTGATTTCAGTGACTGCTCTGGGGTCAGCGTACTGCTGGACCTGTCAGGTTCAATTGGATTGTCTGTATCTAGCAGACTCTGCTCCTGGATCAGAGGCAGAGTTTGAGTCTTTGACAAATTCCCAGTAACCTGATCGCCACCAGGACTCGTCGGGGATGGCTTCTTTGCAGGGACGTTCATCTCCACCTTCACTGGAATTATACCATTCATCCTACCGTTACTACTGAACACTTGGAGCGCGCCGGATTGTGCTACCAGACCAGCCAAAGAAGATCTTTTCCTACCACAGTTCAATTGCTGCCCTGGACCAACCGTACTATCCTCATCAGAATCAAATGCTGGGCTGCTTGACCTTTCTGATTTTTCCGTTTCGGATGCTGTAACCGGTACACCAACTTGTTTGGTATCAAGTTCTCCAGTTGTACCAGTACCAAGTGCCGTCTTAGAGGACGCATTTTGAACAGCAACGGTATCCGCATTTCCTGTGGTATTATTTAACGCTACTGGAACTCCTCCTCCTGCTCCTCCTCCACCACCACCACCGGGTGTAGTTCCCACTGCCTTCGGCTTGTCCTGACTGAGCAAAGTACTCTGTGTCTTTGATATTCCAATACCCGCCGTACGTCCAGCCATCCCTGACATCGCACCTGCACTCAGTGCCACCATAGATTGCATCTTACGTTGCTTTGCCTCGCTCTTCTTCTGCATGTCGTACGCCGTCTTATAGATGCCGCCGTACAGTATAAACAATACTATCAAAGTGGTCCAATAGTAGCCAATGATCAAGGCAGTATTAAAGACAGGATCCTTTAGGAACTGCACCGCACACTGACCAGGCAGTAGATCCCTATATCCCACAAAGTGTTCCCAACCAAATATACTGATGAAGAATAGCAAAGCTGGTATTATCCACGTGATAGTCACCATCCATATCACGCGACTCTTCGTCCGCCAGTTTCTGTACTTGGCTGCGATCTTAACCGAGCAGAAACGATCGATAGTGATCAATAAAACCGTGTACTGCGACACCAGGCACACCGTGTAATCCACGGACAACCATAGATCACACAGTAACGGTCCCAAATCCCAGTATCCCATGAGTACGTAAACCGTATAAAATGGCATGGAGACTGTACCTGAAATCAAAGACAGTAGTGACACATACTGATCCCAAATAAACCGCACATGCGAAACTCACCGATGAGCATGTCAGTAGCTGCGAGTGAAGCAATGAAGTAATTACTCGGCTGTCTAATTGTTCTGTCCACGATAAACGCTAGTAGTACAAGTATATTACCGCCTACTGTAAGTACTATACAGATTGCTAAGCACAAGGCGATCAGGATCGTCTGCCAAAGTTCAAACGGCGGAAGCACAGGACTGAGTGACTCATCTGCAAAAAAATGCAAAATTAAAAAAATGCAATGATAAAGCAAACCAAGCTCCATCGTTAACTCAAATGACAGGACACTCTAAAAAAATCTATTAAGAACCTTGAGTAGTTGGAGACGTTGCGTTTCCGACGGAGGAGACGTTAGTAGCATTGGTAGGGAACCAATCAGGTAAAAGGTCAGCGTATTCTCCACTGTTCCAACGTGGGTCATCAGGATCCGGCCAGGAACCATTGAATTGTGTACACTCAGCCGTCAGGATCTGATTGTACACATATCGACAAAGACGTTCTCGCTGTCTCTTTAATTTCCTGTAAATCCACAAGAAGGAGACTCGTCAGTTCCATGATGTCACATCCGTTACAAGAAAAAAAAGAGACAACTATAATACACGTGGACCATCCAATAACATATCTATAGGTAGAGTCTAGCATGAGGTGCAACAAAGAATAAAGTCTCTGCCTAGCCCTTAAATACCTTCTCGCTCTATTTGACTCCCTTTTGTCGCCTACAGAAATAGCCTGCCAAGCTCGAGTGAAAACATCCCCTGAATAATTCAAGCTCTAGTCATAGGACAGGTAAGAGTAGTACGTAGATGCCTACTTACCTACCCTTACTAGCTCAGGCAACTAGTTATTGGATATGGGTAAAGGCGCAACGATTTTACTACTATGGTCGGATCTGCTCTACTTCACGCGTGCAGATAAATATAATTATTACTACGTGAAGGATCACACACATTATGTATAAAGTATATATACGGCACATACAATTATTATCCACCTCATCGATATCGAACGGATAAATGATTCTTGATTTTTTTTTCTTCTATGCACGGAAAGAAAATACGAGTACGTATTTCTTCGTTCCCATCACGACGTACATGGGTGCAGGTTCTTTATGGCTGCTGCAGTGGCAACACGACGAGAGTCAAGTCAAAGGCTGAATACACGAAGCGCACAATGAGCTTGAAATAAGCATGAATGGAACCACCATCCAACCTCCTACCCTTGCAGTGTATCCACCTCCTCGCTGAATATAGATATAAAAAGCTGTTGGGGATTGCCTGGGGCTAAGGAATGACTAAATGTACCTTCAAGAGGGTGAACTACTATTTTTTTCAATGATTCAACCAGACGATCATATTTTGGGCAGCAGGTAACAGGGCTGCTACGGATAATTAATGCCTTAGGGGTTGATTCTGACGTATTATTTTTCAAGGGTCGATTGCTTATAGAATTACTATGTAGCTAATGAAAATGGTTTGGTTGAATAATAATTTTACGACTGATGAAAAGTATTTCAATGATAACACAGGTGATAATATGGGTAAGGGCGGAAGTGATACGGATCTGAAGAATGGAAAGAAGGGCGCCATTATCTCTGACATCTCCGGGGGTAAATACTCGTCCTCGTTACAACGTTCTTTCTCGTCTTAAAGCTGCCCTTCTGCGAAATTATTCGAGCGTAACTCGAACGAGAAAAAAGATGAAGACAAAGGGGGAAAGAGAGAGAGAGAGAGAGAGAAAGTTGAGAGACGAAAAAAGAAGACGGAGACAGAGCATTCTATTCCTCGCTGGGCAACACTGTACTCGACTGATGAAGGATGAAATCGCTTGGACGTTAACGGACTGCATGAGATTGGCGGATTATTCGTTTCGAACTTGGCGACGTTAAAAAGTGGGTCGTTTCAGTACAGTCTGTGGCGAACAAAAGGGACTGTATGGACTTTCAAATTCTTTGGGAGAAAACAAAAAGACGAAGCTCATCCTCAAATAATAGTTACCTGGGCGAACAATAAATTTTCGAACCGTAGGTATTCATAGTGTTGGACAGCCATTGTTTTCAAAACTGATCCACTGGTTTTACATGGAAGCCAATGATAAGCTTCTATGACGTAATGGATACTTGTCGTGTAATGACGTTTATATTGTCGTATTGACGTTGCGATAAGAAATTACGGGAATTATGTACGAAATAAGCGATAACGAAATCCTTCTTGGCGATTTCACTGATCGATCTTATTAGCGGGGTAGGGTATGAAAAAAATAGAAAAAAAGAATAAACTAAGTATTCAGTCGACCCAGAGGAGTCTGCATTGGTCCGTGAGACCTGCAATTTGCCGAGGAACGAGCAAATCCCGCTTCTCGTCGGATTGCAATTGCTTGTCAGTTTTCTGCTGCATTACCGCTGCAGATTTGCGTTCCGGTGCAGTAAAACGAGTTTGCATTTATCGACAATCCGCTCTCCTGACGTTAATCTATAAATTTTCACGGATATCGATGAATTTTCGAGATAGCCGGCCATTTTTAATTGGTTAAACATTTTTTCCATCCCTCCCTTCACCCCCCCCCCCCCGCCCTTAAAAAGTTGATAAGTATTATATTATCGATTTTCGCTATTTAGCTGCGCATTAAATGTATCTGTGAGTACCCGTGAGACTACAGACTACCCTTAATATAATTAAGGGTTGTAAAAGCCAACCATAGGGTTGTATATGTACTTTGTCTAATGAGTTGTAATGCCCGTTCGTCGGGGTTTCTCAAGCGTGATTAGATTCCACGGTTCCTCCGGAGTTCGCTTGCTCGGAACAACCCCTTTGCAATTCCACCCCTGTCGAAGAGATTCCAGTTGTCTATACGCGCGTGATATATTTACATAGCTGTATGCATAAATACAGTGGAGGATTTCTACAAACATGTACGATATGAGCGACGAGTGTCGCGCACGTTTGGGGCTGGTGAAAATTTTGGGAAATTGTAAAGAGCCAAACGGGTCGCAATTTCGTCATGAATTCTGAAGCAAGAGAAGTTCGATAAGTCGATTTGTATCGTCTGGAAAAAAAATTCCCAAAATCTAAGTCGAGTGTCCGACCTTTCATTATGTAAAGATCCCGTCGAGGACGTTACGCGTATGTATGTCCCAGTGAATGCAAAGGATGCATTTGTCTCTTGTCAACGTTCTACATACCCGGTGACCTAAGAATATTTAATAGGTATATACGTTACCTGTTATGACTGTTGGTTCTATGAAATATGCGAATTTCCCAAGCCTCCTGTGTATAAAAGGTCGACATTCCAGCCAGTCAACGAGGTTACGGCTGGAGGAATTTGCACTGGAGGATCGTGCGGAATTGCACAGAGGGAAAGGACCGACGAAAAAAAAAATAGAATAAAAGAGGAAGGGAGAAGGACAATCAAGAGAAAAACAGAAACAGCCAGAAAGAACAGAAGCACGTTGATATTCATACAAATGCCACGTTCTGCATGGCGTCGGCTAAAAGATGAGTGGCCCTGTGGATGGGGCATAGGTGCCTATATGCAACCCCTAGTATGTACGCCCTGTCTCTGACGGGGTTGGTCGCTGGGAAGGAGAATGTAAGCCCCGCTGAGCAGAGGATCATCACCGTGGAATGGCATGATCATACGGACGGATAAAGGTGGAAGGAGTAGAGGAGGGGCGAGAGGGATGGAGCGAGTCAGACTCACGGGGTGAGAAAGAGAACGAGGGTGAGACTGTGTTGTGCATGGTTCTGTATAGGTTAACAGAGAGAGAGAGAGAGAGAGAGAGAGAGGGGGGGGCGATGCTTACTATAGGGGGTGGTTCGAGAGAATAAGAGAAGTGATAAGGGATGCGAGACGTCAGAGAGGCAACAAGTACTCGGCGTGGTTCCAACCTTCCATGAATTTCACTAGATGCACTAAACTGTTGCATTGTGAGCCGTGACTCATTGCATTCCAGAATACTGTACTGCTTCCTCGTGCAGAGATTACCGCGGAAATATCGGCTTTTTGCGATTTACTACAACTTTGGACTCGTTAAGTGCACCCTGACGGAACGTCAGAATCGTTTCGCTGCAATTCACTTCTATGCGAATCCGATATCCGTCATTTTAGGGTAAATACGAATCTTTCGGGAGAATGCATCGCTTTAAGTACGTTTAAGTCGTTTTCTTCGGGCTACTCAATGTGAAGCTATTGTTTTCATGGTAAGCTTTTATAGTGAAGTAAAAGTATCTACCTTTCTTAGCCTCAAACTTATTATTTTTTTTTTTTTATTTAAATGCATCTTATGACGATTTCTGTATCTCATTTCTACACGGTGAAATTATTCTCGTGAAACGGAATCACGAGGCGTGTTTCTTTTTTTTTTTCGAACGCTCCTTCAATGAGAAGTATAATTTTTTAATTTTTACTGTGCAACTCGCTGCGCTTTTTCACGGTCGATTATCAATCGATTCGTACAGATGCATATATGTATACTGGATAATGGATATCGGGGAAAATGTTTGATCAAGTCTCGTACCGTCGTTGCATTTTTTTATTTATACCTTTTGTATGTTTCCAACGAGAAGACATATTTTTATTTTTCGTCCCAGAGCTAGTTCAGCCTTTCTAAAGACTTCACCTTCCAGCACACGAAATACATAACCCATAGCTCCAGGCAGATGATATCGAGGCCAACTCTTCTTTACTCCTACAGTAGACCCTTCCTCCACCCGCGCTGATATCATTTCCCTAAATCCCTGTATGACCCTAGGCGAAATAATATTCTAGAAGGATAAGATACATTTTTTATGATTTTGAAAAATCGGAAAGAACAAAATATCCCCATGGCATTTCGTCGTTCATTAAAAAAAAAAATTTTTAACTACAAAAGAAATAGTCCACAAACATTTTCCTGGATGACCCTGAATTATGTCGTATAGTTGCTTCTATATGAATTCAAAAATTGTTATCTCATCCTTGCCTCACAGTCAGAAATCTCCAAGAATTATTTGTCAATTCAAGTGCTCTTCCTTTTTTCCTAGAGTTTTCGGGATTTCCTCGAGAAAGCCTAGAAAGGATCATTCTGAAAATATCTTCAAGAGATCCTAAACGTCAGTGTCCCATTTCGGGCGATATCGTTCGACGCGTTTATCACCCTCTAAATCTAAAACTCTCTGGGGGTAGTCAGAAGCTGGGGCTGATATAGATTAGAGAAGGATGTGTAGTGGTGGGTCTAGAATGAGGTGGATAAGGTCATTCACCACTATGGATATTGCAAAAGGATATCCTCAGGGAGGATATCCCAACTAGCAGTTAACATTTCCTGGATCTAACCATGAAAACGGACTTAAAAATTTAACGAGACCTCAGATTGGCATGACACGACGAAGCTGCATATAAACAGCTTCATTAGGCATCTTACATTGCGACGACCCAACCAGTGCTTACTTTATGCACCCTGGACTTAGTCTTTGAAAATTTCAACTTGAATCAAGTCCAATGTAAAATTGACACGCAGATGTTTAATCAAGAACCAGGATATTTGTATTACGTTTTTCACGAGACATTATATTTATTTCATCTCTATCTTTTTCATTCAGATTGGACAAGTTTTTTTTTTCAAGAAGCGCTGCTGTCTATTTACTTAAAAATAACGTAGTAGTCGACGTGTTTTACGTCACTTTTAGTCTGATGTCTTCTTCAGAGACATCTTTCGTACTTTCAATCTCATCTGCCATCTCATTAAGGGTCGTGCACACTGTACGACTGAGAATAATGTAAGAAGACATGTCTGCCTGTACCAGGAAACTCTTAAAGATTCGTCAATGTGCTTCAACATATTTTTTACCTCGAAGATTTTTCTCTCGTTTTTTATTACGTGACAAATATTAAGTAACGAATATATCGAAAGGAATTCAGTTATTTATGCCAGTCGTCTGAAAATAATTAGCTGTAAATTTAAACACGGTACATTCAATCAACACTAACGTACGATGACTACAGTCAAATTTTTCACATTCATTCAATCAACGTAATACGATAATTTATTAATTAGATCCAACATCACCCTAATTCTAATTTATTTCAACGCCTCGCATTGGACAACCGATTAGTCGTTCCCTAATATTAATTCGTACTCTCGTCAATATTTGATTAGCATTTGTCGTGTTGCTTTCCAATTCTCCCCTAATTCTTCTTTTTTTAACCTTAATCACTTTCTTCCCACATTACACGCTCAAGTTTCTTCCACGAGAAAAAGAAAAAGATTCATATCATCAGTAATGGGCAGCCACGTCAAGCAGAAAAAGTGTCACATGAAAACAGTATAAATATTGAAGTACAGGTTGAAGTATTTTACTAAATTGTATTTAATAAGTATATCACTTTATTAAATATATTTCTCAATAATTAGCTAATTCACTCGCTACCAGTAAGACATCTTCAGTCCTTAACACAAACTTGAAGTAAGGAACATTGAGCTTGCTTCGTTTGCTCAAACGTTTTCTACGTAGCCATTATTTTGTTCTTCCGTAAACTCACCCTCCCCCCCCCCCCACCTTCTCTCTATCCAGACTCATTCTTAAGCTCCTGTACTTCTTAATGACTAGGTATTAAAGTTCTTATCAGTAGCCCATTATTACAGTAATGGCTTCCTTTGTTGACACTGCCGTCCACGAACGACAGGACTATACAAAGACAGGGTTCTCCTTGTCACTAACTCAGCTCTCTAATTGTTAATAACCAACTCGTTAATAACCTTTCTAAAATCGTTTCTTAAACATTGCCATACAAGGCAAGAGTGAATCACTCCGGAATTGTCTTTTCTCTATAGTGCTACTCTCAAAGAGGACGAAATGTAAACCGTAGTTACTTGTTACATCAGTACCAAAGCATTCCCAGGCGCCATTGTGAATCGTAAGTAATTGTCAGCAGTAGAGACATAATTGGATTGGATATAGAAGAATCAACATTATACAAGGTTTGCTAGTGGTGCCAGAGAATGAGAAAATGTCAAACGACATAGGTCGGTGGTGGTTTGTGAACAACGTGGTAGGCCTATAACAATAAGCCGCGTAGAGATCGATAAGCTTCACATAAAATTCTCGAAGCTCACTCTGAATTAGAGTTTGAGTTACGGCAGCCAAGTCCACGACCTCGACACACGATCATTAAGGGTAGAAAAGCGGCCTTGGCTTTCCGGCCTCGAAAACACAAACTGGACTCCTGTGTAGACTAGGTTCACGAGTATAACAGCTGGTGGGACTTTATGAGAGGTGACTATAGGTAGTTGGTATAGTTCGTAGCTTGTATATGTATTATAGGTTGTTATAGTGGCTCTCGGAGGTCCGTTAAAGTCAGTCGACTTTGCAAGCAGTTATCAGGGTTCGTTAAATTGACAATTGGTCTTACCAAACCCCCTTAAAAGTGTCACCCCCTCCTTAAGGGTTGCTGTCTAACTTTATTTTTTCACATAGTAGGACTTATGACGGATTTAAAAGAAAGGTCAAAAGAAAGAATTTCCTAGACATTGACGAACGAGCTCTTTCTTGGCCTACGAATTTTTCCTTCACCCTTAAAAGGGGGTTCGAGGTTCCTGGGGGTGACATCACTTATTTATAATAATATTAATGTCGGGAAATTAACATCGATTACCTTCGAATGTTTTCGAAACCTCCCAACCACCCTTAACGAATTTCCGACCATCAGTCAAAGGGATGAATACACCCTTATTACTTATGCACAGCCTTGACGAATCGACCAACCCTTAGTATCAAGTAATTTAAAAGAAATTTCAGTATCACTTTTTTTTTCAAATACCAATGATAATATATATATATATATCTTCTCCAAATTGATTTACAATCTAAGAATTATCTATCGAACCAGAGCAATTTCACAATTTCCTTCTCCAACCTTCATCTGAGCTAATTTGTAATCAGGAGGAAGACTGATTACCTCCGCAACGTCATATTCAATTGGCGTTTGTGCCACCACCAAGAGTGGCATATGGAAAGTGGCTATAGGCTGGTATACGTACATTGTAGGTACTGTAGGTACTCTAGCTTCGCTAGGTAAGGTATAGATAGGTGGTAGCGGTCTGGGCGGTGGCTTTGGTTTCCAATGAGAGGAAGGACCGATGGACTCTGGAACGGGGTACAAGCTGTTCTCTACCATCAAGGATGCATCCCAGGTTCAGGCAGTCACGCATAACATAGATACAGACAAACGCTCCTGAAACGTGTATGTGGACAAAGATGCTGCTTAATTGACTTGTGGCAAGTGCACCAATGGCTTGCATTTCGACCGCAGGTTCTAACTATCGCCTTATATATACACTTCCGGTTAGGCATATATATGCGCACGTAATTATTTCTGAACGTATGAACAATTTCCTCTAATTATACACCAATGAACAGTAAAATGGGCCACATAGTTGTCCAATATCTGAGAAATTTTTAATAAATACTTATTTTTGATTATTCTGTATATTTGCCAAATAGTCAAATATCTACTGTTTTATTGTTATGAATATTCTAGACTGTCAGAGTCATCTCGAATGTTACACTTTTTTGGGGAGTATTTACTTGCGCGAAGCGAATGTCTGAGGGATGAATTTATGATTTGTGAATAAAAAATGAAAAAAAAAATAAAAGGGTGACGTGTACTAGAATGGCAATTAGATCTGGTGGAGATGCGAGTCTCTTAAGGAAATCAATCAGTATCGACGTTATCGTCGTCTATGGCAGTTTCAATTGACACCATTTCCTTTTTATTAGCGAGACCAGTTTGAAAAGCTCCCGGTGTGGCAACCTCCTGCCTCTGGGGAGTTTCCAACGTCTACAGCTTAGCCGCCGATACACTTCATCGCACCCTTGAGGATCGATAGGATATTTTGGGGTATCGATCCATCCGAAAAGCTGACAAGGATGTCGTGCGAAACGAGCCAGCGTAAATGGCAACGTCTTTGAAATATTTAATCCGTATAAATTAACTGGCATCAACCAGACGACGATTTACAATGTATAACCAAGGATTCCATTTCTTCGACTTGGACTAGGGTGACCCCATCAGTGAAAGGACAGGGTCCGAGTGAATTGACCCGTTCATTAAAATTATATATATAGTGATTTTAACACGGTTGATCATTAATTGGATGCATTTCTAAGTGCATTTATTTGCTGGTGAATTTTTTTACCTAATATCAATAATTCGATACCTGTTAACAAGATTGCCGATAAAAAAAAAATTGACATTTTTCAACCCTTTTTTCCACTTCACTCAACCTATTGTTATCCAGAATTATTTATTGCCATTTTATCTCACGTAATTTTGACGCCCGAGAAGATGGAGATTCATCGCCCAGTATGAAGTATTCATCCATGCTAAAAGTGCTTCTCGCAAGCTTTATCCGCTGGTTGGAGAAAAGTCGAAGATGAGGACAAACTGCGAGTCAGAAAAATGGCCGACTGCCAAATGAGAAAGAAAGTTTCTTAACGTCTAATTCCAACCGAGTCAGAAAGTTCGACTCGTCATATTTATTATTCATTGCTCGGCCAATTTCGCAGTCCCTTCGCCTATACGTTATACTCATTCGTTCAGACCGTGTCGGGTCTTTTGCACTAAAAATATATAGAACGTAAATTACTCCCACGTGGTAATCACTGCTTTTACGTAGTTTCTAATAAAAAAAAAAATTAATGACTCCTACGATAATCCACGACTGGTATCGCCGCTGAGCGACACTCGTGTCGATATCGAACTTCGTTAGTGATATCGATCGATTATTAATCGCCCGCATGGTTTTCCCAAGGCACGATTAGTCAATCAGGATAATGAATTGCGCGTACGTTTCATTAATCGCAAAACCGTTGCTACGTTAATGGGATGCCGATAGCTCACGTGTTCTAACGACTATACGATTCCCACTAAAAGCCCTCATAAGTGAATCATAGTAAAACAGGTAATTTCACATAAGGAAAAACTTATTCGGTTATAAGAACGTCACTTCCGGCACCCACTACGTTTCAGTAGTCAGACCATACGTGGATCAGCCTTTCAAACGTTCCATATGCACAAAGTACTAGTACCAGATAGGAATTTTGATAAAGCGAAGGGAATATTCGTGTGGTACTTACAGCCCTATTATAATGGCTTTTCCATAGGGTACGCCGAATAGCGTATACCACGTGTGCCATAAAGGGATGTTAACAGGCTCCCCCATTGAAATTTACGTGGTAAACGAATTCTTCACAAGCATTTCTTATGGTTCAGGTATTTCTATTGTACATATATACATGGGATGATATGACATTTTTTTACACTCAAAGAAAATCCCATTTTTCGGTACGCGTAACTGCCACTCCCCCCTAACAAATATTATGGAACATAATCGTGATCGATGAACTTGTCCGATGGGTGAGATTCTCGAACGTCCTTTGTATACCTATATGGGTAGTCTATTACGTGGTACAGTACGTTCGTGCTAACTTAGAATTTGTAGAGTCATTGAAAAAAAAGGGATAATAAAAAATTACGATGACACTTAGGCAGTCTCCTGATTACGCCTTAAACACTTTTCAGAGCAGCGATAAGACGTTTGAGCTTTTTAAGAATTATGTAGATCCCATGTAATCAGTAAGCATGGACCAAATGTTGGATAAGATGTGACGTGCAGCGCAAATGAAACTGCCTGACTTGATTTACGTTGGTATAACATTTATATAAGAAGTGGTGAGCATGAGTAGGGTTTGGATTTTCCAAGGGTGAAAAATCTCGAATGAAGCTTTGACAGGAAGTAGGGAGTATCGCGGTCAGATAGTAAAGGGGCGAATAAGAGAGATTTTGCGGATCGCATTGACGCGAAAAAGGCGGGTTGGAGATGCCATTTTGTGTGGGGAAATACTAGGGTCGTTCCTAGGGTCGTTCTGGTCCCCCAAACAGCGTCCGACCACTGTCACCAGCAACACGATTATCGGGGGGTGTACTGCACGAGAGTAGGTAGTAGCTGGTGGGTAGTGAAAGAAAAAAAGTCAACGTAATAAAAAAAATCAAGGATGTAAGAGAGAGAGAGAGAAAGGTGACAGAGAGTCCAGAAGCATTAACGTGAGATTCCGACGCTTTCTCGTTGCTGGAGATCGTTTGGACGCCTGCCGTTAAACTATATATATATATATATATATTGCATAACGTGTTGCATTCTATCAGGGGCAAGAAATGTGACACGTTATATCTATATCTCTAGTTCGCCATCCCATTCACACATAGAATGCACTTTCACCCCCGGCGAGTGAAGTTTCCAAAGAGGTTTCAGAAATGGATACTATGACGCCTGTAGCCATACAACGAAATGTCGTCCAACTTATACGTATAGAGTTCGGCGTTATAAATTCTTATGAATTCATTTATCTGTCAGACCAGAGCTTCTTGCTCGGAGCAGCAACAAGCATCTGAGAAGCATCTTTCAAAGTGTAATGGATCGTCCGTTTTGTGATTTATGCTGATTCGAATTGGTTTAATGCTGGACAACGTTTTGCCGAATGGAACAACGCGTGTTCTTCGTTCGTCGTATCAAGTTCGCGATATCTGGCAGTGTCCTTATCAGCCTTATGCTATGTGTAACCTATCCCATAATCCCTTCAGACATTTCAGGGATTTACCCCGAAGCCATGCCACGCAAGCTTTTCTCGCCTGTCCTCTAGATTTCAGTCAACTGTCCCTTCGCCAAAATTTCGTCTGTGATAACGACAAAGTCAAAATAGTGATTGAAAAAGAAAAATGTAAAAATAAAAACAGTCTTGAAGGGATCTTGGCGAAATAAAAATTTTTCAAATAGACTGTATTCGATATGTGATGTACATGGATCATTAAGGTATGTGGGCTTTGAGAATATCCAGAGTCGAGGTAACATACGGGTAAGATGACGGAGGGTCATAGGGGATGGTAGTAAGGGGACCTGGGTGAAAAAAGAAAATCTTTCAACAAATGGCCGTAGATATAGACTGGATATCCTTGAGTGTGATTGATAAGAATGGAGACAGGCGGGGAACCACCCTACCAGGATCAAACGTCGGAGTTTCACGTTTCAGCTAAAAGTAAAACGGAATTATTGGCTCCCTTTGGCTTGCAAGGGGTTCTCCGTCTTCGTGTATTGAGTTACAGACTCCTTTATGACACAGGAAAAAAAGATATGAATTGTTTCACCTATGAGAATATATGTAGAATTGCAACTATGCGGTCTTACGGTCGAAAAATGAATTTTCCGAGTCCTGCACTCCTAGCGGTCAAAAATCATATCTTTCAATTGCTTTCGCAAGAATAATAATATTACAAATATAAAACGTCAAAATTTCCGAATGTATAAACCAACCCCCGTCACGTGTCACAACGCATTTTGCTTCATAAATAAATGCATCGTCTATCTTCTCTAAAACAACTATCAGTATCTTTCACGAGACATAAACGCTTGCTTTAGAAAGACAAATGACTACATAGTCAAGTCAGCAGTACGTAACATAAAAATCTGTCAAGTTAAAAAAAATTGCACCAACAATTTCTCATGATTAACAAAGAAGACGACACAAAGCAAAATACCCTAGACAGCCTGAACGTCCTGCTAGTGACTGTTACCCAGAATTGAATCCGGTTCCAAATATCCAGAGGATGTAATAATCTCCGGACCAGTGTTCTTTTATTATTTAATCAGGAGCAGAAGTGGTCCCGTACCTATTCGCTCTGGAATATTGTGTCTACATGAAAGACAGACAGTGGCTCCCCCATTTTCCCTCGCCGCTTCATTCAACCTCCTTTTGGTATTTTCACTATATTCCAGGCCATCGGAAAAAACTATTAAAAAATACTGGAGGAAAAAAAAATCCACGAAATTATCATTTACCGATAATCGATTGAACGCTCCTACAAAAAAAAGGCTAGAATTATTATCCTCCTAAAAATATAAAAATACTGTATTATTGTTATATTCGCAAAATTATACACATACACGTATAAAATGAAAATACATGTTTTCATAGTATCTTAAAATCATGCTCATTCCACGCTTGAAATACAATTTGCCAGCTGAGAGTTTCGTACGATACCAGTAGACTGTACTGAGTGTGCCACAATATAAAATTTATATATATATACACATATAATGCACCACGTCATTCTACAGTATCTAGGAAAATGATATTCATTTCCAGAGCGAAGGGTATCGAATGCAATTCAAAGGTATTGCGACTATATCGAAGAATGCATTGAGATTTCGTTCCCTGCATTTGAGCTGATTCGAGCGCGTCTATATATATATTCTAAAGGATATATTGATTGGTCGATTCTTACGTCAAGGAAACGCAGTCACGCAACTTAAAAGGAGTTAGATTTGTAGGACATTGCGTGTATAAAGTTGGAAATACGTGAGGCGTAACAATATCGGACTGCGTCTTAGGTTAGGTCTAAGATTATAAATTAGACATCTTAGGTCGAATCCCCATGCTTGGCTAAACGTGACGGGAATACGTTTGCACAATTTGTATAGCGTTTGGGATAAAACGATGACATACAAATTTGACTTATTAATAATCAATACAGCAACCAAACCAAAAAAAGTGGACCTGGGAAAAACTTGGATCTGGTGGGACCTGCGTAAAATAAGGTATTATGGAAACAGGTATTCTTTTTGGTGGGGAAACGAGGTGGAGACTCGTTTACGGATGAGGCAACTTCAGGTGTCATACTTGGAATAGAAAATACTTGAAGTTAGCACGGATACACTTTAAGACCCAGATAGTACGTCAGACGCGCTGGTGGCGGCGCCACCGTTTGACACATTCCCCGTGATGCATTGCAGGATTAAAATACCTGTTTATATAATATCTTAGGTTACAACTAAGGGAGAGCTTTACGTTCACCCTGTAGTAGAAGCTGCCACTATGATGGCCTCATGTATAGGGTGTTAATCAATAAAGAGACGTTATCAAACAATCAGGCAAACAGAGCGAGTAAGCAGGCCAAGGCGTTTTGAATCACGTATTCTCTTTAAAAAAAAAAGCTTCCTCTGGCCCATCGACGTTTTTCAGGGTAATACACAGAAGGGGTTTATTGATGATATAGAAATAATACGAAAATCTAGTTAAGGTACCCGATAGATCCTTGAAGGTATTTTCAAAGAATTTTATGCGGAGGGTCAATTTATTCAATCATACTTGATAATATTCCATACGAAGCATCCCTCTCGTAATTACGTAATTCATTAGAGATTTAATGCAAAAAAGATAGGAAAAGTTTTTTGAACAAGGTGTACTGGTCGATAACAAATTTTTATATAAGGGATGATAGCCTTTCTAAGGGATGATGGCAATGAGCTACGTCCCTTTTTTCCCGGATAAATACATTCCGACGTGAGTCGCATAGCGCTGAAGACTTTTACGAATTTTATCGCTATGCGGTCCCATTTTCATTTGACGACAGAACGAAACGCGACAGCGAACACAGGGTAGTTTGAATTTTAAGACGTGAGACTAGTTCTCATGAATACGCTGGTTGCGATCGGAAGCAAAAAAAGTCATTAAATTGTTATTGTTTCGAATCTCAATTTTAGTCCGTCTCTTAGATCATTTCTTTGAATTAAATATCCTATTCACTATTTTCAGATGTGGATAGACATAGGTGGGTGGTACGAGACTACGCTTATTGATTTCAGGAAAAAAGATATTCAACCCATTCAGAATTTAGGGTCGAGTCCTTTTTTTTATTGGGTATATGATGGAGAATTATCGAAAGTTCATCTGGAATAGGTCATAGGTCAATCTTTAAGGTTATGTATGCGCAGGTGCTATTCTGCTAAAATATATATAGACATATCAGAGATAAGAACTTTACTCAATGCTTTACGTCAGTTCACGAAACTCTCCGAGCCGACAGATTTTCGTCTTAATCCTTTCACTCGATCCATTCATCCCTTTGTATCAGCATCCCTTTTCCACTCAGCACCAATTCGAATTACAAGGGATGAACACTGGGGCATCAGCGGTTTGGGTCGTTCAAACGTAATTACAGTTTTATGGCTGTAAGCAGTATAATTAAAAGAGATCATTTCTACCCTTAATTCATTTACTATTAAACCAATGTCACTTGTCGCGCACAAAGTGCGTGTGTGGATCCAAACTGAAAAAAATCCTTGAAAAATATGCACTTAAATTTTATTGCAAAATTTGGTTCGATTTGGAAAAACCATAATGTAAATTGGTTGCTCGGTACATAAATTATAGTATTGAAGAATAAATGTGCAGTACGATACTGTAATCATTCATAGTAATAAAGTAATATGTAAGAAATATTGTTGTCGCTTTTCCTCAATGCTATGGTCATTCAATTCGCTTGAATTTGCCGTTTGTCATGTTCATTAACGGCAGATAGGCAATTCGACATATTACAGTTACTTTACAAATGTAAAGCTACAAAGTATTAATTTAATCGTTTAAAGGCCGCTGGACCGGCGCACGCACAGTACTCACAATAGACGTCTAATAAAAAAAAAATACAATAAATCAATGAATTCTCTTTCAAAACCAAACAACCCTTAAGAGACTATCTCGAGTTTCCATAGGAATAAATATTCTCTTACGACTGATGCATCATCCCTTACCAACGTAAATATCAACCCTGTGAACCCCTTGAAACTCGCAAAAGTCACCAAGAACGAAAGAGCCTGATACGTCACGATTCCCCGTTACGTAAGCATGCCAATTCCATTTCTCCTTAAATAGCCAATAATAGTCCCACGACTGAAAACATTAGACATTCTATGTCACCTAAGAATTACGATGATCCCACCGAATCCTTTTCAACCCCATAAAAATACCCTATGAAGGATCGTGTCGACGTATCAGAAATTCAACCAGCAGTCAAGATAGACAACGTAACCACTAGTCACATAGTATAGCATAAGCTTCCCATGTTGAAGTTGCTCTTACATAAACTCGAAACGATTTCGCACGATATTATCACCGTCAGAAGGAATCCAGCTATACTTCCTACATTTGTACATGCATAATATAAGAACCCTAGCATATACTATACGATACTTAGTTCAGACTAGATAGTTTAGACTGATCAAATAATATTTCAAATTCCCTAGCTAGAATTCTGATTCCAGGTGTCTTTACCGTATAGGACGACTACCTGTCGGCTTCTTTTTCTTTTATCTTTTCCTCTTTGGCTTAACTGCTCTACTCGCTATTCACTGGTTTGCGGTAGGTCAAGGATGCAATTTGGACCGGATTCGTTTATACGAGTTTTATCGTTTGCCCAGGGTCCCGTGAAACACGCTCATCAGCGTTAGACTCTACGTCACTGAGATTAGCTTTTTTTATTAGACTTGAGAATGCAAATGGGATATAATAAAAAAAAAAATGGAGATTTACTGTTATCAATTTTTTTTTTTTATTACGACTGTATATAAGCATAGATTGGTATTATCGAGTCCAGTTATCATTTTTAGTTCTGGCGAGCGTGCAACTTTGGTTAAGAATATAAATAAAGGATACCTAATGCTAATTAAGTCACGATTACCCAATAAAGGTATTTTTATAATTATTTGCAAATTCTCATGTCACCCGTTAATTTGCCTACTTCGATAATTAATTCGAGAGTACCAACCTCCTTAAAATACAGAAAATTCTCAGTGAAGTAGTAACTATACTCGTAATGGTCTATACTCGTAAGCGATGAAGTTTTTGACGTAAAATACATACGAATGCTTATATCGAAAAATCCCCCAAAAAATATCAAATTTTCAGCAATTTTATTTTTGAGTTACCAAGACACACTTTATATGGTTAAAAACAAATTATTATAATTAATTTTTGCACCATTACGCAATATTCTATACCTTAGTTTACTTGTCTTATTCTGCCAATGAAATATTTCGATATCGACCGATGGAAAATACCACGCGATATTATTACTCCATTTTGTAATAATGACTACTCACTGGAATTGGTCGAAGCAGAGAATACTTGAAAGTCAAACTCTACTGGATTTGCCGGAAATACGGAATTGCCGTGCCACGTGGTTTTGCAATTGCAACTCCGTATTATCTTCTGTTTTACTCTTGGACGACGGTATTTACCCTCCTGTCTCTATTTACCCCTAGCTTATTGCCATTAAGGAATTCCAATGGTTCAATTGCAGCTGCTAAATACATTTTCAAACGACACACAGACAGTACCCAGGGATATTTGCAATTTTCTTTTCGTGTCGCTTCATATGAAACTGCAGTCGTTATTCGTAATTATGACTTTCAGTAAATTGAAAAAAAAAAAATAATTTTTCTCTAACCAATAAAAAGCTTGCAAACTCAATCCTCTATAACGTTCTCGGTACTACACTATAAGTCGTGCGATTATTAACCTACATATCCACTTGCCTACTTATGAAATTCTCGTAAAAGCAATAGGACTCTAAGTGGGTATTTATTTTCCAAATAAATTGTTATGTGCTTTCCGGGAAAAGAATTTTGAAAAAAAAAAAAAAAAACGTAAGCACAACTGCAGCAAGTAAACTGTACTTTGGTATCGATCAGACGAGCAGTACTTACTATTTTTCACGCAACAAGTTCCTAACGATTTGTCTGCTAATAAAATCTAAATTCCTTATAAATCATCGATATGAACAAATTAAAGATATTCCTTTGGAACAATTATATCCTGGTAAATAAAATTGTGCATAATTGACTAATATATAATAATAAAATACTTGACGTATGATTCGAAAAAATCGTTAGATAAATAAATCGTTTTAGAAACTGTATAACTCGATAAGACACTGTTGAACGAAAAATGGATTCTCAAACTGACTCACAGAAACTGACAAATCAAAATCTTACAACGACGTTATTAAAATTAACATTCGAATTAATATCCTGATATTTCATATAATTCCCAATTGTGATTCCCAATAATGATAGAAGAAAAAAATTATAGCGTATGTACAATCGATCAGAAACTCAAGTAGAGTTAGCAGCAACATGCTAATATATATATATATATATATATTAGCACTTGTGACTGTCAGTTTACCTTATGATTATCCTATACACTTCGCGTAATTGAGTATTTTCTGTACATACATGTAGAGCACTTAGCATAGAGTAACAATCGAGAGTGACACACAAGAAATATATATACATATGTATAAATTCGATCCATGAATTCTTGAAAAATGTTCAAGATATGAATTTCTGGTAAGGCAAAGTTCCTCTTTATAAATAGTTCAATATATCAAGGATATATACAAGCATTACGTCACACATTATATCGACAAGTAGTGATAAGCGATATTACGCAAAAAAATTAAATTGCAATATAATTCACCATTGCGTAATGAAGTCCGTGCCTATGGTAAAAATTGGCGTGACAGTCCGATTGACTTCTGTGCCATTCAGGCTACTCTCAGTCCCGTTCACCTCCATCGCCTTTGGTGCTGATCCTAATCCTCCTCCTCATCGACCTTCTTCTTTTCCTTCTTGGCGGTAGCGACCTTCCCAGGCACGCTCCACCTTTACTCTGGTATCCAGTCACCTCGAATACATTCTGCAAAGATCGTAAAAAAATTTGTTTAATGGTCTGACTTGCGTGTTGGAAATAATGCTGTTGCTTTGCGTCGATAGGGGAAGCTTGTTAGGAGGGATGTTAGAAATGCGATTGGAGGGCGGAGGGGTGGCGTGAGAATTTAATTATAGTGACTTATGCATAATTAATATATCGAACGAGATATTGTGACTTTTTTAATTGTATGAACAATTATGGCGAGTAGTAATGATACTGTTAAGGGATTTTTTATTTATGCTTCATGCTCTGAAAAATTTTCTACCCTTGTTTGAACGTATCGAATTGAGTGATTAATTTAAAAAATATTTTTCAGTATAATCGTTAATTAATTCTTCTGATGATCTAGATCTGAAAAATCTAATGGTTTTTATCATTTTTGTGATTTTTAATGATTTGCCTTTTCTTAATTTAAGGGTTGGTAAGGAATCTTGAAATTGTTGTATTATATTCATTCTTTAATGAATAGTATTTTTTGTAGATGGAAATTTATCATCGTTCCTTATCCATGCAGTGTATTCTTGCAGAATTTGAATTCAACCCCTAACAGTTGAAACTGCTTAGGGGTGGCATTAAAAGTCATCAGTCAACATTACCTTGGATCATTAATGTTCTCTAACTTTTCCATACCCGTGAGAAGTAATATTGAAAAGTCGAAAAAAAAGGGATGCAAAAATGGAGGGATGAAAAAAAGCGTATAATAAGAAAGTACGAAGATCCTCGTTATTTGACTTTCATCCAAGTGCCTTCAACACGAAGCTAATGAGAACGATAAAGCGTTCAGGATGATTTCGAGCCAATAAAAAAAATTTCGAAAAAGTCAAAAAGCTTCACGAATCTCGCTATGACTGTTCCAAAAATATCACAATAAACCACCCCAAAGCTGACCAGACATTAAATACGCGTTAGATAAGGAAGCGACAAATTGCGTGTCTTACGTACATTTTCCAAGAACCAGTTATCCGAATATTCAAGTTCACATACTAGTAGCTTAGGTCAAACCCTTAACGTTCATACTGACAATATATCCATTATATGAAAAAATTCCAACTTCTAATTACTCATCTAATTATTAATATTTAATCGGAATAAGAATTATTATGTATTATTATTATGTGGTATCAAAATATTTAACATGGACAAAACTGTGCAATGCACGTAAAATGAATATCGACAGTTTTACCTTAAAACTGAACGTCCTACCATACCAAGCGAAGCGCAGCGACATTAGCCTAAAAGCTCTTAAGGACACCTCTTAAAATTCAATCCGTCGCTTCGTTAAACATTCTATTACCGTATCTCAATACTATAGCCATTTCACAACCTCTATACTCTGCCAGTGTCCCCATACAATTTTTTGCATTCCCATAAAAAAATGTTACAGGATAAATATTTAACGTCCTCTGAGAGCATCGTAAGGGGTTGCTTTATTAAGAACAACCCCTAAGAACATTATAGAGTCATTCAGCAAGCATATTACACCCCGACCACCAACAGTGCTCGTTATCACTTTTATATCAGTCTTATCATTTATATATGTACTATATTTACATGCAATAGGGGGGGGGGGGGGGGTGACTAGATGACTATCATTCTTTATGTAATATACATATACGATAGAGAGGGTAAAAAGTGATAGAGATCATTTTCCATATTTTTGAATTAAAAAAAAAATCGGATTGAAAGCAAATAGTAAATACGAATGCATGCAGGACAGTCCTGATACCCGGATTTGCTTTTTGCACGATTCTGGATTTTCAAAAGCTTTTTCGAAATGCTTTTTTAATCAGTCTATACTCCTCTCCTTTTTTTATTTTTCTCTCTATTTACTCCTTTCCCACACGATAGCTTCGCTCTTGGATTTGTTAAAAAAAAACGAAATAATTGGAGCGGCTGGCTCACTGGCTCACTTTTCGTACCGCGTTCAATGCAACTATTTTTGTCCACTCGTACAATGTTATCGTCATTTGACGTCACGGTGATAACACACGTCAGTTTTTGGTTGGTAAATTCGAATCTTTCGAAAAGTGAATTTAAATTATTTTTGAATTATTAGTTGAAATGTAATTTCAATTTTTGGATGCTCATCAGATATGATAACAAAGAAATCAAAGCTTTAGTTTCAAACGACAAATGCACCGTGCAATTAACGTCGATCGATTTTTTCACCATTGTCAAACGACTCCCCTGTACTGCCGTTTCATTCCCTCTTTTTGCATTCACTTGAAAAAAGCTCGAAAACCAGAATGCCGTGCAACAAATACCAACGAATCGCGTCACAGCTTCGATCTGGTTCATCTCCGTTATTTTTTATAGAAAAAAAAAGCGCCATTCTACAGAATCACTTCGACTGATTATTCATTTCTTCTAGACTTTTTACAAAACCGCAAACTCATTTAACTTGAAAATTTAATCAATAGTTGCGTCAATCACGATACAATGTAGAAATAACAAAAATGAAAATACCTAACCTGCCTGCGACAGTATTGATCAGCGTTGGTTGAACAAAACAAGTAGAATTAAATATACAAAAGTTAATACGAAAGAGAGGCGAATAATAAAGACCAATAAAGAATGACTAAAGTTATGACACGATCTATAAAATATTTATAAAATTCACAAATTATTTTTCATCCTCAAACTCACGTGGGTCATATTCATATGTATATGGGACATTTAAAAATTACTATTTTTTCAAAAAAGATTTCCCCTATCACCGATTCCCATTATCAAGTTTCTACTAAGACTTAAATCTAAAACAAAGATAACTGTAAACCACTATTAAGGTATTATCCAATTCACAAAGTCATCCATCACTTCACCTTAAGCGAGTAACTTGAAAGTCATTACTGTTTCCCGTCTTGACATTAAGGAGCCATATCCACTACTATCATAGCACCCTTTAGCACTCCCCCTATATACTAACCCCTAAACTTCAGCAAGTCTACAGGAGTTTCATTTATGCTGGATTCAAGGGTTGGTTCTGATCGACGGTTATCGAGGATCAGCAATAGCAGGGAAAAGTGTGTCTGATTGCGAACGAGCTTTTCTACTGGCTGCGTAAGGTTAATGTTCCATGAAGTCGAAAGGAAGAGAGAAAAAAAAAAAGGAAATCCGACTATCCGATTTTGTACTTTATGTATTAACGGCCTATAGATTCTTGTTTTTGTTCGTTAGTTCGTCAGAGCTTGAAGGATTTGATTTTTGTTTTTATCTATAAAACGAATAAACACATTTCCAACATTTATCAATATATCATTCGACAGGTCTGTTATTTCGGATCGATTCTCCCCAATGGATGCAAAGTATCGATGAATTCAATTCTTTTCCTTAATGAAATCGATGAGAGTAATAAATATTCTATTGACGACGCATGGTATATCGAGGATTCAAATAACATTGTATCCACCATATATATACATAAAAATTATATATTATTGGAGGATCAAACGAGGCAAGAATATTTTCAATAAAGTATACAAAATACCATTTTTATCATATTTTCCAAAAAAAATCATCCCTCGTGTACACGTAGCTTCGCCGTAATTGCTTGGCGATTAAAGTTTCACGTTGACGTGGAACTTAACGAAAGAAATAATCAATAACCTTGCATTTTATGCCTTGAACATAGCTTTACCAGTTTCCACCAGTACGTACCAAGCAACAATAAATATTCACATTTATAACTAACGAATTAGACAGTCAACAATGATATTTTTCACCCTTATCAATTAATTTTCTCAGAAGCAATTTATTTCTGAATAAATACCGGACAATTGAGTATATATAGTTTAGCAGGATTTTGCACGCTAATAATACAAGAACAGTTCCAATACTACGTCCCTGGGCGTTAATTATTAAAGCTGGAGGGTAGCTACACCATCGTTGTAACTAAGTTTGCGGCTACGCCAAGAGATTCCCATAAACTCAGGCGTAACTTGGAATTTCCCGAACCCCTACCCCCCTGTCCCGTTACCACCCCCCTTCCCCAGCCCAATTACAAATAATTTGATGTGCCTACCGGCGCGAGATCTTTTTATTCTCTCTCTTGAAGGGATGCTGCTGTATCCGGAATTCATTCAATTTGCCTATTCGAATGACGAATACGCCAATTGCGCGCAATGCGATTACTTATATATATACATATATATGCACACGTACAATTTTCCTGACAAATTGATACCTTTGAGTAAAATAGGTATCCGATAAAGTATACCTTAAATTTTATATCGAATGTTTACACGATACCTTAACGGCGTTATGCATGATTTGTACGTATCATGTGATAAATTGAAAAATCAATAAATCCTCGCAAACATATTTATGCACGCGAAGGTCTCTTCATCCACTAAAGTAATATCAAGTGCACCGATCAATGCAGTGTATATATAATTTACACAGCACCTACTTCCTTTAATCGTATGCCGATCGCTGCAATCAAAGAGACTCGAATGGAATAATAATTAACACTTAATTCAAAGCGATACGCGATACTCGAGTAAACGTTATTGGATATAAAAAAAATATTTCATCCTAAATATCGATGGCGAATATTTTGATTGATATAATTGAAAAAACTTGAACAAAATAATCAAAATTCTTGTATCACCTTAAAGTTCAATAGTGGTTTAGGATAACAATAATAGAAATCAATGTAATTATCATTATTTATTGAATCGATTGATACCAATCAATTCCAATACAAAGAACGTGGAACAATTGTATGAAAGAGAAATTTGATTGACGCAGGTATAGAGCCGGATATGTTCTTATTGAAATTGAACTCGACTGGAATTGAGATTGAGACCTCGGTTTGGTCCGTAAAATCGTATTTAGCTGTCGCAGGGGTGTTAGGGGGTTGGAGGGAGGATTTTTCTCGTCACTCACTTCATCCGTTATTAACTAGTCGTTCTTTATGTTGCTCAGAACTTTCATCCTGGTAAACTCACCGCCACAAACGAACCACAGACAAAATCCTCTTAGGTTTCGCCATTTTCTCACTCACCCCTATTCAGAATTTTCATTTACAATTGTCAGAAGGATTTCACCTCTGATATCCTCTTAAAGTCCGATGTAAACGTACTTTGCACAAATTCTTGTGGTTCGATTAAGAAGCTTTGAACAACCCCTTACAGTCTTTTGTAAGACCTGTTATACGGTTAATTTTGTATAATACAGTTCGTATAAAATTTCATCGATTTTTATACTTCATTAGTTTCTTATATCCTATCTGTTATGTAATATGATATTTAATATTTAATGAAATTGGGGTGAAACGTACAGATCTATTAGGGCTGAGCGTTAAGTTTACATGGATAGCTGGATATATATTTTAAAACTCGACCATAATCCCTTGGCCGATATAAATTGATTACACGTATTCTGCTACGGTGGTGAATAGTAAAGCTTGGTCTATTAAATAAAACAAATGTAAGATTCTATTATTAAATTCCACCTAATAATTCCCTGTTATACATTAACGTTCAAATAAGAACAAAGGACTAATAATCGATGTCGTTCTATCGAAACTGTCATACGAGGGTAGTTTTTGGTACGTAGAGACCAAAGCATATGCAGAGGTCCTTTCAATGATAAAAAATGTAATCCATCTTAGCCGCTCGCGCGTCACCAGCAAAGAAATGAAAAATGGCAGGAACATTAACCGAAGCCACTCGGAAGATGCTTAGAGAGGTTAAAAACCTGAAAGGTAGGTGGGGAGATATAAATTATTTTTCCTATCCAATGTCCAGTTGCTTTTCATAACCACTAGGAGTCTCTGTCTTGTCTACTAATTTTCTCAAAATACCGTGGTTCAACGGTGAGTGAAACGTCGCAAAAACCAATTCGCCATTCACTCCATAAGGCATTGACGAATTACGCAAATGTCTAGGCTAACACGTGCTTCGCTATTGCTGAGACGTAATTTATTATGACTTTGAAAAACATGACACGTGGATTGAAGTTGATGTAAAAAGTCAAGTAACAGGAAATAATAAAAAATTTGGACGTCGATTTAAAAAATTTAGTTTAATTTGTTTGATGAAAAATTCGAATTTTCCAAAATAGGTTTCTTTTACTATCACCCTTGTAACACTATTTTTTCTTTGTATCTATCGCGAGCAGGACTATATCTGTCAACCCTTGCGGATACGACGACTTCCCCCCACTTCGTCTACCTTCTACGGACTCTTCCGGCCCCGAAGCACAGCTTCCTTCCATCAGACTGAAGTCTTCTGGCCGCGTTTCTATTGTTGACTTTTATCGTCCTGCCGCGAATTCTCATTTCCTCCGTGGCCCAGGATACGGATTTCAATCAATTATGGAAAATCGTGAAAGGTCCTTCTGGCACGACCCTCGAGATAGAAAAAATCGTTTCAACCCCTGTTGTCAAGACGGGTCTTAACTGCTTGACCCGACCGTGATAATTTTCTTCGGGTGCTCAAATCTACCCCAATTCTAATACTATGCAACATACGCTTTCGAATCTTTCAGGAATTCACTACATATAGAATTTCATTATCTGAACAGATCGTATAAATTTTTTCAAATTTATTTTTATGGACTTGAACAAAAAAATGCTGCACTATCCATTAACACTGAGCCATAGCGAGTTATTAAATGAGATATTCGTGCTTGCAACTCCTTTCAATCCAAAGTTGATTACGTACTGTTCACGCAGACTGGCGTGTGAACTCTTATCGAGTGCTTCACGAAATGTTTTATACCTTATGAAATCCCGGCAAAATATTATTTCCTTAAACGTTATATATCACCCGGAAAATACGTAACATACGTGGGAAATTATACAAGGCATCTAAATCTGAGTTATCAGTTATTTGTTTTATCGATACTCAGTTTTTTTAATACTGAGTAATATTCTAATAATCTTTTTCTTATAAAAATTTAATAATCCTATCGAACCTGTGTTTTTTTTTTAATATCCAATGTAACATGTGGCAAAGTTACTTTTCTGGCCGCGTCAAGTTTTCTTATTGTCTAACTTATATTAAAATGGAACGTTTTTCATTTTTACGTCCAATTTCGGTATCGATCGTTTATCCAATTTCGAATTGGAGCGAAAGCCTTGGGATGAGGCAAATGAACTAATTGTTGTACTACAACGGAACATACAACATTGAACCACAACTCGTCCCAGTTCAACTATCTCGTCAGGTTGGTTAACTGTGCAATATAGAAGACTGATATTGTGCAAAATGATAGAAATGTTTCATGTACTGTGCGAATGTTAATGGCGTCCTCGTTGGAGGGAGACAGAAAGTACTGAACTTCAGTAATATTAGTCAGGGGATGAAAGTGATGTCTAATATTATCTACCCTTACCAGAAACATTTATCACGGACTCTGAAATTTTTTCAGTATGTATAAAAAAATTTTTAAAGAAAAATTTCAAAAAGTAAATACAATTTTCATCTGGTATAAACAGATTGATAATTTTATACTTTAATAATTGTTCCTAGGGGTTAAAATCGCGGCATGATAAATCGGAAGGGTGAGTGATAATTAATGTGCGTGATGTAGTTGCTGACTTGATTTATCATTCCGACACTCGAGCCTCGGGGTTTGTCGTGAGAATCAAATGACAAATCAATCATGTCACACTTGAGTTCTCGATCATTTGCATACTGATCTTTTTTTCATCGGTATAAGATTTGGAGCTTGATCGTTGCTGAGCTTGGTGACGATGATTTCTTTTATAGGGATTTTCATTAATTACAATCAGTAGACAGAGGTAGAAGAATTTGTTAAATTTTTGTAAGAATTTCGTTTACCTTAAGGTGGCAACTGAGAAGTCAAGCCCTCGTCGAACTTGATGTATTTTAAAAATTTTACGGAAAACTCTTAGATTTCCATTTCAACGTGTTGATACGATTTACACGCACATGACCCCACAGAAATATTATTAGGATAGCGAAAAATTATTATTGATAAACGTCACTTTATAATTTCATAAATCGAGTGAAAATGTATATCGGAGAAAAATATCGAATAATAATTTAAAATAAAGCAACGTAACAAAACACATTCAAAACTAAGGATCCAATAATGTCGATACACTTTTCTACGATCACTGTGTATAACAAGAATATTTATTCCTTAGCACAAAACCTCTTCGGTTCATATCGCAATTATTACTTTTTACAAACTGACAGAGTATCTAGATTACATGAAAACACCCTAAAAATAAAATCGTTACCAAAGACAATAAATTTTCTGTTACTGATCCGCCGTGTCGAGTTTATACAGTGTTTTTGTAAAAAATAAAAATCCCATAGCGCAACGAAGTAAAAGGAAGATGAAGGTAAGAATTAGTAGGGTGAATTGATATGTAATTAAAAAAAAAAAATCAAACAAAATTTTATCGACGGATCAATTTAATCGAAGAATCGCGCAAGGTGGTTCCGACATGCTTATAGTTATTTCAGGCTCACTAGACGAATTCGTTGACGGACACGCGGCGGCGAGGATTGAAGTGAGCGCCGAGAGCGTCGCGACGTCGTTCTCGTCGTTCCCGTTCTCCGGGCGCATGCGCACTGTAGGAAGGTTTGATGCGAAGCGAAACGTTCTCTTGTTATTATTAGACCAACGATTTCTTTGAGTAAAGAACAAAAAATGTATTGAACACAATCGATTGTCTTGAATTCTTTTTCCATAAATTTCATAATATATATATATATGTATTCCTAGATAAGTTTAAATACAAGACGTCTTCAATTTGCGACCTTCGTGACGTAAGCCTCTTAAATTCATACCTATTCTGAGCTTTTATCCGGTGAAACAATCTGCAACCGTAATCATTCCTATCGGAGGGAGCCTTGTAAGCCTAGACAACTGTTGTAGAATTAAATACGTACTAAACTTCACATCAAAGTGAAGAATGAATTGTCTATTGGCGTCACGAGGATCGCGATTCTCATCTTTGAGGAATGAAACTGCGTCAAGTTATATTTCGGTAAAGGTCAAGAGAATGTAGATCGTCGTTCTAAGTCACTTATCAGTATAGATATAGATCTAAATTTACGTATACGGTAGATATAGAGTTTTATGCATTTAAAAATAAAATGGAATAAAGATACAAAAATTCATATCAATAACCAATGCTGTGAAAATGACTCTGTTAAAATGTTTTCAAAATTTTTAACAGTAATATTAACAAGTTGTCATAGATGCGTTAACATGTGTGGTATTTGCATATGTGAATCATATAGAAATTCCATGTATGAATATTATTCGCACGATTTAGTGATTTCGACACGGATATTTCCCTCATTCTATTCAGAAGGGAAATAGACTTCGTTGTGAAAGCACCTTCACGTGTGCGTAACGTATGACATTCCTTTAATGGGGTTTGAGAATTTGGCACAGGATAAGACTGCCTTTCAGAAAATCGAAATATCTACAATAACTTGACTACCGTATTTCTGTATTATTGACAATAATATACATGGATGAAAGATGAAATAAAAAGTCTTAAAACAATTTCTCAATCAATACCAAACGTGATTCCATAGGCGAAATTGATACTTGAAAAATTGCAATGTCGACTAGTTTGATGTAGGATTGTTTAGTACAATTGAAACGTTACGTAGTATTGAGGGAATTGAATTTTTTCTTCTTTCAATGGTTCATAGGTCAAAGGTCTAATACGGAAACGATTTTCTTGTATAATTCAACAATTCCGGAACCCATTGGCAGAGAACGAACTACTCTTCAAAGTGCGTTCCTGGTTGACTTAGCGGCCGTCGTCTATTGGGAAGGTTGTAGGTTGGCGACTACGACGGGATGAAAAGAAGAAGGAGTTGGCGGAGGCCCTCATCATCCTCCGCTAATATTTACTCGTGCGAACACAAAGAGAGTCGCTACTGTGACCAAAGGCCTCAGCCACGCCTGTGATAAAAATGTCTCGAAGCTGCTAAAACAACCATATATGCGTATACATATATAAATAAGAAATCCCAAAAAACATGTAACCATATAAAAGTTACTAAATTTAATGATTAGTTGTTCCAATGATTATTCTAATGGAAACTGACGATGCACATTAGTTATAGTAATACAATAAAAAAAAAGGACTTGTATCAAAATACCGTTAGTTAACCATAGTAAACTATGTGATGGAGCAAAAATGAAAATGGTATCAATAACATAGCTTTATTGTCGTTAACTTTTCTCTGAAGTTAGTTACCCGCGAAGTTTTAAATATCGTTAGTATCCAGGATGCAGAAGACGAATAAAATAGTTGCTGCCGGAACCGATGGCCGTGAAGCTGGCTGGTGAGGTTGCTGGAATCCTAGTAGGCTTGTTGGTTGCTTGGCTATGTCTACCCGAGAGGCCTAAAGCTTTCAAACAAGCCTCTAATGAAATTATGAAGCATCCAACGTTCACGTTACCGTTATAGCTATCAGTTCCGACGAAGCCAGAGGCAAAACATGCCTTTGGTTAGAAACCTATTAAAATTCATGGTGGTAGAGTCCACCATTTTTTTCCCAATTATTCACAAAACTTTTGAATTTTAGAAAACCGCAAAGAGAAAGGAACGATTAGCAAAAATTATGTAATCCGCTTATAAAGTGCAACGCTTATATACGTCCTACGTGTCCGATCGGACGTTTCGTCCTGTGATTGGATTGTAGGCCAGCGAGTGTCCTTTACCTTTAAAAGTAAAGATGCATACTAAGAGTTCCGAAGGATCGCTGTTGAAGCTGCTCCGGGCATTTCTTGATGTCACGGCGGACATCGTAGATGATTGTATCTCGCGACGCCTACTGTGCCCCAAGGCATCCCATTCAAAGGGCCTGACTCTGTCGACAAATCTTAAGGAAACGTGGGCACCTCGCGAGAATTCTGTCAAAAGCCACGAGGTTGCTTTTATGACGGTTTTTTCCTCCTTTAGTAGTAAAGCGAAGACTTCACGGAGGTTATCGAACTGAATGCAGTAGACGTACATAATACATTCGAGCATATAGAGCGGGTAATATTTATTCTGCTTTCTATAAAATATTGGATTCCATAATGCACTTTTACTTCATAATGTAATTTCGAGCTTTTCAATAATACCACTTTTTAAAATCGCTACATAAATACGCTGCCCAAAATCCTTCCCTCTAATGTCCCAAAATATTTTGTACACTCATATGTGTAAACCGGAAAAATACACTAGCGAATTTAAGGCATGCACGATCATACGCATGCGCGACATTGTTTTCTGTATCTCACGACGTAAATACATAAGTTTCATACGTAGCAGCGAAAGGATTATACATATTACGTATTACTAAATCTTTGTAAATCGAACCAGATAAATTCGAGGAAAGAGAAGGTGGGTAAATAATAAAAAAAATAATGACGCACTTGTCAGAACATCATGTTCGTGTTATGAGGAAATACGAGATACTAGATTGCACATATGTACATATATGAGTGAGAAAATTGTTACGAATATGTTTGTATTTTTAAATGTCAAAATTACATTTAAGTATAACAGATGCATGTTTTCATCCTATTAGATTACAATGCTATTTTTTAATCTGATATCTCGAGGTATTTAAGAACAGTGAATAAATAAAGAAATCAAAAGGATCCAGCTTCCTTGGTAAATACCGAAGAGAAAAAGCGCAAGGAAATGAAAGAAGAGCAGTAAGGTTGTCGGTTGCCTTGGGAATCTTTTTTAATGAGAAAACAAGTCTACTCGCCGCCATTGCCTCGAGCACTTTTTACCCGGCAAGGGAAGTACACTTGCCGTGAAATTCCTCTCGTGCATTGAGATGAACAATACCGCGAGAAAAGTGGTGCAATGTGAAATCTAACAATATTCTTAATTTCAAAGTTTCGTTACTTCGTATTTCCCGCGCACAGAGAATTACACAAGAAGGTACACTAAAATGTCTCCTGTATCGTCAACAATTGCCATACGTATACAAATAGTACCTCTTATGTAATCTATACTCGTAGTAGTATGCAAGTATTATATTTCCAGGCTACTTATCAGATCGTTACCAGCAAACGATACTTGCCAAGGCAAGGGAAGTATTATAACAGTGATATCATATCTTAAAGTAGGTACGATACTAGCTAGTAGAAGAGATAAAAAATATCTTGGAGAAATCGTAAAAGAGGATGGATGGACCGATAAAGGAATTCTCATTGAATTCACATCATGGTAGCATAGTACGTATGGACACTATGTTATACGAAGTATCCCTACCTGTATGTAATGTTAAAATACTGTATTTCTATTTTTAGAAAATATAGATGCAACCTTCGGATCATACTGCTCTTCGAATTTTTAGAAATCGAAAGAAGAATCTGTATTTTACGTAAAAGAAGAACTTCCGAAGGAGGACACATTTTCTTAGACTTTGTTCAAGCCTGACATAGTTTGAACTACGTTATAGTTAAAGCCTACAGGTGCAGGCAGACTTGAAGGAAGTATACACTATAGTCACAGTGCAATCTATGGAGAAGTTTTGGATAGATTACCTTCAGGCGTAATGACCTAAGTAGATTCTTCATTATGCAAACCAATCAAGAGTGACGTTGGTGGAGTCGTTTGATATGAATCTTTTAATTATGCTAGAGCAACACGCGCGCTTAAGCGACTGAAGGATCTAGGGAGCTGCAGCCTTCTGAACAGATGCATTATTACACTGCACAAGCGTACTGCACAAAATTGCATACTTATGACATGCTTTATCAAACGTCATATACCTGGTATACTGATTTACATAGATATTTTTTTTAACCAATCACAGTTAGTTTCTGGAGTAGCAAGGTGGATCAGTGAAATTTAACACAGATTCTAAAACTGAGCTTGCTCTTGCGATTAACCTAGCCGTTTGGACGTAAATGGCAAAATACTATTCTAAGCGAAAACTACAATTTTATTATGTTATTAATTTTAAATTAAAGTATTTTTCAATCGATCAGTTCAGTGGAAGTTGAAATGCGTAGGGAAGGATATCCAATCCAAGGATGCTCCGGCAACCTTATTAAGTCAACCATCTCATTAAATAGCTGTAACGTCGCCTCGTTAAATCCATGTAATTATTCATCTCACAACCATGCTACATTGTTCTGATCCACTGGGGTTTCCATTGTTTCTAGTATACCGAAGCTGCGTTTGCGTTAAAGATTTTACTACTCCCTTGCATTGGCAAAAGGACCTAGTAACCCACAGCTAGGTTAGAAAGTATTGAACGCTTTATGAAAACCCGGTATAACAGTACAGTGTGAAAATTTAAAAGATTTTTTTTTTTTAATTGTACCTTTAAGGTATTTTTGATATCATTTATTAATCCTGATATTTTATCTGAATCATTTACAAATTCTAATTTCTCTCTGCACTGCATTAAATGCAATTAAATATATTTCTTTAAAACTGATTTTTTTTTTACAAATACTCGTTTCAGCACTATCTATTGATACTTTGAGTAGGCTTACCATGTAATCCGTCGGATATGCTACTTTTGAAGTTACGCCTAGCAATAAGAAGGATCCAAAGGGGGACAGCTAACCTATCGGTTGGGTTTCCAATATCGAGGTCTGCGGGTCGTGAGCAAACCCTATCTTGGAAGCCTACAGGAAGGACATGCAACCTACCTCAATTACATGCAAATCCTGGCAAGATACACCGAAAACCTCAACACGGTCTGGGTCTTCCTGTTCGCATTGAATACACAGCATTCTCATATCATTGGTAAACAAGTTAATTTAAAGGGAAATAATAATATTTCGAGTATTGGAGAATTAAAGAATAAATCCAAAATTAGTTAAAATAGAAATTTATTGAACTAGACATGTCTTATATTAAAAAAAAAAATTTTATCAATTTCAGCTAATTCTTTTTACACATAATTTAATTGATAGTGTTATCTTATCTTTGACTAGCTTGAACAATCAAACAACTGAGAACCCTCAATTATTGCTGGCTTGGATGAGTACCTCTTGTATCAGACAGAATAATTGAGAATTTCAGTTCCCAAAGAGAAAGAGCGGGAGAGAGAGAGAGAGAGAGAGCGAATGACACAAGAGTATACATGATCCAATTGGCAAGTTCAAATGCCGTGCAGTTGGGATAGACTGAATGGAGCCGTGTGTCAGGATTTAAATAGAATGAAAGAAGCACAGAGGAGACGAAGTGTCAGAAGTTTGAAGTCTAAAGTTGAAGTCGGATGGATGTGGAACTTGGAATTGATACCGATTAAAAAAAGAGGGTGTAAGTAATTTCAATAGAAATAAAAAATAAACAAGACTCGTAATAAAACCAAGACAATATCTAAACAGAGAATTATTTCTCACGAGGAAATAATTACTTTTTGTCTAATTTAGTAAGAATCATTTAATAAGCATATTACTGTATGATATAAATGTGAATGTTTTATAACTTTATCGAAAAATCATTCAATGCTTACCGATCAATTGTTTACAGATCTCATTTAAGTTCTTTAATACATAGCAATGATGTATTTGCTTAAACTTAATTACAAGCCAAGACTGCTCCATCATAATTTCGGCTTAACAAAGACACATCTTGATAATGAATTCCTTCCAGATACTTATGCAATAATAATCTTTCAGCGTCGCTACTCTCACGGCGATGTTCCTCGAACCAGCAGCAGATACCAAACGATAAAACAAGTAGGTAAAATTAACGTAAATCGTTTGTTATCATTATTTTTTAAATTATTTTATCAATGCACTGCATTATAATTGCATAGCAAGTTGCTTACGTAGATCTTATTTAATTAATATGTTTTTCTCAATGCAGCATAGTGATACACCTTACTGTGATAAAGCGACCAGCTGCTCTTAAAATGCATCGCCAGTTCTTCAATGCAACGATACTTCTGTTCGCTCTTGTAGTCATCGAGAGTGACACAGCAATTCCGGTTGACACTTCCGCTTCCGATTTGCTACAACCAAAAGTTGATTGGAATGATCCTGTCTCGTATCGACTTCCGTCTGAAATTGTGCCGCAGCACTATACTCTTCAGATTGATGTTAGAATGGACGAAGCGGATTTCGTCTTCTCTGGCACTGTTGACATTTCAATCAACGTTAACGTACCGGTAAACAGGATAGTTCTACATGCGGATTCTCTTGTTATCGATGAAAGTGCAACCAGAATTGTTGAAGCAAGTAGTAACAGTTCACTGGTGATTATTAGCCAGACATACGAGACTGTGCCACAGTTTTATATAATTGATCTAGCCGAGAATCTTCAATTAGGAAATTACACAGTTTCTCTGTCGTTCAGTGGGGATATTCTTGAAAACTGGATTGGACTGTATAGAACATCTTACGGGACAAGTTGGTCGAAGTACGTGTATTGACTGTTGAATAATAAGATACGGTTGAAATTTTTATAGAAATTGTTTTTCCTTACAGTTGGATGGCAGTTACCCAATTTGCTACAACATACGCGCGACGTGCTTTTCCGTGCTTTGATGAACCAGGGTTGAAAGCAACTTTTGACATTTCTATTATACATGAATATTATCGACATGCTTGGTCCAACACGCGCGTCACGGAAATTCTTGGGAGGTACGTAATAATCGATAAATTCTTACTATTGTGAATAATGAGAAATGACGATTCATTAGTGTTAATAACTTTTCAATTTTTTTTACAGCTCAGGCAGATTAATTACTTACTTTGCTCGAACGCCAAGAATGTCAACTTATCTCGTGGCATTTGCAGTTACCAGATTTGACGGACAGTCAACAAGACCTGGTTATGCAGTATCCACCATTGCACGTCCAGAAGCAATGGCGTCGGCTGAATATTCAATTGAGAAAGGAGAGCAGCAATATAGAGCAATTCAAAATTGGATCCGACAGCCAGACTTTCTTGATAAAGTTGAACAATTGGCTGTGCCTGATTTTTTATACTCTGGCATGGAAAATTGGGGATTGATCACTTACAGGGAATCAGTATTGCTGCAAACGGATGGAGTGACTAGTTCGAGAGATCTGCAAACCATAACCAATATTATGTCGCATGAATATGCTCATGTGTGGTTTGGTAATATGGTGACGCCATCTTGGTGGGATTACGTATGGCTCAGCGAAGGTTTTGCTACTTACTTTGAATACTTTGGCAGTTCTCTGGTGCATACTAATTGGAGACTAATGGAACAGTATGTCGTGGATGTTGTTCATTCAGCTTTGAGTTCTGATTCTTTAATTAGTACGAGAGCTATGAATGGCGAAGGAATTGGCAGTCCGTCGACTATTGCTCAATCACTTGATATCATTTCATATCATAAAGGTAATAATATAAATAAATAAATATATATATATATATATATTACCTGTTATTAAATTAATTATTGCATTTATCAATGTTCATTCAATTTTAGCTGGTTCCGTTATCCGGATGCTGTCTTATATAATCAGCGAAGAAGCTTTTCGCAATGCACTTCAGAATTACTTAGAAACAATGTACTATGACATATATATTTTTAGCATATATATTAAAATAAGATTTCTCAAAATTTCATAATTTTTATTTCATTTTCAGGGCATTGCAAGCGGCTACCCCATCCGACCTTTATCCACTATTGCAAGCTGAAGCTGATATCAGCGGAATCTTACAGACACACGTCACTGTAGAAAACGTAATGAATACCTGGGCAAATCAACCTGGATATCCGTTGATTACTGTAACCAGAAATTATTCGAATACAGTAACGGAAGTTTCTCAGGAACGCTTTTATTTGGATGCTGATTTAAGTACAGTGAATCTAGACGAATTTCGTTGGTGGGTGCCCGTGAGTTACGCCACTGAAAATTCCCCATCGAATTTCAATGTGACCAATGCCGTTGACTGGATACGCCCTCAAGATAAAAGCATTATAATTAGCGGATTTGATAGTAGCGGCTGGGTGATTTTCAACGTTCAACAAGTTGGCTATTATCGTGTTAATTATGACACGACTAACTGGTATCTGTTAATTGATTATCTTAGGACTAATAATTATAACGTTATCCCGCCTACAAATAGAGCATCCTTGATAGATGATGCATTCAATTTAGCAAGAGCTGGTTATATTGATTATTCAATAGCATTTAATCTTACTAAATATTTGCATCAGGAATCTGATTACATTCCATGGGTAGCAGCAAGCAATTCTTTTACATTCCTTAATGGAAGACTTCGTAGACAACCGATATATCCCACGTATCAGGTATATGAAAAAAATAATATATTTAATATTGTACAAGAAAATGTTGTATTTTAATCACAAACTTTTTTATTACAGAAATATATTAACAGTCTAGTCAAAGATTTAGGAAATTCTCTCAGTTTTCATGAGAATTTATTCGATCTTCATCTTACTAAGCGTTTACGTAATTTGATATTAACATGGTCGTGTAACACTAATGATCAAGACTGCTTGATTAACGCACAACGTGTTTTTGATATTTGGATAGAAGATTCTGATTCCACGTATAACTATTATATTTTTTTGTTAGTCTAATTTTAATCGTAACAATTGTATTTATTGATTTTCTTTATAGAATTACGCCTGATCTTAAGAGTTTTGTCTACTGTTGGGGTTTACGCAGTGCTTCCCAAAATACATGGGAACTTGTATGGCGTCGATATATTAACACTGATTTAGCCAACGAAGAAAATTTGTTACTTTCCAGTCTTGGCTGTACAGCTGATCCTGTGTTGATCGAACGGTAAATATAATTAGGTATTTTTGAATTGAGATTATAATTTTTTGTTTCTTACGAATATTTATTATATTTCTTATTTTTATACAGGTATTTGAATATATCGATTGATCCAGAGAGTCCTATTCGTTTTCATAACAGAAATACAATGTTTACTAGTGTATTGACAAGCAATGTTGAAAATTGGAGCATAGTTAATCAATTTGTTAAAAATAATGCTGATAGAATTGTTGCTACGTGAGTGACCGATTATATCATACTAGAAATTAACAACACAATTTCTGTGTCTATACATTTTTCTTATCTTATGTACAATTTTCAGCTCTGGAACTGATAGATTATCAACTATGTTGAACTCATTAGGAAACAACATAGTAAGCAGGGAGCAACTTAATGAGGTAAAAATAAATTATTTAATTCGTTAATTATCGCTATGATAATCGTGCATATTTATTTACAGTTCCAAAGTTCTCTGAGTGATGTCAACAAAAATTACTTCATTATGAATTTTAACGGCGATGATATCATAGCGCGTGCTGAACAAACTTTAGCCTGGATTGATACGTATGTACCGAGTATCGAGATTTGGCTCGAGGAAAATGTTGAACGATCAGGTTCTACTGTCATTACTGCAAATATTTTCACAATCACGACAGTCTTCCTTATAACGATTATAAAATTGTTTGTATGATACAAATAGAGATACAAATGAATATATAGACAGATAAATACATTAGTGATAAGTGAATTTTGATAAATCAATAGTCAAGAAATAAAAATCGTGTGTCTTGTGAATCGATGACCTAAATAAATTGTAATATAATCTAATCGTATATCAAACTAGAACTGTCTAAGTATTAATATTTATCAGAAATAAATAATATGGTTAAGAACTTTTGTTTCATAATGGACATTGACCTTTTTGTAATAGATTCAAATCGATCAATTTGTTTGTGACATTCGTAGTACAGTTTCTCTTTATCTTTGCTTTGTTTTTGATAAATTGATAAACGAAGGTTTGAAAGGATTAAGAATACAAATTCAAATGAATCATTGAACGAGTAGACGTGAACTCTGTGTTCGATACAATAAAGAATAATAATCAAAATCAATTAATGAGTAAAAATAGATCATAAGCACGTTAATTATAGATAGCACGAAGCATGTAATAAACATAGAAATTTTTCAAACGAAAAAAGGACATATTAAAGTTACGAAAAAGCGTTTATTCGAGTTTAAAAGAATTGTTGATCTAACTTATTGAAAATTCATTTAATTGATTTCACATAATTAATAGCAGTACTCGATCATCATAAATCATCACTACAATCATTAAGGATTACAAGCATCGTGATAATGTAGAAATTATTAAGCATGCTTATGTCTACGTTTTTTCAGAACGTTCAGAAAACTCATGCTAGTAAATCGGCAAGCAGTACTAAAGATTGAATACATAATTTTTTAATCGAACGCGATCAAACTGTATCATCAATGATATCAGTTTAGATAGTTAATCATTCGTGCACCTCAATTCGTTGAAAGTATCAGTTTAAAAAATTATTTTTACCACAAGATATTGCAATCTCAAGATACAAATAAAACGTTTTTATCACCAGCAACTATATCTAGGCTACCTGTGTGAAGAAACAATTAATTGTGCCTAGTATGTCAAATGGAACTTGAAATAATATATTTTCAAGTAAAATGCATCAGATTGAAATAATTACTTTTTTTCTACTTCTGTCAATCGGATTGACCATCGCTATTAATTTTCCACAATATCAAGATCCTGAACTCTTAAAACAACTTCAAGATAGAGTAGAACACTCATTGACCTATAGACTTCCCACCAACGTTGTACCTAATGCATACAACCTCAAACTAAATACACAAATTGCAATTGGCAATTTTACCTACGAGGGAGAAGTAACCATTCAGCTGACAGTACTTTCAAGTACAAATATCATCACGGTCCATAATGATGATTTGACGATCCACGAAGAACAGACAGCTGTTTATTCCACGGTTAATCAATCGACCAATTTTTATACAATAGCAGCTCAAAATTATGATCAGAAGACACAATTTTATACAATCAGACTAGAGGAATTTTTGGAACCTGGCAATTATGTCTTGGCACTTTTCTTCGTTGGGGAAGTTAATGATGGCTTGTTTGGATTCTACAGAAGTTCCTATACCGTTAATGGAGTTACTAGGTAAGTCTACATAATCGATGGTAATAATGATTTTGTATATTTTTCATTGTTCATTGTAACACATACTAATTTATTATAACAATATTTACAATTGTGACAATATATATATACTTTATTATTAGATGGATTGGATTGACACAATTTTCACCGACATACGCACGCCGTGCTTTTCCATGCATGGATGAACCACACCTTAAGGCTGTTTTCACTATTCATATTGGTTGTTATAATAATGAAACGGTAACTAGTAACATGCCAATGTTAAGAACGAATATAACGTAGGTATTAGGGAAACAAACATTTTTTTTATTAATACTCAAATATATTAGTCTAACAAATTTTGTATCACCAGATCAAATTATTATTTGACTACTATGATGGACACACCTGCCATGTCAACTTATTTAGTTGGATGGATAGTGCATGATTTTACAAATACAGAATCTGCCAATTCAAATGTCAAAATATGGTCACGTGATGATACCAGTGCATATAGGAATTATGCATTGAACGAAGGTCACTCGATTTATACCGCACTCGAAGAGTGGATGAACTTTACAAATCCAATTGCCAAAGTGGACCAATTTGCAATTCCTGATTTTAATTTTAATGCCATGGAAAATTGGGGATTGATCACTTATAGAGAATCGATTGTATTGTTTGCCAATGGATTAACACCTACAAGACATATTCATACCGGCCTTACAGTGATGGCGCACGAATATGCTCACAAGTGGTTTGGAAATTTGGTAACACATCATTTTTGGGACGTAGTTTGGCTAAAAGAAGGATTCGCTTCATATTTTCAATATTTTGGTGGATCATTGGTACATCCTGATTGGCGGATGATGGAATTGTTTGTTGTCGAAATTCTTCAACCGGTTTTACTTCAAGATTCTAATTCACACACAAGAACAATGAATGGACAAGGTGTTGGAGATGTTCAATCAATTATGGGTACCCTTGACTTTGTATCTTATAGAAAAGGTAAATTAATTCGTTGACTTTAATTAGTTGGCAGAGAATTTAATTGTCATTTATAAAATTGTACTTGCACACAGCTGCATCTGTAATACGTATGATCTCATACAGTATAGGAGAAGATGCTTTCCAAGCAGGATTACAGAGTTACCTAAAAGATTTGTACGTTGTGCAATTTCATGTTGTTATCTAATCAGTTGGATTCTTTCAGGGTTTGATGTTATCATTATGTTCTTTCTTATCACAGAGCTTTCTCAGCCGCTACGCCATCAGACGTTTACACACATTTACAAAATTCCTCGGATTCCTATGGAGTCTTACAGAAGCATGTCAAAGTTGATAAAGTTATGGAAACTTGGACGAATCAACCGGGTTTTCCGTTGATTACTATTTTGAGAAATTATACGACTGAGACACTGGTGGCTTATCAGGAAAGATTTTATAATAATCGTTCATCTTCCATTGCTGATCCTCGTGGGTACAGATGGTGGATACCAGTTAATTTTGCAACGGAGTCATCGACTGACAAATTTTCTCAAACTATTTTTACTGATTGGCTAAGGGAGGAAGACGACAGTATTATATTTGGTGGTATCAAATCCAACGAATGGATAATCTTCAATATACAACAAATTGGATATTATCGTGTTAATTATGACGAAACTAATTGGCATATGTTGATCGAATATTTGAAGTCAGTCGATTTTGAAAAAATACCAGCGTTAAATAGGGCTGCTTTATTGGACGATGCTTTCAATTTAGCTAGAGCTGGATATATTGACTATGCGATTCCTTTGAATTTGTCGAAATATCTTATACAGGAAACTGATCATATTCCGTGGGTTGCCGCTAGAAATTCCTTTAACTTTTTAAATTCGATGCTTTCTGCAATACCGACGATTCATACTGCGTTTCAGGTAATAGAAGATTGTACCACTTTTTTGTAATATTTTACTAACGATTTATTCTGTTCACAGGATTATGTTAATAGTTTACTTATACACGAGTATCATACTCTGGGTTTTCAAGAAAGATTTTCCGATGTGCACTTAACAAAATTGCATCGCAATTTGATACTGTCGACGGCTTGTTCTATGAACAACGAACATTGCGTGGGCAATGCTATTTCATTGTTTCAAACGTGGATTTCGAATCCAGCAGTAACGTAAAAATTCACTGTTTCTATTATATCGTACAATAATATAACAGGTTAATAACGAAAGTACATAAATATGCATTGTTCACAGAATAACACCAGATCTGAAAAGTTTCGTCTATTGCACTGGAATTCGTGCTGGAAGTGAAAATGATTGGAATACAGTATGGGCACGATTTTTGGAAACTGATTTATTTACAGAATACGAATTAATATTGACTGCACTCGGATGTACAGAAAATCCTGTGCTGATAAAACGGTATTGTTAACATTCTATTACTATGTTATAAATTTACAAAGCGATTTTGAAATTTTTACATTTTCCTCCTTACACAGTTATTTGAATTTTACAATTATTTCGGAATCCAAAATTCGAAGACAATACAGATTTTCAGCAGTGAATGCCGTTATAGGCGGTAATCCAAAAAATCACGAAGCAGCCTTAGATTATATTGACGATAACATACACAGCATTGTGGAGTCGTAAGTATATAAAGTCTCTTATCAAAAAGACCTACTTTAATACCGCGAGTAATACTGAATTGCACGTATGCAATAATCGTGATAAGAGAGTACAATGTCTTGCTTTTGGTACAGTATGTCACAAAACATTTCTCAAGACATGGTTAATAATTTTCCTTTTTTTTTCAGACACGGTTACAGTTTTCTTAGTAACATGATCAACGCTATTGGACAAAAAATATGCACCGTAGAACAGCTTGCAAAGGTAACGACGAATACAGATTGATATATCATATACTGATATATATTAGAAATTTTGATATCATCTTTAATATAAAAATATTATTATGTCTCCAGTTCCGAGATTTCATAGAACGTCACAGAGACCATTTAGGAGATGCAGTGGATGCTGGACACGAGTCTATAAGTGTTGCTGAAAATAATATAGCCTGGATTGAAAATTACGCACCCAGTATTGCCGAATGGTTACCTATGGCTGAATCATCGCGGTCATCGAGTCTGATAGAAAATAGCGCTATAATGATAATATCTATACTGACTTTATTTATGTCACATAGTCTATAAGAACCCAAATTATAATATCAAAATATTTGTCAAAATTGAATTATAAACGATGCTACAATTTTTATAAATGATTACCTTTTCCCTTGTCTGTTCGATTCCAAAAAGTAGCCTAAAAATAATTATAGAGCTAATGACGATGATGGTTCATTGACTTCAATTCCATAAACGTTTCTGAAAAAAAGTATATTTTTGATGTATCTGAATAAAAATCTGAAGTAACTTTGGCGAGTGGTTCTTAACTCGATTGATGCTTTGGAAGATGAAATTAGATATGTGCCTTATATGAGTATCTTTGCTCGTGTTTTAAAAAATCCTGATATTGAAAAATCATTGAATGATTGAAAATAATTAAAGAGGAAATTCATAATACTAATAATTGATTTTTCAAAGGCTGATTTCGTAAGATTACTAAATATTTGACTATCTGAATAAGAGTATTGCTTATCACAACATCTCGACACTTTCTGTCTTCGTGGACTAAATATCTTTAGCATGACTAAGAATAAGACGGATAATGCGGCTTCCAGTGGCAGAAGTTAATTTATAATTAATTACATCCATTCATTTTATAGGGATTTAAAAGCGAGATTAACTTCAACCTTTATCGAAGATTAGTAATAAGAAAATGATTATAAACCGGTTTAAATATGGATCTCTGACTGATCTCTTTTTGATGGCCTTTCAGTCTCGGACACCACACGTATAACATTTTACCTGGTAACGTGTCGTCAATTGATCCAAAAAAATTTATATTCGAATTCGTTTAAAATTCTTCCAGTGCCACCAAAGTGCAAATCTCAAATGTATCAGTTTCATTGAACCTAGTGATCTGTGCATATAAAAGTGCCGTTTTTGTATATAAAATTATCAAAATAATTAAAATACCAAAAATTATCAAAATACTAAAAACTGACAAAAAAAGTTATATATTTTTTGTTTATTGCAGACATGCATCGGTCTGGCTTTGCAATCGGGGTGCTTGCAACCCTGGTTGTTCTCGCATCCGGGAATCCACTAGAATTCGAAAACCCATCTAGAAACGTAATAGACCCTCGTGAAAATAGCATTTACAGATTGCCCGACAGTATCGTACCAACCGGTTACAACTTAAAACTCGTACCATACATATCTGACAATAGTTTTGTATTTACTGGTGAGGTCGAGATTGACTTCAGAATCACCAGTTTGACAAACGTCATAATTCTACATGCACTCGACATCACAATAAACGAGGCTGATACTGTAATATATTCAAACGTTGTCAACGCATATTTATCAATTTACACTCAAAGTTATGATCCAATCAGGGAGTTTTTCCTTATTACTTTTCAAAGTAATCTCCCTCTGGGTGACTATAATCTTCATTTGACATACACTGGACACTTAAGAGATAACATGTTTGGATTTTATAGAAGTTACTACGATGTCGAAAATGAGAGAAGGTATTGCCAATAAATTTAGAGGAAGTATTAAACATAAAAATGTAATATATATTTTTAAAATCATTCAATAATTTGTATTCAAGGTGGCTCGCCGCTACTCAGTTTCAACCGACCTATGCAAGAAGAGCATTTCCATGCTTTGATGAACCCCGCTTTAAAACGCCATTCGATATCTCAATAGCTCATTTTGCGAATCAAACTGCATCTTCTAACATGCCTGGTGTCGTCGATACCACTATTGAGTAAGTTTTATTTCAATAAGTCAATATATCAAGGCAGAAGATTTTTTGTATCCGTTGAGTGACAAATATATTTTTTTCATTTTCAGTAATACAATTGGTGGCAGAATCTGGACCAATTTCGAGCAGACTCCTCTAATCTCAACTTATTTATTGGCATTCGTTGTCTCCGACTTCACAAGTACTACTAACGTCCATTCGAACTTCAGCATATGGTCACGAAGCGCTGCTGTTAGCGCTCGAAACTTTGCTCTCGTTTATGGCGAACAGCAATATTTGGCTCTTGAAGATTACTTGGGTGTTCCTGATCCTATTCCTAAGATCGATCAGTTTGCTATTCCGGATTTCACTGCTGGTGCTATGGAGAATTGGGGTATAATTACTTACAGGTAAATATCGAATAGACATTACTTTTTACATGAGCCTCCAATTGAACAGAAAGTTGATCCACTTAATTGGTTGTTAGGATGGAACAATTGACTGAAGTCTGAAAACTGTACACTTCAGCAGATTGCTATTATTATGATTATTATAATGATTTTTTTTCCGTATTATAGGGAAAGGTTGCTACTTTGGTATGACGGCGTATCGACTCCTCGTGATCAGGAAAATGTTGCTACGGTCATGTCCCATGAGTTTGGTCACAATTGGTTTGGTAACCTAGTCAGTCCTGAATGGTGGGACTATTTGTGGATCAATGAAGGTTTCGCTACCTACTTTGAATATTTTGCCACCTCTTTGGTCCACCCAGATTGGCGTATGATGGAAAGATTCGTTGTTTATGCTTTACAACCAGTTCTGCTATTGGATTCATTGGAATCCTCTAGACCCATGACTAATTCAGTTGGCAATTCAGCTTCCGTCCTTAGCAGTTTCGACAGTATTGCTTACAGTAAAGGTCAGCTAATTTTTTAATACACTCGTAATCCAATTGTATCCCAATTGCTGAGTGTCATTTATTAAATTTATTACAGCTGCCTCCGTTATTCGTATGTTGCGCCACATTATGTCGGAAGCTCATTTCAAACTAGCCTTGGCCAACTTCCTTACTGAGAAGTATGTAATTTTATTGTATTTTTGTTAATTCTTTTTTTGTATACTTTATATCACACGCGAATCCAATTATTTTCCCAGGGCCCTGGGTGTAACAACACCAGAGGATCTATGGCGCCACATGCAAGCTATTTCTGAATCAAACAATCAGGTGCAAGATCATACAAACATCGAAGACATTTTCAACACCTGGGTTAATCAACCGGGATATCCCGTGCTGAATGTGGGAAGAAATTATTCTACAACCGTAGTGATACTTTCCCAAGAACGCTTCTTCCTGAACCCAAGATCTCCAACTGCTGATCCAGATGCTCAAAGGTGGTGGATCCCCATCAACTTCGGTACGCCAAACAATCCATGGCGATTCAACGTAACCGAATCCAGTGATTGGCTTCGTCCTCAAGATGGTTCCCTCATTATTCCTGGTTTTGCACCAACCAGTTGGGTCATCTTCAATGCTCAGCAAAGTGGATACTTCCGTGTTAATTATGATCCTATCAATTGGTATATGATCATTGACCAATTGAAGGGCGAAGAGTACACAATAATTCCTCCAGTAAATCGTGCATCTCTCATCGACGATTCATTGAACTTGGCTCGTGCTGGATATATTAATTACAGTCTTGCTCTCGATCTGACTACATACTTGGAGCATGATGACGATTACGTACCTTGGTACGCTGCTTGGACTAACTTTGCTCATCTTAATAGAATGCTTGCTCGAAATGAAAATTATGTATTATGGGAAGCTTATATCAGAAAGCTTATTGAGCCCAATTATAATAAATTGACGTGGACAGTTTCACCTAACGATGATCACGTCACGCGATTACAACGTGGGCAGGTACTTAATTGGGCTTGCAATTTTGGAATTGAAGGTTGTCGTGATGAAGCTGTTACCAGATTCAATAATTGGATCAGTAACCCTGAAAATACGTGAGTACTTCGTACAAGGTATATTTAATTTTAACAAAATAAATAAACTAATTACAACTCTTTGTTCCATCTTATTAGAATCGTTCCTGATGTAAAATCAGTGGTTTATTGTTGGGGAATTAAAAATGCCGATGAAGCGACCTGGGACATCGTGTGGAATCGATTTTTGGAAAATGATATTTCCACCGAAGAAGTTCTTCTTCTTAGCGTCTTGGGTTGCAGCGAAGATCCAGTTATTCTTCAGAAGTATTACGCCTCTTTTTTTTTTGTTAATACTTTTTTATTCCTACGGTCGTATGATATTCAGCCATCTTTTTCTTCAATCTATCAGGTATCTAGAACTGTCTATCAATCCAGATTCTGGAATTCGCCCTCAGGACAGCGCATCGGTTTTCAATTCTGTACTCAATGGTGCCAACAGTAACCTGGAAGTTGCTCTCAATTTTATTGAAAATAATTACAACGCAATTTCCGAATTGTACGTATAATCTGTATTGACAAATATATAAAATATTGTTTGAATCATTCAATTCATAAGACGTTATGATATTTTAGTTACGGTGGACTAAACTCTGTCGCAAATATGCTTACCGCCATTGGCAATAGAATTACCACCGAGGATCAACTGGAACAGGTAAAATCTTATGAGATGCATCGTAATTAATTATTTCCTTCTTTTGAAAATTCTTACGCACAAATATCTCACTTACTTCTTTTTTACAATTCCAGCTGAGAAGATTTACGACTTCTAACGATTTTGGCGCAGCCCAAGCTTCTATCGCTGGTACCATTCAACTTGCTGAATCAAACATCGAATGGCTATCGGAGAATGCAGATAGCATTTTCAGTTGGCTTCGGGACCAGGATTTAGTTATACCTGCTCCCGAAGAAAGCGCTGCAGCACCATCGTTTTACATATCCAGCATGCTGTTAACGCTTATGATCAGTTTAACACTAATCAGAAATAATTTTATATAAATAACGAAGAGCGTCCGATTAAACACCATTTCTTCGACGTGCCACATTGAGATGCATAATTTATTTTTTAACAATATTGACTAAATCAGTCTCTGACTTGTTGAATGTTATCTACTGTAAAATGCAACGTCGTAATAAAGTAAAATATATTAACATAAATATCAAGACTGCCGTAAATAATCCCAAGATAGCAGAACACGTTTCTTAAAATATCTAATCAACGTTCGAAGATTACAGATTTCTTAACGACATTGGCCCCCAAAAAATAGTTCAAGTAACACGTGAGTTGCAAGCTTATAAAATTCATCATAAAATATATGTCACACGCGCCAATGAATTTTTCGTTAAATAATTTCCCATTGCATGACTAAATATGGAAAATATTAGCGTTGCGTTCAAAAAAATATATCAGACTAATATAAGTAAGATAAATCAACGTCAGATTAGCGTGACACAATGATCTTGCAGAGAAACGAATTACATTAATTAATTTAAGGAATTATTATCAAAGTTTACAGATTTAGATAAGAATACTGCTGGAAACAATTGCCCGGTGGAAAACACACGACGGAAAGAGAAATATAAAGATCGTGATTAGAAAGTACAGGCAAACATAATATTACATATGACACACACGTTAGTAACAATGTCACTTTCATATTATGTAACGCCAATGTATCAGTTGACGTTACATAAATGAGGATAACATTGTAACTACCGTATGCGTTACATGTAACATAGTGCTAGGCAGTTCTAAATTCATCAGCTGGTCAACAAGGAACAGCAAATCAGACAAGTTCGTACAATTTCATTAGTATCAATATATCGACAAAGCGATAAGACAATATCAAGAACGTCGTTCAAAATGAACAATTTCAATAATTTATCTTTCACTTTCCTTCTTAGATGCCATGAGACATTTGCCAAATATTATGGCTTGTTTAACAGTGAACATGGAAGATCCAAGACCAGAGGCAGCTGCAGCTATCAATCAGATGATAAGTTTCGGTATGTTATCAATCATTGAAATACAGATTTTCCTATAATTCAAAGTTGCTAAAATCTAAATGCCTTCCAAAATGATTCGTTACTATTATCAATGTCAAAGCAGTAGCAATATACAATTTTCAATTGCAAAATACAACTGCAAAGTAACTCACTAAGCCATTATCAGACATACTACTTATAAAGTCACTATCGGCATAGATATCATAATCTACTTTTTCACGTGACTAAAATATAAATGACATAGCTTTTCTAAAACGCAGAAAAAAGTAATATAAGATTTCTTAAGACACAAAGTTCTAAGTAAACGTACATCTGAGCCATCATGATTCGTATGACTTATTACCGTATAAAAACGTGTGAGAAACTTTACAAATTATCTCATTTTGCATATAAACCGTACAACATTCAATAAACAACAACAATGATATATATATATATATATATATATATATATATTGTCCAAAGGCCAATTGTTCAATACTGTCTAATCACGAAAAATAATATTCTTTACCGTCAGGACATTTAGTTCAAGTATCTAATGCTATTGTCTGATAAGATAGTATGCTATGCGTGATAACATGTTTATGGATACCGACTATAGCCACATGCGTACCCATATATTCTCGATCGAGTAAAGAATATGTGACAAAGTTTGCTAGTCCTCCGGTGTCGCATACCGGTTACCAAGGTACGCAATAACCCTTTCTCAGTCTCATATTTTCTCAATGAACCTCATTGTTGAGGGGTGAAGTGCAAAAATATTAAGGTATTATCCGACAACAAAATTGTCTATAATTAATCATTAATTTCTTAATGCAGATGAGGCGCACCGGATTTCTTCTCGTCGGTCTGCTGTTAGGTGTTGTGAACGGAACACCTATTAACATTAAAAGTACTACGACCGATTCAAAAGTAATCAGCGCGAAGGCAACAACACGAGCTGATGATGATTATCGTTTACCAACTAATACAATACCAATATCATATGACATCAAATTAGTACCATACCTAGAAGAGGATACGTTCACGTTCACCGGAAACGTCAACATTTTTGTTTCCGTTGTGGAAGAAACAAACTCTATTGTTCTGCATGCAGATTCGTTGAACATTACTAGTACCAGTGTTACTAATTGGAATGGCACTGTTGTTACTGTCAACGGTACAGCTTTGAATGAGGATTTACACTTTTTCATTATTTCCTTTGAGTCCTCATTGACTACTGGCAATTATACTATCGATATAACGTTCAGTGGTAACCTCGACGATAACATGTACGGTTTCTATAGGAGCTACTATTATACGGATAATGGAGAAAAAAGGTGAGAGAAGTTTGACATTTTTTTATCTTGCATAAGATTCTATCATTTTTTGTATCTTGGTCATTGCTGATTAACGAGTGTATTGGTGAATTCTAGGTGGCTCGCTACTACTCAATTTGAACCTGTTTTCGCACGCAGAGCGTTTCCATGTTTCGACGAACCTGCCCTGAAAGCATACTTTTCGATTAGTATTGCTCACCATGCTGATCAAAGTGCAGTGTCAAACATGCCAAATATAACGCTCTCGGCAGCAGAGTTAGTATATAATTTTAATTAGATTGCAATGCTAATTATTTTTCTTATGAATTATTTTTTTCTTGTTTCTTACAGCTCAACTATCGATAATCGTCTCTGGAGCACTTTTCAAACTACACCCTTAATGTCTACTTATCTTTTGGCTTTTATCGTGTCCGATTTTGAATATATTTCCACAGCTAATGAAACCTTCAGGGTTTGGTCGCGCTCTAATGCTCTGAACATAGCTAATTACTCATTGGAAGTTGGTCTACAGGAATTAGATAGGTTGTCTACGTTTACCGGATACGACTATAGCGAAGCACTGCCAAAAATGGATCAATTTGCCATTCCGGACTTTTCAGCAGGCGCTATGGAAAATTGGGGTCTGGTTACTTACAGGTAATAGGGTCGAGTAATATGGCTTTTTATCAAATTTGTCAATTTATTTGTAATTTTCAGAGAACGTCTTCTCCTATGGAAATCTGGTGTATCTACTAGCAGAAATAAACAAAATATAGCTACTGTAATATCCCACGAATTTGCTCACCAATGGTTTGGTAATTTGGTTGGTCCTCTATGGTGGAAATACCTTTGGTTGAACGAAGGCTTTGCAACCTACTTCGAACTTTATGCAACGTCTTTGGTGGAGACTTCTTGGAGACTCATGGATCAGTTTATATTGGAGAATTACCATACAGCTTTTCTTACTGACAGTTTGGATACTTCTCATCCAATTAATCAAGACGTCAGTACTCCTAGTGAAATCAGTTCTATTTTTGACACAATTTCTTATCAGAAAGGTGTGACAAATTTTGTAATTTTTACCACAACATTTACTAACCCATCGATCAGCCATAATATATTGCAATTCGAACTTGACTATTATTTGCTGAATATTATTTGCAAAATTAGGATCTACTCGCATATACGAATATAATATAATCGTTATCTATATTGCCTCATTCTCTCAATATGGTATATCTCTAGAATTTTGATATCGACGAACATCGATCATATGTTTGTACAATATTAATGAGATAGAAACGTCACTTATCTCTCCTCATCGTGATAGCACATAAATTCGTTAAAATCAACCCTATGCATATACATATACATATACTGTTATTCAGCCTAAACGCACCACCAGCACATGGTTTTACCATTAGAATTAAATGACCGAAAGAAATTTGTACTTGGACTGCGTTAGATAATAATCAGATATTGTGAACTAATATTAATCGGTATCATAATATTTCAGGCGGTTCTATAATACGCATGATGTCACACTTTTTGGGTCAAACTGTATTCCAGGCAGGATTACAAATTTATCTACAAAATATGTAAGATAACACATTCATTCTCGTGATCAGTTAAATTCAGGATAATCCCAATAATTTTTATTAATAAATTGCATTAATTATTTTATTAAGGTCATTCAGTGCAGCTACGCCTGATGATCTTTGGGATGCTTTGGAATTGGCATCGAACAGTTCATCGTCGAGTCTTATGATTGATCACATTAGGGTCAAAACAATTATGGATACATGGACAGAACAAAAGGGATATCCCCTGGTTACAGTAATAAGAAATTATACAACGAGAACCCAAGAAATTTCTCAGGTAATACAAACATGCATACAAATCATTGTATAGCGTCATTAATATATTTTATTTTTTCAGGAACGTTTCCTTCTCAAAGGTCGTGGTTCAACCAATGATACTACGGAATACAAATGGTGGGTACCAATTAATTTTGTGTCGCAAACCACCCTCGACTTCTCAGACACTTCCGCAAGCGATTGGATTCGCGAACAGGATGATAGTATTATGATAACCGGTTTTCTGGCAACCGATTGGGTTATTTATAACAAACAGCAGACAGGTAATGATAATTGATAATGTTTATACGCTTATTCGATCATAATGATAACGTTATCAGCTCGTGAAGGATTTTTTTTGCTTTGAACAATGAAGGAGTAAATTTTGTATTATCTATGATTCTGATGTCTTTTCTTTCTATCGTTGTCTTCTTAGGCTACTATCGTGTTAACTATGATGACACGAACTGGCAGTACATTACGAATTATCTTCAGACAACCAATTATCATAGGATCCATGTTTTAAATCGCGCACAACTTATAGACGACGCTTTGAATTTGGCGCGCTCTGGTTATCTTAAATATGATATCGCTCTTAACTTGACTACGTACTTATCACAGGAAGTTGATTATGTCCCATGGACAGCAGCCTTTACAGCCTTTGGATATCTTAATAGAATGTTGAGCAATTCGACGGGTTATGAAATCTTCAAGGTACAAGTAGAGGATTGTTGGATTAAATTATCAACGTAGTCTGAATGACTTTATAACAAATTTTTCTTGTGTGTTTAACTTACAGTCTTACATCTTGAGTCTTACTGCTCCTTTGCATAGTCAATTGACTTACGAAGAATTAGATTCGGATGATCATGTTACAAAGTTCAATCGACTCAATGCACTTTCTTGGTCCTGTCAGATGGGTAATGCCGAATGCGTTACCAATGCTGAAAATATTTTGCTTGAATACTATAACAGTCCAGATCCTGATAATTATTTGTAAGTTGGTTTACGTAGCGAGAAAGAGTGACGGACAAGATAGGAAATTTATTAATTATTACTTTTTATAGGGTGCCTCCCGACCTAAAGGCTTGGGTTTATTGCGAGGGTCTAAGAAACCTTAATTCGTCTGTCTGGAAATTCCTGTTGGAACGATATTACGCGACTGATTTATCTACCGAACAAACTTTGATTCTAACCAGTTTGGGATGCAGTCTAAACGAAGAGATTCTCACCGAGTAAGAGTGGAATTAAGAAGAATCTTAATTTGAAAATTTGACAAAAACTTAAATTCTTTTCTCTACAATTTCATACAGCTACCTGTCACTTTCTATCAGCGAGGATTCCGGAATACGGTCTCAAGACACATACTACATATTCACTTCCGTCCTAACCGGAAGTATGTCAAATGTTGACGTAGCCTTCAACTTCCTCGTCAATAATTATACTGCTATATCAAACTTGTAAGAGAAAAAATTCATAATTCAATTTACTCATTCGTCATTAACATTCTTGTATACATGTTTGATATATTTTATAGTTATGGTGGTTTGAGCAATATTGGTAACATGTTGAATAGTCTTGGGCAAAGAATGGTCAGCGATGAACAAGTCACTAAAGTAAGTCCTTCGTTTTAATAGATGTTATACTTTGATATATTTACGACTTAGATTATATATTCGGATAAGAATTTATCATACCTATCTGACCGTATTCACGTAGTCTTATTTATCAATGACAATGACATGTGTCTGACTTAATTCCAGCTGAAGGCCTTTGTTGCACAACATAGCGATAACCTTGGCACTGCTGCTGCAGCAGCTGAGCGAGCTATTGAGCTTGCAGAGGAAAATCTCGCTTGGCTTGAAAATTATGAAAATGATATTGTGTCGTGGCTAAACACACGGCAACTGAGTGAAACCAGCAGCGCCACCACCTTTACGCTTAGTATTGTCGTTGCTGTTGTCAGTCTAGCAGCATTTAGAATACTGTAAATTAAGAGTAATAAAAAGTACGTATAACGTTCTTGTAATTACTGTAAATATTGTTAGCACGTTTGTTGTCAGTAAATTATATAAACAAATATTTACTAATTTTAGTTTTATTATACGTTCACGTGCGTCTTTTCATTTAGGGTACTAATGTACATGAGTATTAGGAATTTAGCTTCATGGTTTCACTATTCTTAATTGTTTACTAATTAGAGACGATGCGAATGCCTCTATTAGTACGATTGTATAGTCGTATACTAATTTCGAGTTTGGAGAATTATTGCTAATCGTACCAGGTTACTCTATTGAGGTTTCAACAATGACCAGTGTTGGATTGTTCATTGTGTTTGGAATGATTTTTGGGGTAAATTCGTATATCCCAGTGAAATACGATACTGTGTATTTAAATGGAATGATACATCCGAAAAATTATCAATTACGATTCAATTTGTCGGATGCTGATAATTGTGATTGGAGGCCATGTTTTTATTCGGTTGAAGTTAATATCACGTTATTTATAGAAATTCGAATTAAATCGATTTTACTTCACTGCGAAAAGGATCTTCTGATACATGAGAATAGAACTCGGTAATTGTTATATAAAATAGAAAAAAAAAATCGAATCGTCATTCCATGATTTACTTATCAAAAACGTGTCTGTTGTGTTGAAAAGGTTAGTGAAACTTGCGGGCGATGGTAAATTTGAAAATTTCAATATACTCAATCATAAGAAGATAACGCGAAATAATATCATGACTTTGCAAATCGGAGTTGACACGTTCAAAGAGCTGTATGTCGCTAATTACTCTCTGACACTGTACTGCACGAGAAAAATTGATAATCATTACGGCATCTTTCGTTCTGACTCGATTGACAAAAATCATAGGTAAGAAAAATGATGACTGACGAGAAAAATTAATTTTCTTCAATATTGAACGAAGAGAAGAAATTATTATTTTTTTAATTATAAACTTTTTCTAGAATCCTCGTGGCGGCCTACATGCTGCCAACTTTTGCACGACGTGTATTTCCGTGCTTCGATGAATTAAGATGGCGATCGACTTTTGATATTGAAATAATACATAATAAATCGTATCAAGCCTTAGCCAATACTGCTTTGCAATATCGTGAAGAATTTTCTAATGGATTTGACAAATCAAAATTTATGACAACTTTACCCATTACTACTTCCCAATTGTTCTTGGCTGTCTTGTCTTATGTAACATTGAACAAAACCAACGAGAGGCCATTTAACGTTTGGTACAGACCAACTGTACCGTTGGAAAATATCCAATTGATAATCAAGTACGCTGCGATATTTTTTAACTATATGACAAGAACAACCAAGATACAAAATATAACTGATGCAAAAATGGATATTATTATTGCCGATGGATTCCATACGTCTCAATGGTACAGTACAACTGGCGTAATATTATTCAGGTAAAAAAATAAGAATAATTTCTAAAAAATTTATTTTTACAACTTCACCGTTACACGTGATTTCACTTATTTAATTTACAGCGAAAGAAATATTTTAATCGATTCCAAAGAATCTACGACCATTAATAAGTTTCATGCTATAGCAAATATTGCAAATGCCGTTGCCATTCAATGGATTGGAGTTTTGATTCGTCCAAGTCATTGGAATCAATTTTGGATATACAAAGCCATGGCTCGATATGTTTCCTATTTTTTGATTAATAACGTTGAACCGTCATGGAGGATCTACGATCAGCTGTTGGCACGCTCTTGCTTGTCAGCTAGGAAAGAAAGAGAATATTCATCAACATCACCTTTGAGCTATTATTTATTTGATTCATACGAAAAAACCTATTTTCGTGAAGATCTCAGTATCGTTGATCTAGGTGCGACTCTTATAAGGATGATAGATGAAACCATTGAATTTAAAGGAATTCCTAGTTTATTACGTATTTATTTAAAAAACTGGTATGTATTAGGTTTGTGGTACAATCTCAAAATTTTTTTTAACGCGTTTAAATATAATTCGCAAGGATGGAAGATACGTATGGACCGACTATTGAAGCTTTTTTGAATAACAGAACATCTACCTATGCTTTGTTAATAGCAACTGATTGGATTAATAATCCTGGTATTCCTGTTATTCATTTTTCTGAACACCCGGATACGTTCAAAATATCCTTGTTTCAGGTCAGTCCAATTTATTGAAAAGTAACAAAATTTGATATGTTTTACATAATATTGCTTTCTGTTCTTCGCATTTTAGGAGCGATTCTATATTTTGGGTACATGGGCACGTTTATTGTACAAATGGTGGATTCCGCTAAAATGCTTTGAACCATCAAGAAATACGTATATGCATTTTTGGATGATTCCTACAGAATCAAGATACACCTTACCGATACGTATGAAATCCTGTCTTCTCAATACTACGACATTTGGTAAATAAGAAAATGAAATTAGCATTAAATCAAATTGATGATAAGTCAAAGTAAGTATGACAAGTATAAACTGCTAATTCAGCCGTATATCGTTTCAATTATCCCGCCGTATGGTGGAAGTATATTTTTCAAGAATTGACGAAAAATCATCGTTTTATCAACGAAATGCAAAGAATGCGTATAATCGATGATTTGTTTCACATGATCTTCGCTAATCATCAACAGCCATACTTGCTCACTCACTTCTTCGAGTATCTCAGCAACGAAGTTGATTATTTTCCATGGCTCGCCGCAGCGAGAATTTTCAAAATTCTACGGAGCATTTTCAAATTTGGAACTAGCGATGAACGGAAGGAATTATTTCGGGTCTGTTATATTGATTGATCACGTATGACTAAATTAGATACTGTCAGATAAGATATCATGACTCTCAATGATTAATTAATTACGTGATTACTTATTTAGGCTGAAGTATTGCGTATTACTAATAAAATGTATAAAAAAATGAACTTCGACTCAAACAAGGATGACGATGATTACATCACAAGAATACACCGAGGATTAATGATGGATCTTTCGTGTTCCTTTCAATCCGAAGATTGTCTAGAAGTCATGAAAAACAAACTACATTGTTACATATCATTACCTGACAAAAGGTCTGATATTGAAATCAAAAAATTTTTGTAATACAACGTGATTCAAATGACTTACTAAATTATGATGACTTTTGCAGGTTTAATCGTAACACAGAAAACTTTACTGATTTATGCTTTTCTGATGCTGATATCCGGGAAACCGTACTTTGCCAAGGCTTACGTCATGCTGATTATGAAATTTGGTTAAACGTTCTGGATGTATTACGTGATCCAAATGTATTTCCAGCTACCAAATTAGTGATCGAACGATCCCTAGCGTGCACAGAAGACCCAATTGTTCTTAATAGGTAAAAAAATATTTTTTACCTCTTAAATATTTTACCTCTTATTGACATAAATATCAATTTGCAGCTTTTTGGAAACACTCTTCGACACTGATCATCCAATGACGGAAGATATTTCAGTGCTACTTATTACGGCAGCAAAAGTTAACGAAGCAAATGCCAACACAATTTTACAATACATTATCAGGAATTATGATGCATTCGTCGAGAAGTATTAAACGTGTATATAGATAACGAGTGCCATAAAATTCTATTGCTTAAAATTTATATTTTTCAGAGTCGATTCGCCGCACGAAATAGCAATAAGCGTCTATTACATTCTCAGAGAAGTTTACGATTACAAAACAATAGACCAAGTGGTAAATAATTAACAAATTTAACATTAAAGAATTAAAAGCTCACAGTTACGTATACAAAGTTTGTATTACAGTTTTTACCATTCCTAAGAAGCAAGCCAAGATCCATCGATTTTTCACTGGCATTAAAGATGGAGGAAGTGGCAACGACAAACGTAATAATAATCAACGAAGTTCGACCAATACTAGAAAAATGGTTTGACGAAAGACTAAGAAACATAACAAACGATTCACAGTAAAATACCAAGGCAACCAAAATTATTTCCCATAAGTCACAGCAAACACATAAAAGCTTCCCAGTACTGAACCATTACTGGTCTTGTTGATCATCTACTGACTTAGTCTTATACGTTTATCAGGGCCATACGTTACTATTAATTAATTTATTAATTAAAAATAAATAACATGTAATTGGTCGACACGAGTATTTTTAAAATCATCAGTACTAACGATATCATTAGATAAAAGCACAGTCAATAATAGTCATTCGATTACCGTACAATATATATCTGTCAGTACGAATGATTAAGAGGATTTTCAAACATCCCAATTGATTAGAAGATGATTGCGTTGATATCGTCTCAATACTTTAACAATGTCCTATAAATTATGCGAACACCACATTACTTACACATCAACAATCCACATGTCATTAAAAACCTTTTCTAATGCCCTAGTACTGTTACCGATCTGAATCTTATCGCAAGATTAAACGGGGACTAAAACTTTTTCTTTCCATTGATCTCCGATTACCCAGTAATATCTGAGGCTTATAAGACTGACACTTTTTCAAGAGAGGTTTCAATCGCATGACAATAGTTTCCTAGAGGCTGTTTATACACTCAGTCCATGCCCTGGTTATCTAAGGTATGTTTCTCTAACAGCTAATCATAGTGTAACTAATTGTAAGACGGTGAATTATTTCAATTATTATAAAATTGGCTCGATACTAAAAAAAATTGTACACACTTAAACCATCTACAATTTTTGAAGATCAATTAAAATATTTAATTACATAAAAAATCTAATTGTACATAATTATTCATTAAATTCTCATAGATCAACCAGGATGGCGCAAATTTTAATTGACCTACTCATCCTAACCACTCTACTAACCGTGACAGTGTCCAGTCCAATTTCTCGCTCTGTAACAGCCATTACGAGAGATGACATCGATTACCGTCTTCCAACTAATTCAATACCAATTTCCTATAATGTCGCACTGACACCATACCTAATTGTCGACAACTTCACGTTCGATGGCGAAATCAGCATATATCTGCAAGTTGTAGAAGCTTCATCGTCCCTTACGTTACACATATATGATCTGACAATTGACGAAAGTGCAACAAGCTTAATAGGAGATAATAACGTTGCGCGTACCATAAGTAATCACACTTATGACACTACGAGACACTTTTTAATTATCAATACTGAAACTGTGCTTGAAATTGGAAATTACACGCTGAGTATCAGTTTCGTTGGTAATTTAAATAATGCAATGTACGGATTCTACAGAAGCTCGTATACCAATGACGACGGGGAAACTGTGTATGTAAAGTATCGATTATATAATTTTGATAATATTATTCTTCTATTAATTAAATGTCATATCGCAGATGGCTCGGCACTACGCAATTTGAGCCGACTCACGCGCGACGGGCGTTTCCATGTTACGATGAACCAGCGCTGAAAGCTACATTCGATATTGCTATTAAGCATTCAACTAGTTACTCTGCAATTTCAAATATGCCTATTCTTCGTCAATCTGATGTCATTGAAGCCGAAGACGCAATATGGACGTATTTTGAAACAACTCCTATCATGTCCACGTATTTGGTTGCTTTTATTGTTTCTGATTACGGGGACATCAGCAATGCTGATGAAACTTATCGAGTTTGGGTTCGCAAGAATGCACTTACTTATGCACAGTATGCATATGACATTGGCCTTGTCGAATTTGACTTGATGGAGAATTATACCGGTGTTGTTTACAACTTGCCAAAAATGGATCAAGCTGGTATTCCTGACTTTTCGGCAGGTGCTATGGAGAATTGGGGTCTTGTGACTTATAGGTGAATTCAAATTTATTTAATCTTGATCCATAGACAGGAGTACTTGGTATCAATGTAATACGGTTATCTATTTCAGGGAGTCATACTTTCTTTATGAAGAAGGTATTACTACAGTCACTATTCATCAATATACTGCCTGTGTAATCTCTCATGAATTTGCTCATCAGTGGTTTGGCAATCTCGTTGGTCCAGCATGGTGGAAATATTTGTGGCTGAACGAGGGTTTCGCCAGATATTTTCAATATTATATAACCGATATGGTAACGTAATATTAATTGAACTTCGCAGTGGAAATAATTCTGGGTATTTGTATTATTATTATTTTATCAATTTTAGGCGACGGACAATTGGCGCACATTAGACCAATTTGTGATCAAAGTTCATCAAGCTGCTGCATTCGTTGATGATGGAGTAGCAACTTCACATCCTCTCAATTACGACGTAGGAAGTCCTTCCGAAATTAGTGCTATTTTCGACACGATTTCTTATAGCAAAGGTCATATTAAATTAATATTACACTTACAATTAGAAATAAGTGTTACATGTACATTTTGTATTACAACTATTAACAATTGTTATAGGTGCTTGCGTTATAAGAATGATGCAACACTTCCTGTCCGAGGACGTTTTCAAAGCTGGTTTAACTAAATACCTTAACGCGCGGTACGTCCTTAAATAATTAATTAATTAATTATTTTCACTGTTGATGACAAATTTACCTAAATTCGAATCATCATATTTCAGGGCATACAGCTATGCAGTTTCGGATGATCTCTTTGAAGGTCTGCAGGCAGCTGTAAATGAAAGTTACGTACTTCCAACGCACTTGTACGTCAAGGAAATAATGGACACCTGGGTAGAACAAATGGGTTATCCAGTTATAACCGTTGTGCGAAATTATACAACTGGTACCGCAGTGTTGACGCAGGAACGATTCCTGTTGACAGAATCAACAGTATCCGATGATCACGATTACAAATGGTGGGTACCAATCAATTACGTCACGGAAAATGATCCAGACTTCAGTGATACTTTGGCTGCTGATTGGATTCGACCACAAGACGAAAGCATAATAGTAAACGTAGCTAACAGTAGCCTGTGGTTGATTATCAATAAACAACAAACTGGTACGTTCAACATTTTTTCATAAAATCAACGACTATAATTCTTATCAACCCGATTCTACACGGTTATATTATTTCAGGTTATTACCGTGTGAATTACGATGATACTAACTGGGGGCTGATAACGAATTACTTGAATTCTGATGAATTCAGAAATATTCATGTACACAACAGAGCTCAACTTATAGATGACTCATTAAATCTTGCTCGCTCTGGTCGTCTCAATTATTCAGTGACACTCAACCTCCTTACGCATCTCGCGCAAGAAGTTGATTACGTCCCATGGTACGCGGCCTTTACAGGCTTCAGCTTCCTGAAGCGGATGCTGGCCAACACCGAGAGATACGATTCCTTTAAAGTATATATATGTCATTGCAAACAAAATTAAGATCAAAATGTTTTTTTATTATTTCAAAATACTTCATTACTTCTAATCGACTTTACTTTCAGACTTTTGTCTTACAACTGGTCGCCACTCTCGTCCAGGACGTTGGTTACGATGCCTTGGAGAACGATGAACATGTTACCAAATTTAATCGTCCAAATGCATTGACTTGGGCCTGCAATTACGGACACAGTGCATGTCTTTCAGCTGCGCAAGAGAAGCTGCTGGCTTATCTCAATGCTCCTGACACGTATTTGTATGTTAAATTGTCGATACTTACTTAGCTGTTCTTGCATGTTAAAAGTCATCTTGAATATTTATTAATCTTCGATATACTATCTGTGTCAAGCAAACCTTTTTATCGATGTTCTTACAGTATTGATCCGAATTTGAAGAGTCTTGTATTATGCGCTGGTATACGAGCATCAGATTCTTCCACGTGGAATAACTTGTATGCCAGATATCACCAAACCACCGACGCCACTGAAAAGACCAACATTTTGACTGCACTTGGATGTTCGGATGATGAGGACATTTTGAAAAATTATTTGCAACTTACTATCGATGATCCTGCTCTTGAGTCTTCGGTTTCTACCGCTGTATTTTATGCCGTTTATACCGGCAGTGAAGTAGGCATCAATGTTGCACTTGATTTTATCATCGATAACGCACTTGCCATTCTAGCCGCGTAAGTTTAACGAACACCATAGGAAATATAATTTCTCGTAGACAATCGTTCATGATATTATTTTTATTTTCAACAGTGACGGCGACAATAGAAATATTGGTACTTACTTGTCTGGTATTGGATATAGAATTACGACCACAGAACAGTACGAAAAGGTAATTTGTAATTTTAAAAGATTGATGTAAAAAATTGTAATTTTTTTCTATTTTCACATTTTTTATAATTATTTATTATCTTTTTAGTTAGCAACGTTCGTTGAGCAACAAGTCGCCATCGTCGCCAATACAGGCGCCACTGGAATTGCTTACGCGGAAAGTAATCTCCAATGGATCGAAAAGCATGAACCAACAATCAAAGCATGGTTGATAGAATGGACTGGCGATGATACAGCAGAAGACACTGATGACGGGAGTTCTGCGACTGTGTTCACAGCCTCCGTATGCCTTAGTACGCTTACAGTTCTTCTTTACTATCTTCAGTGAGATTGGATGAACTCATTAGTACAATATAATTCATTGGTAATGAACCGTAATGGAGACTGCATCGTTGAAGTATCGGGACCTAACCTTCTTTCCTTTGGACCATATCTTTATACGAGAAAGATAGGGAAATGTTAAATAAAAAAATTTACGAATGGGATTCCTTACTTCGTCTTTTATTTATTATTGTGTCACACTGTCAAATACATATGATTTCAGTAATGGAAATAGCATATAGCAGATTCTCGAATCTGATCACGCTTTCCTGCAAGCCTAGGCCTATTGGTCGACGGCTCTGCTACTCGTGGTAGGGAACCTGCTTCAGGAGCGTAACATCTATGATTTAGGGTTCTTAGTACGGACGGCACACAATATAGCGTTTCGGTCGTTCCTACTGCTCGATACGACCCTGCCGAGCCTAGGAGTAATCATGCACAGTTTATAAAGCGGCAGAGTGTCCGCCGCCTCCATTCTTGCCAATGCAGTTCCGTCCTGTTGGTAGAATCAAAAATCTATTGCAAGAGATTTTCCACTGACTTCCTCTTACTGGAAAGGACAGGTGAACGATACATTATAATTACACTAATTTTATTGTATATTGTCGATTGTTATTAATTAATGAAGTCTCTTTAAAATTATTTTTTAATTTATATTATTTGAAAAACAGCTTTGTGGAAAATTATTGTCATGAACATTCTTCTGGTAACGGCTTTGATCTTGGCTGCAGTTTCTGCTGTTCCTATTCTGCGTGAAGAAGTAGCGATTATTCGCAATGACACTACTATCGACTATAGATTGCCAAATAATTCAGTACCAATTTCATATAAAATCAATCTGATACCTTA